>CAHIKZ030001646.1:612500-1035000 GCA_903632075.3 Acanthosepion pharaonis
TTATGACTATGGTATACCATTCTCTGGTGGCCACTTCCAGCAGTACAACACAATATCACAAATCAAAAATAGTGACAGATTGATTAATGGAACACAACAATGAGTTTCCTGCAATAAAGTGGCCTCCAAAATCACTGGATCTCAGTCCAATAGAGCATCTTTGGGATGTGGTGGAAAAGGATATTCAGATCTTGAATGTGCAGAGAACCAATCTAGAAGAATTTGGGGATGCTGTAATAAGAGTATGAACCCAAATTTCAAAATAGTGCTTCCAGAACATCATGAAATCCATGCCAAGAAAAGCTGAAGCAATTCTTAAGGTAAAAATCAGCCCAGTTTAGTACTAAAAGAGCATGCCTAATAAAGTAATCTGTGAGTGTGTGTGCATATATATATATATATATATATATCTTCTTCCATCTACTGTATCCTTTTAAGACATGGATGAACAGTGCTCTCCATAACTTCCTATCTTTCATAACTCTTAGCAATGTTTGTCTTTTTTAGTATCTCTCTCTCTCTCCCCCTGTTCTATCATCCATTTACACAAGATTTTAGGTAGGTTATATATATATATATATATATATATATATATATATGATATAAGGTAACTGCCACTTTTTTTACAGAAGAATCTCTTCGACATTGAAGTCATGGGACTTTGCAAACCAGTTTCACTTCTGTATAATTTTATATATGTGACACAGGAAAGGATTTTGGAAAGTCTTGGAAGTGAGTTTCTCCTCATACATTCTCATGCACCACTTCAGCCTAGCAGTAGAACTGTAAATTTTATCACAAAACTGATGAAAATACCCTGGAGGCCTGTCAGGATGTCAGCATTAGACTGCTGATTTTCATGCAATCTTAGATGACGAACAAATCTGGCACATGATAGAACAACCTTCCCACAGAAGTTACATACAAGCTCAGATTAAATATCTCCTGGGATTGAGTCTACATCACCTTTCATGAGAGCCCTTTTCAACTTCAAATGTTAAATCCTTTTGACTTCAAAGTGATTACAACCATCAGAAACTAAATTTCTCCAATTAAACCTATTCTCTGCCTTTTTCTCTCCCAGTCATTGACTCTAATTTCAAGAATTTTCAGGTTGTCTTTAACAACATCCTTGAAACATTTCTTGTCTGGGGCACTTACCAAAAGTGAGCTCTCCATAAAACAGGAGCTTAGGCAATTCCTCATCTCCCATTCTTTTGACAAGTGCTTTGTTCCATTGCAGGGCAACTGTAGCTAATGTAAATGACTGCCACTTAATATTTAAGATACACCTAAAGCAATCTTGATGAAATATTTCCAAGGTTTTGACATGATGGCGATAAATAATCCACATCTCTGAAATGTACAGAACAGTCAGGACACACAATTAGTAGACATTGATCTTAATGTCAAGTGAAATGTTTCATGACCTATTTTTCCAATTTACTGAAGATTTTGTTGGCTTTTTATTATTCTAAGATGGATTTTGGAATCCCAAGAGCCATCACTAGTGAGAGAACTTCCAAAGTAGACAGAAATATCAACAACCTTTGAGCCTCTGACCCTGAACAAAGATGTTAGGTTCTACATAGCATTGCCCTGGAGGGGGTGAGTATACAACCTTATTATTTTTCATACTGATGATTAGCCTGAACACAGTACATGTTCTCAAAAAATGGTCCATTATGGTTTGCATGTCCTTTTCTGTATTGAGCAAAATGCAGTCTGCATTATCAGAAACTTATGAATAACTGACTGGAAAGATTTTGATTTAGATTTGAAATTAGTCAAGTCAAGGACTTTAACCATTGTCCTGAAATACAGGTATCCACTGATTTTGTAATCCTGGAAAGCATACGTGAGAGCAACAGCAAAGAAAATAGTGAATAAAGTGAGAGAAGGAATGTCATGTTATTGATGACTGTGTGTTTAGATAGAAACCCACTGAAATTAAGTTGTCCTTCATCCCCTATGAAGTTTGAACATTCTTAGAAAGCCTGGAGGACATCCTACCATACTGAAAATAGTTCAGAGAGCATCCCTATTTATGGAATCAAAGGCCTTGGTCAGATCTGATACAATTCAACACTATATTCTAAGCCGGGAATTATAATGCCTGAATAATATGCTTATATATAATTATATAAGTATAGTATTCTGTCATTATATGCTCCTTTTACCATTCAGCACATCCTTCAACTCACTTAAAGAGTTGACATTTTTATTTCAGATTCAGAGTAATGACAGTCCTTGGTGAAACTGCTGGATTGAATTAATACTGTCTTGAGAATCTGAAAACTGCAGAAAATTGTAAAAGAATCTTTAAGAAAAATATTAGCATTGATCAGAATATTGATTTTCTTAAGCTTTGTTAAGGAAGCATTTCCAAAGCAAAGGATTTTGGTTAAGTTACAATATGTATAAATGTTTTGCTATTTTCAATGTTGTAATAAACTTTTAATATGCCAACAGAAAAGTAAAATGATCTTCATTTCAGATATATAACTGCAGGCCTTCAAAGACTTATTATAAACTTAATTATTATAAACTTAATCTATGAAAACATTTTAAAGAGTTTCTTCTCTTATGCATTGTATACATTCAGAAAATAGGCAATGATGTTTCTCCACCACTTTCTGTTGTTTGTTGCTCTAAATAAATTTTGACTCTTTATCCTTCATTTTTGTTCCTTTTCTGCCATCTATTGAAATAAACTCATTAAAGAGATTACTTGCTGTCTCCTTTGCTTCACTCACCTTCAATGTCCTGTGAGTACTAAATTCCCTAGGGGCTCTTTTTTCATGTATCCCAGAAATTTTATTGCCTCTTTCTGAAGTATAAGTTTTCTTGTTCATATTTTGTTTGAGACTTCCATGTTATCCACATGTTCAGCTGATAAAAAATGAATTGTTCACAACAATATGGAACAAAAAAGGTTTTGAGGAAATTTAAATGAGCTACTGTTAACCACACCAATAGCTGGGCTACATCTAAAGGTGATGCTATACATCTGATAAGATTGAAAAGCTATTATGTAATACACGGTCATACCACAAAATCAGATGTTGAATTCAGAGAAAAACTGTTTCCAAATGGACTGATTAAGGTGGCAGTCAAAGAAAGCATCCATAATTGGTCAATTGAAAGGATGTTGTCTTTGATGAAGATGACACCAGATCTCACATCTCTTTTGCAGACCCAGCAGAAATTGGTACAGCTTGGCTGGAATGTCTTACTATATTTGCTGTACTCACCTGTTCTTGCACCTTCAGATTACTATTTATTTTGATCCTTACAAAATTATCTTAATGGGAAAGACTACAATTCCATGAAACTACCTCAAAGAGGATGAAAGGTAATGGAACAAAATAGCACATATGTGTTTATATACAAATATCAATAGTCTTTGAAATTCACTTAATGCTATAAACTTTTGTTCCTACCCAATACAAGCCTCTTTTTATGTTAGCTTCTCTTACACTATTAGAAATTCACTTAAATATTTATACATGTGTGTGTGTGTGTGTGTGTGTGTGTTTATCAGTCAATCATCATGACATGAATACAAAATTGATCATAAAAATTAATTAGCAAATTTGAATACTTTTTAGTCAATTTTGGTGCACTCAAGAGAGACATGAAGAAATAAAAACATAACAATAGATATTTACTCATCACTGCAAAATAATCCAATGCTGACTATATATATGTGGCATCCATTGATCTTGAGTGACCATGGCTCTGCACCCTCAAAAATTATGCCTCAGTTATTGATGGCAGTGCAGTATCTGTTATGGTTGTACAGGCCCAAACAGGAGTGACTCCCAACTGTATTCAATGCATGTGAAGATTCTCTTCCTCGATGTTGCTGTGTTCTTTCCTTCGAGCACACTTCACCCCAGCAGCAAACCTCTGTTTCTTCTCTCCTTGATCCAGTCCTCAGTGTAAATTGTATCTCCAGCATGAGCAACCATTGATAACATCTTCCCATCTCATGAAGTCCATGTCAATCACCCCCATGTCACTTTTGCAGATGTCCTTGAAGTGAAGATGTAGTCGCCCTCATGCCCCCTTGCTGATGGCCAGTTCCCTATAGACAGACCTTCGGAATCCTCCCATCAGTAGACTCTTCATGGTGCAAGCCTGGGCAGTGTTTTATGAAAGATTGGTGGTTGCCCATGCAACAGGTCTCCCCTCTCCATGCCAACAATGTTGTCCATGGGAAAGGTAAAGTCCAATGCAGCTTGGCACCAGCATTGTCCCAAGAGTTGCCAGAACAAAGCTGAACATAACATTGGTCTTAGGAAATCTGGATGTAGATTTGTCCTCAGGGTTTACTCTTGAAGCCTTCCCCCTCACTATATATGTGCCTGTGTTTGCATATATTTACAAGTATATATTTTACAAAATTAGTGCTCTCACTGTTGAACTTTGAAGAAAAAGCACAATGATTTCATATTCCATCAGTGTGATAAACAAAATGATAATAATTTCAAGTGTTTTATGGAGAAACATCATAAACAGTATTTTAAAAATAGCCATGGATGACAGATAAATGATAAGAGTCAAGAAAGTTACTTTTGTTTGCATCAACTTAATTACTAGGAGGCAAACCTCAGAAACTTAAAAGCTACCTTATAATGAAAAGGTATGACTTTATATCTCTTAAGAAAGCAAAGCAAAAACAGTTCAATAATGAAAGAATATAATAACTGATCTAATTAACCATCATCAAATTAGTTGAGTAGTAAAAGGTTAAAAATTGGTATATAGAATATTGTCAGAACCATTGAAACTTTTTAACTTGTGATGTTTACTGTTCACACCAAAATCTGAAGGTACAAAAAAAGTATGAACAATCATTCTAATGTTTTTCTGGAAACCTTTTGTGGTAGATCCTAAGAGGATTGTTAAGTTTTCTAAAATGTTTCTCTTACAAAAGCTTTTTTCTTCCTTCTTTTTTTTTTATCTACCTTATAAGCTTTCATTTTAAATATGACACAATGTACCTTGCAGTTATTATATGCTCTTTTCACAATTTCTTTCATAATTATATCATAATGCATCCAACAAGCAAAATTAAAATGACATAACAAATTATGATGAAAACAGGGAAGTAATTCTAAGACCTTGTATGAACTGAATTAGTCTGTTGCTGAAAGAAATATCAACATCAATAAATGTTTTAGAGTGAAACTCAAGTTTACTATTAAAGGGGATGAAAATCCTCCATGAATTTTTCCTATGCAGCCTTGTATGCATAGTGATTTACTAAGCACAGATTAGACATGGCACAAGGCCGAAAGTATGTTGCACACTGTGAGGTTCAAACTCAATACTCAATTGTAATTAATCTAGAGAGACAAACTTGTTAACCATTACAGCATGTCAAAGTGCCCCAAACTTTTATGTATATCAATCACATCAAATATTTTCTGATATTATTAAATTATAAAGAATTCAAAATTAATCATATTTTTAAAAAAAAAGTATTTTCTTTTTGATGACAAGAGTTTTATTATGTTGCTTTATTTCATAAAAAAATTATATAAAATTGATAATAAACCATTTAATGGAAGGGTGGAAAAATTGATTTTGATGACTTTACGTTCCATATGATACATATGATATGACAGAAAAAAACTGAACAACCTGGATTTAATAAAATCAATCAAATTACAAAAAGATTCCTTTGTCATTTCTGTAGCAAAAAAACAAAAACTTCATTGTTAATATGCAGCTTTTTTAATTAAAATAACCTGAGCTACAAGAAAAATATTTTGAATTGATTATTGTTTATTGTTTTACAATGTGTCTCATCACAAGATGTAGTTTGTCAAAAGTTGATACTAGCTTATTCTATTTTCAGGTTAACCAAAAAGATGTCCTGTTTTGAAATCTGATAATTCTTTTACACTTGAACTATCAAACTTGCAAAGTATTTGTACAGTTTTTATTCACTGGATTTAAAAGTAAATACAGTAATTGTCAATGAAGATGTCTTTATTAAATGTCAAATTTGAGTCAAATAATAATGTATGTCTATTTATATCTATGTATACACTTATGCCTTTCTATATATGTCCTCACAATGCCACAAGATGTGGAATGTTTAAATCATACTCAGTTAATGAGGGTTACTTTGAGGGAATCAACACCAACAGTCTTCAAATAGGGGGACATTGGCTGTAGTTTAACCTGGAAAGTCATGAGCTCTGCCAGGTTCACTTACCCAAGACATGCTATACATGAAACTTCTCCAGCTTTCAAACCAGATATTAGAGAGAAATAGTCAGGTGTTCAGTTGTTCAGCAACCTTACGGCCACACTCAGTCATGGGAGTGTTGATGATAATAACATGTAAATACACATATTCTAAACCCAATTTTTTTTTTTATATATTTTTAAATCTTTATTGACTACTTTTACTAACAATATATTTCCTATATATATATATATATTTCATTATAATGATTTAAAAGTTTAAATGAGATTAAAGGATGTAGAAATATATTATTGTATTATGCCACCCCAAGCAAGATGATAATGCCACTAGGACATAAAGGGTTAGTGGGAGTGGAAAATAATAAGTAGTCAATAAAAGAACAGGATTCAGGAAGACAGAAGATGGCAATTGGTGTTATATTTAAAGTTTTGAAGATTGTAGGTGGCAAGGAAGTGTTGCGGACCCGGTAGGGTGCAGTGCTGGTTTATACTGAGTGGCCTTGTGCCAGACACCACACTAAACTACCGAGTCTACAAGCAAAGTAAAAAGATAAAAATGCGTGGATGAACAACGAAGAAATGTGGTTAATCCACGTGCATGATTAAAATATATTAACAAGATAGCCTCCTCGGAATGACTGAAAAAGACTGGGTTTCAACAAGAGTAATTTTTATTAAATGCAGGAAAAAACAAGTAATTTGTCCCGTGGTAGGGACCAATGAAAAGTTCAGCGCCAAAATAGAAAAACAAGATGGCTAAAGGCAGGGAAGTTTTTGAAGAAGAAGGAGATGCTAGATAAGTCAATGTACATGATAATATTCATACAAGAAAAAATACTCACTGCGAAGTTTTTTAGGTAATGTGAGTGAATGTTATTGTTATGTACATATTTTTTTCTTTTTTTTTTTTTTTTTTTTTTTTTTGTACTGGTTCAAAACAGATTTCTGATGAGACCCAAAGTGGACGACGGATTGTTATTTTTGTATGTTCTGCATCGACCGGAGTAGGACTTTGAATGACTAGTCTCAAAGGCGAAAAAGTAATTATTTGGTATATGCATCATCTCGAGAAAATGATTATGAATGACGAGCCAGAAGGGACGAGGAATTAATTATTTGGTGTTGGCATCGTAAGATATCCTTCGTCAGTCAACCTTGCATATTGACATGGCTAAAAATGAGTCTGCTTAGGTCCGAGTCTGGATCAGAACTGAAATTTTCTGAAAACAACAGTTTGTCGTTGACGTCACAAATTTTTCGCGGCAAGATTTCAAAAATCTAATTTGCATAGCAAGTCGCTTGGCTGGTGACCAAAACATTTACTACTGTATTAGACCGAACGAGGGAGAAAGGTGTCAAAACGCGCACGGCGCACACACACGAGTGTCGGAGAGTGGAGGAGGGAGGCAATGGCAGAATGTATAGATGGAATAATACATTATTCCACAGAAGCATGAAATTGATAGGGAGTTCCACAGGTGAGAAGTGCAAGAAAAGAAACTATTAGAATAGAACAAATGGTTACATCTAGCTAGTTCAATAGTAAAACAATGAAACCTAGTTGCCAATCTAGCAAATCACTTAAATTCATGCAGTCAAGGTTCCAAACAGGAAAGCTCATCAGAAAAATTACTATGGAAATATTTATATAAAAGACAAAAAGAAGCCATGTCACATCAGTGAGAAAGTGACTGAAGTCAAGATGCCAAGTTAGGATCAATTACATTGCAGACCCTTCTTTGAATTTTGTCAAGAAGCTCAAGATATATAGTAGGATCACCACACCAGATATGGCAGCAATATTCAATGCATGAACAAATGGTAAAATTATAACTGTGTAAGATGAATTCTGGCAAGAAAAATTGTCTGGCATAACACAATGAACCAACTTTCCTAGCAATAGACCTAGTAATTGATTTATGTCAGTGGAAAACATGAGCCCAAGAAGGTGCAGAGAGTTGCTCTCCTGCAAGTTAGCATCAGTCATGTTGATGACAGGCAGAAACGGGTTCTCTATGGTTATTAAATGAAAGCAGTTTTGTTTTGGAGGCATTAAAATTTATAAGCCATTCCTTGCCCCAATTAATGACTGATTGGAAGTCCTTTTTGAGGGAAGTTACTAAGACAGGAGTAAATAGTTGTGTCATCAGCATAAATACCTAGTTGGGGACTGATGACATCAAGAAGGTTGTTGTTGTTGAAGATAAGAAACAACATTGATCCAACAGTAGAACCTTGGAGGGTCCCTGCATTAATGTGAAATGAACTGGAAGCGTTGTCCATCCAACACAACTTTCATTCATGCAGATGTTATCATTACATTATTTTGCATATATGTAAAAACCCAACATCAATGCCTTTTACATATTGTCCATTATTCTCTCTATAATGCTCACTACACTACTTGAATACACATTGTTAGTTTTGTTTCTTTCTCCAATAAGCGATAAATGTATCTGCTAAAGAATTCTTCTATATACAATAATTGATAAAAAAATATTTCCAAGATTTTTAAATAAAAATATTACTAAATTTATTAAAAATAAAATAATTAACACATACATTTATATGGCTTATACAAATATATTACCAAAAATACAATTTTCATTAAATGAGATACGATAGTGATATCTAAAAAAATTATTTAGATTTTTTGTATGAATTTTTCAAATATATCAATTCACATCAAAAGTGATATTAATGATATAACTTTATTTTTAATTCCTATCAAGTGTCCTCAGATACAATAAATTTATGAACTACTCAATGAATGCCGTTAAGTAGTGGAACATTGAGAGTGCGAGAATTTGGCCTTGTAATAATATTCAATTCATCCACAAAGAAAAAGAAGAAAGCAATTTACACTATTTAATAGAAAAATAAAGTATGGCTGACCATGTATGAAGAGAAAAGTGAAATGAAGTTGAAATGATAGACAAAGAACATCCCTGGAAAATATGGAAACTTAAGGAACCAGTGCATATGCCAGGCTACAAAAATCTCCTAAGCCAACCAAACACATAAATGAATATAATATAGAAACCAGTAACACAAGAGATTTAGAGAAACCTACAATAGCAAAAGATTGAAAAAAAAAAATGAAAAAGGTGGAGTGTACAATCACTGAAACATTGTGAATATGGCAATAAACAGGAGGACAACAGAAATGAATACAATGTGGAAACCAGTAATACAGAGAACAAGAGAAAACAATAACAAAAATTGAAAAAAAAATGATGGCTGGAGTGTACAATCTCTGAAAAATCATGAATGTGGCAATAAAGATAAACAATGCAAAATAGTGTAAATAGTTACAATACCTCGTCTCAGAAGTACAGACAGATAAAGAAGAAAGCAGATAAATTTTATATTCCAGACATTGTTGAAATGTTTTACAAAAATTGTTTCTTTTTTTTTTTTTTAAGTTTCTTTTTTGAAGTCAGTTTTTGTATAACAAGAAATAAACTAGACACAGGAAGATTTCTTAATGACTCTTCTTCAACTCAGACTGTTTACTTGATATGTTCTCTTTTATTTATACCCTATATATAGTGTTGCTTGAAGATTATAAAATTTCTAATAACTTAATAACTATACATACTTTAAATTTTTCAAACATTTATTACTAATTTGATATACATTTTAAATGCATTGTAAATTTTATCTTTCTCAATAACTTATAATTAAATTTTATTTTAAGTTCATATCCACTCAGTAGCGATATTGTATCTTAATAATTTTCAATAAAAAGTTTTTTTTTTATTTTGTCTGAAACTGATTAATTAGTAGAATATGTTCTAATGTGTCTGCTATAATTTGAATCTGTCTACCAAATCTACCATGTTTACCAAATCTTAATTTATATAAATTTTTTAAGTTTTTCTTCACAAACACAACAAAATCTTCTTGACAATTACTTGAGTATTATGGTATTTATTTAATACTGACTGAAAAAGGAACATTTTGGACCGTTATTTGAGATCAACATTTACCCAGCCTCAGATTTTTTATCATAAATTACAAATTCTATCATGAGATTTATCCACAAAAGTATGCCAGTATAAAAGCAAAGTATAACAACAGCTCTGGAAACAGATAAAGAAAGATGTTACACAAATCACATTATAATTGATATAAGAAATAACAAAAAGCTATACCATCACCAATAAATCTAATAAAAAGAAATCAATTATGTACCTCCATCAAAAACATTGTCTCCATTTCTTCTTTTTCCTTCTGTCTTCTCTTTATTATCTCTAGAGCTATCATAATTGATTGCATCTAATTTCACAGTTGATGTGGATTTCCTGGGAACACTCCGTTCAATTCTGTTTATTGAACTCCAGCAACAAGGATGCTGGCAAAGTAAACTGCAGCTTGTCTCATCCCATTTAGAAAACTCCATAATTAGAGATGGATAGAAAGGAAGTAGAAATGTGTTTAAAAATCAAATTTTATTTGAAGTACATTTTGCTCGAAAGTATTTTGTTCACGTTCAGATTCTGAAATTGAAACAATATTTTTATTGAATAGAAACTCATGTAAATAGTAACATTTCATAACATTTTGTATATATTGCAAAATGTTTCATAGTCATATCATATTAATATTAATTCTCTAAAATTAACCAACAAAATGTTTTATTATTTACCTGTTTTCAAAATAACATTTGTAAACAATTGATTAGCTTTGTAGCACCCATAACATTCAACCATTTTTTTGTATCCTTTAAGTAAAGTATAGCCACTTTATTACATCCTAACAAAAAATTTTTTATGGATTTAAAAACAAAAATTTTTAGAAATGCAATATAAGAATTCTCAAGTAAATACTATACAAGTGATAAGTAATATTAACCTAAAAACAAAAATAAGCAATTTATATCTTTTTATTCTTTAAGATCAACAAATATTTTCAGGTTTAATCAACCTATTTAAAATTTTTTTTTTACTAATGTTCACCCAAAACAAAGCCCATGAGCCACTCAAGGTAGAGAGTTACCATGTGGTGTTTTATAAGCATAAGAAAGAGCGAGAATTGAATGTCTTGGGGGCTATGCAGGAAAGATAATGGTTAATTCTTGAAGAGGTCAAGGTTTAATTAGTCACTAACATTCAGAGTTCAGTCAGAGACGTTAGAAGTATAGTATGGAAGTAGACTTAAAAAGGAATTGGAAACTCAACCCTAAACAGGAAGCAAGGAGTAAACCTTTACTCCTGTTCAAAAGATAGAGGAAGAGTGTGGACCGGACAATAGGTGAACCTATCTAGTCCTATTGGGAGAGAAGAAAAAATAATGAATGAAATTTCAGAGATCAGTTGGAGAGGCTAGAAGTATAGAGTTGAAGTAAACTTTAAAAGGAACTGGAAACCGAATCCTAAGTAGGAAACAAAGGGTAAAGCTCTATTCCTGTTCAGAAGACTGGGGTACTACTATTACTATAACATTTAACCCCACAAAAGTATCAATATTCATCTTAATAAATCATAAAATATTTTAATTAAACTTTAAACATCTGAACATGTCCATGATTTAGTTTTTGACTTTTGTTTCCATGTAGTCAATATTATAGGATATAATAATTTTATTAGTATTAAACAGCTGTTCCAAGGACAATGATTTTCTTCAAAGAAAACCGATATGTATTGAAGCAGTGAATTTTCAAATGAATAAAACAATTACATATATTTTCAAGAAAGGAGTATTTTTTTCTGATCAGACAATATTTAGTGCAGTGTAAAACTCCTTTTTTGTTGTTTTTTCCTTCACTATCCCAGTAGGAAATGTAGCATCTTTTCAATTAAATATATAAAGTTGTATTCTTACAACAACTTTTGTATGCTCATAGGTCAACCTCAGACCTGGATTTAATATTAAAATATTCTAACTAAAAATTTACAATTTTTTTCTGCTATAAGAATATCAATAACTCAAATACTTCTGATTTGTTCAGAGGTTTTATACTACAAATATCAGTTAAATATGATTGAATAAAATATAATTGAATCAAAATAAGCACTAACTGCTGCAAGAAGGCTTCCCCATTCTAACTTCAGAGACAATAAATTTATGATAATAATGGTAATATTAGTGGTTTCCTTATAAGGAAACATTCCTTATAAATACATTTTATGATAATGGTAATATTGGCTGTTTTCTTATAAGGAAACATTCAGAATTCATTGACTGAACAGCCAGTACTTCTTTTAGTTGGAAATTTATAAAATCTTTCTCTTAAAACATTTTTTCATGAAAACAGGTTTCTCAAGTCCTGTAGCAGTTAATGTCCTTTCCAGTATTGATGGGTGCTTCTTTCCTTGTTTAGGATAGATATAGAATGTAAGCATCTTGATTATATCATTATTCTCTCTTCAAGTTACATGTGTTGTTGCTGCTGTTGAAAGTCCTCAAGCAATGTGGTTTCTGTTGGCTGGTACAGTTCTTTGTGATTCTGTAGTACCAAGAATGATGGTCTTTGATGCCTGTATGCTTCACTGTCTCAAAGCCATGCCATTTTTAATCATTTATCTGAGAAAGCAGTTATTTACAGCCAAGTTCAGATATTTCTGAATGGAGTTTGGTGCTGTGCATGGCATCCATATGAAAGTCTCAATCTTATGAGACTACTTAAGAACATGACTTAAGATTTTAGGTTAATTTTTTGGTTTTGTAGAAACTTGCAGTGTTGGGTGAAACTACTCCTAATCTATGTTCAATTTCTTTATCTCCATTACTAATTTTTTTATAACTGATCAATACACTGAGGTATTTAAAGTATTTAGTATGTATTAATTCCACATCTTGAATTTTTATGAAGGATTCAGAGTGCACACCATTACTGTTTTCATTCTAATTCCAGATCACTGTTTCTGTTTTGGAAAGGTTTATCTCAAGGCATGGTGGAGTAATGGATAGTGGCTTGGATTGAGAAATCGAAGAGCCAAGAATGAATTCCAGTCAAGTCCATTTTCATTCACTTACGTGCTAATACCCTTGGGAAAGGTATAACTCCTCCTCTTCTTCTCCCCTCAGCTAGGGATAAATAGCAGCATAGACTGGGTTCTATAGCCTTGGATGGCAACTGGCCTACCACAGAAAGAAATGGCAACCTACTGTGGGAAAAAATCTGCCTCATCAGTCATGTATAGAAAGATACATGATCACCTAAGCACGTATGGCATATAACTGACTGACTATCTCAAGGCTTACTTCTTGGAATACTTGATAGAGGATGTTGATGTTCAACAAATAATTCTAAAATATATAAATGATTTCTTAACTAAAAAGTCTTGTAAATGCTTCATAAAACAATAACTATCTTTATAACTATTTTCTAGTAAACTCCTCAGCCCAGAAATTCAGTTTCAGAAATTTGTTTTACTGCAGGCATATACCATTTTTGTTTTACTGCAGGCTTCTACCATTTATCAATATTTATTTATGCATTTCTAATCCCTGAATGAGAGTGAGATAATATATATTACCAGACTTTCATTTACCTATTTTAAGGTAAACATATTTTCTTTAGATTTTAGTTGATTAAAACATAAATTAACTGGTTTTCTTTGATTTTGACTACTTTAGTTTTGGAAGATTTTAAAGATAATTTCATTCATCATAGTGAATCAAATATTTTCTTGATTGGAAAAAAAATGAAAAGCAAAAAGTAAAAGCAGTAGTTTCTTCCATCAATCCAAATCAGCTTGATGATAACGTGTTCATAGTTAAGTATTGTGGAGCGAACGATAAAGTTCATGAGGGAATTTTTTTCTCCGTAAGGAGGAGAGACCCTTAAAACATGTGACTTTTTTAATGCTAGATTTATCAGTTTGTACATCCATACTTCAAAAATTCCGTACGTAATCACACATACAAAAACAAGTCAAAATTCTTTTTAAAATATTCGGAATCGTCAGATTGCAATAAACTTTACAATATATGATCAGTAAATATAGTTTTACTTAATAACAATATTTCCTAAAAATTATCACATTGAACATGACTTTTAAGTTTTAAAAGATTTAAAAACTATTCAATTTAAAACTGTAAAAAAAAATGAAAAAAACAAATCTTGTAAAAATTCGTTTTTCGTCAAATTTTTTTTTCTTCAGACAATATTGTCTTTAATTCATAAAAACAATTAAGAGTTTCTCTAATTAAATAATGTCTTGGTTTTATTAGATTTTTTATTTTTCGATTCAGAACAGATTTTCAGTAAGACCGGGTTCGATTTTGCAAAAAACAAAAAAAGTCGGTGATTTAAAGTTCTTTAAAGAATTCTGCTTTTTAACTGATATAGTCACTAAAAATTATCTCGTTGACTTTCTCAAGTTTTCATAAAATTAAGTAAGGGACTGAAACATGTATAAAAAAAAGCTAATATTTTCTAATAAAATTAAATAATAAAAATTTCATTAACTTGTGAATAAGTCCTGAAAACTTCATTAAAATCCGATAATTATTTGATTATTTTCAAGAATTACAAAAACAATGTGTCCGTCACCGCAAAAAAGATTCGAAAATTTGCTATGCTAAACTTACAACCGCTGACGCAAAGTTTTTTAATCAAAATTTCGAATGTTCTAAAAAGGTGTAAAAATATTAGTTAAATAATCAAAAAATACTTTGAATCTGCCTCTTAATAATAACATAACGGTTTTGATTTGATGATAAAAAAACTGTTTTCATTACGTTTGGTTGGAGCATGGTTTCATCACGATATGCTGATTTTTATCGATTTCATGGAGGTACCTTACGTGCTAAAAAATACCTTTTGAGTTTTGAGAACGGTATGAATTGTCCTCTTCTCCCCCCAGCTATGGAAAGACCGGGTTCTGTAGTCTTGGATGGCAACTGGTCTACCGCAGAAAGAAATGGCAACCTACTGCGGGAAAATATCTGCCTTGTCAGTCATGTCGCCTCCGCGTGTATCACGCATGGCACATAACTGACTGAGTAGTAGTGAAAAGTGAAAATCAAACTCTGCTTGCTTAGTCTAATAATTTTTTTTAAAAGATATCAGTAAGCGACAATAAATAATAGCAAAACATACGATTATATCAAACTTTACTGTTTCAATTAATATTTAACATCTTCCAAAGAAATTAAAATAAAAATGCAAAAATAAAACACTTTTACGAAAACACAAACCATTCCCAGAACTAGTCCTCCGCAATCTCGACCGCCATTTTTAACGCTATCACTTAGCAACGCATTCCGATATAAATAAATTGCCAGGCGAATCAGCTTAGTAAATATTAGGGATAAGAAAATTACATTCAGAATTGTAGTTAAAATTTGAATAATGATAATTTATAGTTTTATTTATTTACTTTTTCATGCAAACATGATTGGGATGAATATACATGAAACAGATTCGCGTGTTTCATTCACTGCTGAAAATGCCGGAAGTAGTCGTCAGGGGTATAAAACTGATGTGATTATGGATTTGTATCTAGTTAATGACAAGATGAAGAAGTTTGCGGCCAGCGCAGCCACTGCTTTGAATAGGGCCGTGCAGGTGAGTGATCAATAGCAGCCTCCGTCTGTTCATAACGCCCACATTCTCCCATTTTCATCTACTTTGCATCTCATTTGTTTTTCTTGTTGACATTTGTTTATGGGAGGACGTGACTGGCGACGTGTCCTCTTTTTGGCTGGAGGTACACATTATCACCAAAGTCCCTACTCGTCTGCTTGTCTCTGCATTTTTTTTATGTTCTCAATCTCAAGTCATCTTGCTTTCAGTGATCGATTTTTGATTGACTTACTTCTGCATACCTCCATAGTCCGTTTGATTGATGGAACAAGAAAAAAAAAGATTACTTTCTCTCTCTCTCCCCCACCCCGCTAAGTAAAAACCGGATATAAAAGAAAAAGACTAAAAAAGTTTCTTCTTATCAGTAATCATATTTTAGGGCTTTTTACATATTTACTAGTCTTAATTTTAGGTGCAAAAACTGTTAGATGAATATTGAAAGTCAATCCATAGTTACTAGAAAAAATGTATACTTCCTTGAAGTTTCATTCTTTCATTTTTTTTTTTCGTCTCTTACCACTCCTACCAGTTTAATCTTTTCTATTTATTTATTCTTGGAAATACGTGTCACTGAGAGAAGCATATGCAGGTGGACTATGTCACTATATTATACTTGAAGTCGATAACAATATAAATTAATTTTTTTTTTTTTTGTTCTGATCATTTGATTCTTATCTTCGGTCTTTTTAACTTACTGGAGAATCCGAATTCACTTTTTCTGCTACTTAGTTTTCCTTTTTAAAAACTGATTTTTAAAGTTTATCGTTTGCTAATCGATTTTTTTCGTTGTTGAAGATAAGAAGTATTGATTGATTAATCAATCAATACTTCAGTCAATATTTTACCTCTCTCCTTTTACTGCAAAATTGTTTCGATTTTCAATATTTCCTGATTGATTGAAAAGTGAAAAGTATTGACTTTTTCGTAAAATTTCCCTTAAGTTTAAGAACACTCGATGTATGAATGAGTATAACCTCCTCAAATTCTCAGATCCTTGTTTTAAAAAGCTACACACCCACTTTCACTTTCTGTTTATTTTTAATTAAGTAGAAAACCTGATAAAGAAAGGGCTACAGAGAAATATTTTTAGAAACTTAGTTACTCACTATGAACAATTAATTAACGACTGTCCAACTTCTGTGTTTTTTTTTTTTTTTGTTTTTTAATCAGCGTTATTTAAACTGCACGGAATCGATATATTGAAAAACCTTTTTGTGTTTGTCCCAAAAAATTATACTAATAATAATGGAAATTCAATAACTTTTTTTTAACCATCCTTTTTAATTTTATTTGAATCTTTAGTTCTCTTACTGTGAGCCCCCCCCCCAATACATCAGAGAGCTTTGGTGTTGTTTTTTGTTTGTTTGTTTTTTTTATTTATTTCAAAGTTTCGCTTCACCTATCAGATCGATTTCTCGTGATTTCCCTGCAACCGATCTGACGAATGGAAAAGTGAAACATTGATATTGTGACTAAAAAATTAATAAACACTGAGAATCTCGTTAAAAAAAAGAAAAACCTTAAGTGCATTAAAAAATACAGAGAAAACTAAAGTTGATTCTTCTTGACATTAAAATTATTGAACCCATGTTATGTAGCTAATTTCAGACGAAAAGCTTAATCAAATTTAAATTATTAGATTTGCTTTCAAAGCCATTGTTTTTTTCTCCAAAGTTTAATTTTAAAATATTTTGTTTAATTTTTCTCAGATTTTTTTTCTTTCTTTATTTTTTTTTTCAAATCGTTGTAAATAAGTTTTTTAGTCCTTATTATACAAAAATTTATGCGTTCTAAACAAAATAGATTATTATTTAAGTTTTAAACCGTTATTTGTGTGGCTAAAAAAATTATGATTTTTAATTTTAAACTTAAAAAACCGTTGTTCATTGCAGTGCAGTTGTTTTTATTTTATTTTTGCCAGATGTTGCAACATCGGTCTTTCTTTCTTTCTTTCTTTCTTTGCGTAAAACGCCAAGCGAGGCGGAGACATTCATTTTTAATTTTAAAATCATTTTAGCTTGTATGAATATATTTCTTTTTCTTTTTTATGTATTTTAAAAATTCATTAAATTTTTGTATCGTCATTACTGACACGTGTGTTGTGCTCTTTAGGTGGGTGGCTCTCCTTCGGAATACAATTCTTTTCGCAATAATTTTTTCATTCTTCGTGTTTTATTGAAACGCTGCCTTTTTTTTTTTTTTTTTTTTTTTTTTACACTTTTGTATTAAAAAAAAAAAAGTATCCAGTTGCGGATTATGTTGCACTTTTACACTTTCAATGCTTTTTTTTTCTCTCAACTTGCAAAATGAAGCGCAAAGCAAACGAAAGTGGGTACTTGTTTTGTTTTGTTTTTTTTGTTTTCCTGTTGTGAATGATGATGCTAAAAAACTACACCAGACATTATGGTACTTAGAAGCAAAATCAAGGAATTTACATCATCACCATTCATAAGAATAAAAATCATTAAATCTATTCTTGAATTATAACTCAATTTTTAAGAGTAATTAAATGTTTGGTAACTGTCAACAAAACTTTGCTGTATTATTCGAAATCTAGTGATTTTTTTCCATTTAAGCAAGCAAGGTTCTCTTGTTTGGGAATGGTGAGCTTTAAATTTAGGACATTTAAAAAGTTTTTGGGTTCTAAATTTTCCAGTAACTAAAACAGGAACATCTACTTATCACCAGCAAGAGGACATTGTATGAATGATTTTTTTTTGTACTTGTCTTTTGTTTTTTACAACACTAGAAAAGCTGTATATCCAGGTCTTTCGTTTTTCTTCCATATGAAAGCATCAGTTCATTCCATTTATTGATGAATCCGCTCCACTGGATTGGATATGATTATGAACAAACACATGATGCTACAAATTTTTTGTTTTTATTATTTACTCGAATGCTTAGAATAGATGATCAGCCCACCGCCATAAATTTACAAAAATCTTATTTTGCTGTTGTATGACTACATTTTTGTAAATTTTTGGGTGGAAGACTTGGATGTACTTGAATTATTTATTTATTTTTTATCAGTGTTGCCATTTATTCTCCTAAATCAAAGTTATTCAATTTTTTAAAACATAAATAAACTAAAGTAAAAAAACGTAATCTCTCACCGGAATTTTTTAGTGTTATTTTTACAGGGGTTACTTTCGTTTTTACGTTTATAAAGTTTTAATTTAATAGAAGCCTTTTGACTTTTTAGTTTCAGTGCTCTGGAGGCAACTACACAGCAGTTCAACAGAATGTTGAATGAACACTGTTAGTTAGTGTTACTCAACTGTTATGAAATATAAATTGGTATAAAAAATATAAAAGAATTATGCAACTGTAAGGGAGTTTAAAACTTAAAAGAACTGGTTTATAATTTCTATCATAATTGACAAAAATATCTTAAAATTATTTTTTAAGTCTTTTCGTGTGTAAAGAAGAGTTTTACTTTTTTTCTTATTATTGATAAGTTGGAAACAGCTGTTTAGTGAAACGAATACACTTGTATATGCATTACTACTGACAACAGCTCTATTTTTCCTTTTGATTTGGTGTTCAATTGTAATTAAAGTAAAATTAGAATTTTTTTTTCTTTGCTTCTTTATAAAATTCCTGGATCATTTTTCATAAAAACACGTTTCTACTGAGCTAGTTTACAATTTTTTTTTTAATTTTTTTAATTGACCTTTAAAAATAGTTGTCCAACAGATGCGTTAATTTTAAGAAAAATGCTAGAAGTGACTTGTCACTTCTGGTTACAAGAAAAATAAAAAAAAAATGAAAAGATAGCGATCTGTTCTTGGTGTTTTTTGTTTGTTTGTTTTTTTATATATTCTCATTGATGCAGTTCTTAGCATGGATAGCAGTGGATGATAAATTCACTTTATTTTTTTTTTTGTCTTTTGATTCAATATCACAAACAAACAAAATTATTTATGGTACGTTAATTTCGTACTTAATACAATTTGGAATAAGATTTCAATTGATAAATTGTTTTCTTAATTCAAATTGTATAGTGTTAAAAAAATAAATTAAAATCTTGCTAAACAATAATTTTCAAAATTTGAAGTGTTAAATCATTCAAACAATTCTGAAGGCAAATTGTGAAATATACTCAGATCTAGTTGCGATATATATATTTTTTAATAATTTGGAATAATGATTAAATATTTTTAACTGATGACAGTAACATAAGTAATTTTCTTGTTTAACAATAACATTGTATTGATTGACCTATTCACTAATTCTTTTGTTATCGTAAGTCACTTCCCTGATTTTGAAGAGGCTCAAAAGTCATAAATCATAACTTCTTGCAAGTCCTGGGCCAGTTTCTTTGTGCTTAAGTATAAATATTCTTATTTCTAACACTAAAATCGGATACAGTTAGTTAATTAAAGTATTTGCAGTTATTTACGGCTCTTCTGGATTTGTAATTTGGAATTTTCGTTGAAATTTTCACTTTTCTTTTCATTCTCATTGTTTGACCTTCAGCTATTGATTTAAGGGTATTACAGTTTATTTTGAGTTGGAGAAAATAGCCTATTATTGATTACAAATCAATGTTGATATCTGTACATTGAAAAATGGAAGAACATTTGTCCATTTCTGAAAGTCAGTTCAGAATAATAGGTTTTTTCTAATGAGGAATAATGTTCTGCCTTAGTGTCTTTTATTTGCAATGTACACTTCTTACTTAAACTCTTTGCTTGTAAAATTTTAAATATTTTACTGACCAGCATACCTACAATTTATCTGACACGCTATAAAAAATTTAGTTTTCTTGTACACATTTTTCATTTTATACCAATTTATTTTTTTTTATAAATTAACAAATATAAAAAAAAAATTGGATAGTTAATAATATAGTTTGATAAACAATATAGATTTATAGCAATTTGAAGCTCAAATCTCTTTAAAATTTTATTTCAAACATAGAAAAATCAGTCCCTCCCATCAAAATTGTCATTGAATGATCACTTATCCACAAAAATTTAATTTTCAATATTAGAACAGACTTCCTGGTAACTTAGGATCCTGAGTTTAGAGCTAACTATAATGGTTGTTTGACACTAATGCATTTTATATCTGTTAGTTAGGAAACTAATAACTCAAGGTACTACTTGATGTATGTATGTTTTTTTTAAAAAAAAAAAAAAGACATAAAACCAGAATCTTGTACATTTACTTTATGCAATGTATGCAAATACAATGAACTAATAAATCACTTGGTATTTAATAGTTAACTAATGAAGAGTTTAGCAAAATAAAATGTTTTCATATTAATTAGAGATCACAATAATATTTAATATTAAAATGACATTTTCTTTGCTTAAAAGCTCATTGTGTATTGGTTTTTATCTCGTGTACTTTTTTGTCGTAAGAAATGGAGATAATGTTGACTGAATTGCTTAAAACTGAAAATGAAAAAATAAGCCTGTCATCTCATTTCAGCAGGCAAACAGCAAAAAAGTTTTCTGAGCAAGTACAATCTGCATTCAAAATTTGACATTGCTGTTGAACAAAAAGATAACATTGATGCTTATATTGCTAAAAAAAATATGTATATTCTATCTTAATTAGCTATTTCCTTTTAAGGAAACTCAACACTTGTTGACTGAACAGCTAGTGCTATGAAATTTATCAAATTTTTCTATTAAAACAATTTTTCTGAAAAATAGGTTTCTCATTTCCACAGTTATTTCTCTCTTCAGTATTGTTTGGGTCTTCTTTCTAAACTTTTTCATTCCAATTTTGAGTGTCAATATATTCATTACATGTTTATTTTCTCTGAGTTATATGTGCTATATATTTTAGTTGTTGTTGAATCTCCTCTTGTGGTGTGGTTTCTATTATCTGGTACAGTACTTTGTAATGCTCTAATGCCAGTCCACAAGATTTTGAAGGATGATCCTTGCTGAAACCTAGTCTTCCTTTGCTCAGTGCCATTTTTAACTATTGATCTCATAAAGTTGTTGTATACAGCTGACAGTTTAGATATTTTCAAACCTTCTTGGAGTTATGCAGGGATATCCACATGAAAGTCTTCATCAAACAAGGTTAAGAACATGAGTTTTTAGGTTAATTTTTTTTTTTTTTTTTCAACTTGCAGTGTTGTATGAAAACCTAATGCTGATGTATTTGAAGTGTTTAGTATTTACTAATTTCACACCTGAATTTGTATAATGTATTCAGGGCATGTGCTATTGCTGATTTCATTTCAATTCTATATTATAGGTTCTGTTTTGGAAAGGTTTATCATTCAGTCCTATTTCTTAGTAAAGGATGTTGATTTTATTTATTTTTTTTTTTTTTTTTTTTTGTTCAAGATCATTCTTAACACGTATGAATACCTGTGTCATCACTTCAATCATTTTGCCTCAGAAAGGAGAGCAGGAATACTATTATTAGATTTCTTTGGGATATGCCCATTTCTTCACATCTGTGCTTATATATAATGAGCATAGTATACAAAGAGATTAAATAGATTGAGGCTCTCATTTCCTCCTTGTCATACTCCTGATAAGGTTGGAAATGTTTTGATATTTGATTTTTCATCAGCTATGTATGACTTTGTTGTCTTGTATTGATCTTCCTTAAGATCTAGGCATTCATTGGTTCAAAGCTTGGAAGAAGGTTTCTAATGAATGAGAAAAGTCTCTACTTACAGATTTTATTATGCAAATCAATGTTTTTGCAATAAAATTGGTATTAACCAAAAAATGTTGGTAAAATTTTCAGGTGAAACTTAATATATTGATCTTTTTTTTTCTTTTTTTTTTTTATCTATCTATCCTTATTAAAATATTTCTAACTGGTTTAGTGGATCTCAGTTTTTTGCATAATAAAACCTGAATGCAAAATAAATTAAGAAACATGTTGCAGAAACATATTTCACCTATTATCCTATATACATGAATTAATTATTATGCATTTCTTGACATTATATAACTTTCATCAGTCCTTTATTCAATGATCTTAACTTTTTTACTGTTTTCATTTTAGCATTGCTTTCCAGAGATCTTTACTTGAATATTGTTTTCTATTCTCATAAATCTTTAAATTCTTATACATGCTTCTGGATTTTTTTTTTTTTTTTTTTTACATTAATTAATTTTCTATATTTTTAGTTGACTTGAAAATTTTTCTATGCAATTCAAGCCACAATTTATTTTCTGTCAATATCAAACACGGATATGTGAGACATTGCAAAACCTTTCCTTAAAGGAGATATGTTTATTACTTGAAGTTTAAGGTACTACCAAAACCAGATTCTCTTGTCTGCTAGTCTTGTGCAATGTGTAGATATTTGTGTAAAGTTAATCCTCCATTTGATGGTTTTTTTTTTGGTTTTTTTTTTGGTTTTTTTTGTTGTTTTTTTTAAGGATTGGGGTAATGTTCAGTGAGGTTAATTTGGTTGATTATTAGGGTGGCAAATAACCCAATACCAGTTGTCATGTCATAAAAAATCAAACCTCATTTAAAATTAATAGTATTTTAACTATTACACTCTAATCTTTTAATTTAATGTTCTTTATTTAATTTATATATGATTAAAAGTAGAAATTGTCTAATATTTGTGTGTGAATGTGTAATATAGCACTTATGTATACATATGGTGAGAAATGTAGATTATAATTTCTGTTAGTATATTTTTTATTATGATTCTAAAGGAATATATTCTTTACAAATTCTTGTCATCCTAAAACATGCCAAACTTGGTTTAGAATAATATTTACTGTAAATGATTTCACAAATTGAAGTAAGCAATTTGTTTGGAAGAGTGTTGAATTCAATTAAGACTGTTACTCACTCCACTCCAGCTGTGTCTACTATTTAGCATAAATTTCTATATGGTCTTTTCTTTTTTTTATTTATTGACATTGGTGTTTGAACATTTGTCTTATCAAATTTTGAAGGTTACTTAGAAGTTGAGCAAATGATGTGTAGATGGCCTATATTGAAAAATCAATATTTATCTGCATCCAGTCTTTTTATCATTCTTTTTCAATTATTTATTATACAATCATTCTGGCAATTTATCATCTTCAATCAACCATTTATTTTTCTATTTTATTATTTTCAACTTCCTGGTGAATGTTTAGATTTTTTTTTTATTTTGATGTAAGATTTGTTAGTAAAGGTTATAAAGCAGTATTTTGAAAAAAAGATTCCTTTTTTTTCATATTGCTTTTTCTCTTCTAACCATTTCAAATGGTTAACCCTCCTGCTGGCTTTCTAAATATCAATAAAATTGAATACTTAATTCTATTTATTTATTTGTTTATTTACATATAAGCTTATTGGAATTTCCCTGTGTACTTTGAGAAGTTTGTTTTAGTGAATCAATTTGAAAATCTTGAAGTAGATATAAATTCAACTATAAAACACTGGGCTGATGACAAAGAAAGTTAGTTCTATTGTTGATATGAAGTTGATACTTTATAATTCTACTGAAAAGAAATGTTATTTCAAGTTAATATGAAAAGCAGTAATTGTTTCGGTATTTATAAAATGCATTATTCAACCAGTTTCATTTTTCTACACATTATCTTTGCAATATTATGTTTGATGTAAAATTTCCCTGCATTTTTTAAGAGAATCCTTATTCTGATAAATTGTATGTATCATTAGTCATTGAAATATTGTTTTTCTAGATTTCTATGACTCTACTGCCTTTCAGATAAATTGTGTATTTCATCATAAAAGAACAAATCTATTCATGATTCAATGAATTCTTCAACATCTTAAAGTTGTTAAAGAATAAGAAAAAAGAAACATTAAGGAGTGAGAACAATAGAAGAGTAAGCAAGAAGATGGTAGATAATGATTGACTTTGTATTTAAATTTTTGAGGATCAAAGTTGGCTGGAAAGTATGTAGCTAGAAAAGAGTTCCACAGGTGGGTAGTGTGAGAAAAGAAACTATTAGAATAGAATTTATGGTTACTTTTGGTCAATTCTACTATAAATTGATGAGACCTTGTTGTCAATCTAGTACTGCACTTAAATTCATAAAATTTAGATACCATAGCAGAGTTCATCCAAACTATTAAGCTACATTGTTGGTGGAAAAGTGATGCAGCCGAGATACCAGGTCAGGACCAATAATATTGCTGATTCTTTGGATTTTATCAAGAATCTCTAAATATATATCAGGAGCACTGGACCATATGAAGCAGCAATATTCAAAGCATGGACAAATGGTTGACTTATAAATATGTAAGATAGATTTGGGAAATAAAAATTGTCTATAATGAACCAACTTTCTTAACAGCAGACCTAGCAATTGATTGAATATAATCTTTCCAATTTATGTCAGCTGAGAAGGCACAACAACCTCTTTTGGAGATTAGCATCAACCATGCTGATGTGAGGCAGGAAGGTGTCTTATTAATAGAGAAGTTTCATTTGGAGGCATTAAAATTAACAAGCCACTCCTTGCCTCATTTAACAGCAGATTGTGGGTCATTTTTTGAGATCAGCAGCCAATTTGACCTTATTGAATTGATAAGACCTACTATGTAGACAGGATTAAATAGGTGTCATCAGCATAGATGCCAAGTTGAGAACTGATGCCATCAAGATCATTGATGAAAATTAAGAATAAAGTAGGTCTAAGGATAGTCCTGCTGGACACTAGCTTTAGTACAAATTATCTCGATGAGTGGCAATTCAGGATAACTTTCATTTTTGATAAGACTGAATTAGTTCAAAGATTTGTCCAGAAATATCATAACCTTTCAACTTGTGAAGAAGACTGGTATGTCAAACCCTGTCAAATGTTTTTGAGATGTCCAAGACAACAGCCTAAGCTTTGCTATTCTTATCTAAGTCTTGATAGACTCTTTCAGTAATAATCGTTATACATCAGCAGTTGAGCTAGAGAAGCAGAAGCCATATTGCTTTTCTGAAAGAAGGCCCTGTGATGAGATGCTTAACCAATTCAGAGTTGATTAAGGCCTCTAACAGTTTGCCAAAAAGAGGTAGCAGGATAATAGGCCAATAAAAGGGTTAGACTGTTCACCAGAGTTCTTAAAAAGTGTAACAACAGAAGAGGATTCTCAACAAGAACGAAAGCAAGAAGCAGTGAGCTACTTATTGTAGAGTTTAGAGAGAACAGGAGCCAGTTCGGGGGAACATTTCTTAAGGACTATTACAAGGATTCTATCAGGTCCCCATGCTTTGTAGGAATCCAGATTAGAGATAATAGCAGAAATCATAGAAGTTATATGTATATCATTTAACAGAAACTCAATTCTAAGTGGAAAGTCAGGCAAAGATACTCCAGGTGGGTTAAAAGTAGAGTTTGAAGAGGATTTATGGGTTATAACATTTTGCTTTATCAAAATGACTGAAGAGGAATAGGAAACTTACTGTTATTTAATACACTATTACAGAGCCACCAGTAGTCATGAGAGTGAAATTTGTTAGAGGCTATACAGTGCCTCATTTTATCAGTAAACAAAGACTTAACCCCTTCGAGGAAATGTGTAGCCACAAATAGACACCTATTATGATTGGACCTGTCATGATCATATAGGCAGAAAAAAGGGATTCCTGTGGGCTATAGTGGCTAAACAAGCCTGTGTGAATCATGGAGATATACGGTTCTATGATCATTTACTCCATTACATTTTTAATAAGTGGATGAGCATTTTCATGAAGCAAATCACAAATCCACTTTTTTGTTCCAACACATCATGCAAACAATCCAATTACTGTAATATTGTACAGTAACAGTTTGAGATTACACTAATTCATAATAAAGAATTCCCTTAAATCCTATTAATCAGTGAAGGACTCTTCTCTCAGCAGATTCAGCTCAAAATTTTTGTCAGTTTTTCCTTTCACTTTTTCTCAGATTAAAAATCATGAGTAAATAGTATCAAATGTGCATTTTTTTTTTTTTTTTTTTTTTTAAGCCATAATTTTCATCAAAAGAAGGTCAAATGCCATTGTTTCACAAGCAAGAGCATATGTACACAAGTAATAAAGAACAAAAATAAACATTTAAAATATTTATGAAGCTTCTAACAGTGCAAAAAAAAAAAATGGTGCTGGAAAGTTTTGCATCAACCTAATGTTTATTAAGAATAAGTATGACACAAAGCAATTATAAAATAGTACCCAGATAAGATTGAACTCTTTATATGAGAAGTGATCTGCAAGACACACTTGATAATTATTGGAGTAAAAGTGCTAATATGCAATATTATAGATTTTTGGGAACGTGAAATGATTACAAAAAAAATATTTCTGCTTGCATTCTGACCCTTCTACAAGGTATTATATACACTTGTCTTTTTTTGTATGAAATTTTATCAAATTTCTTGATTCTAAATTAGAATATTTTTATTCATTCAAGATCAACTGAGAAATTTTGAAATTTCTCTCAATACATTTGGTACTTAGTGTTCCAGATATATACAGGGTGTAATGGAAAAATTGTCGGCTAAATTATGCTAAAATTAAAATAACACTGACCTCTCATTTTAAGAGATATATTTACCAAAATTACACAAAAATATCTTGAAATACTAAATAGTAAATTTATTTAATAAAATCACCATTGGGTTCAACCACTCCCACCAGAGGACTTCAGAATCTCCTGCAACTCTTCTGGACAGTTTCCTTTTTTATGTTGGTGGATGCTGCCATAATCCTTGCCTTCAGTTTATCTTTGGTGTTACAAAGAATTTTGTTGGTCTCTTACTCAACTGAATCCCACACACAATGATTAAGGGGGTTGCAGTCTGGGGAGTTACATGGCCAGATGTAAGGGGTTATGTGGTCACAGAAATTGTCTGACAGCCATGAATAGGTTCTTGTGTGGCATGGTGCAGAAGTCTTGCCAGATATAGGATCATCTAGCAGGCACCCTCTTGACCCAGGGCTGCACTACCTCCATGTTGAGTCTGAGGCCCTCGTCAACAAATTAAGAAGTTCCTTTCTTATCAGAATGATCAGTGAGTTTTCCGAGTTGCCGTACCATTAGACTCACCCAACTCTTTCCGAATCCTCTGCATTGTCCTCAGATTGACACCCAAACACTCTGAAATGTTTGTATTGGAGCTTCTGATGTGGATGCTGAGCAGTACAGCATGCCATTTCCAAATTTCTAGCAGAGTGAATTTCCTCATGGGGCTCTTTTTTTCACAGACAATGTTTATCTGACCCTACTATATTGTGACATCAAAAAAAAAAAAAAAATAATAATAATCAAACACACATGGGCAAAATTAAAAATATATAATGGCGACAATTTATCCATCGCATCCTGCACTCACTACATTAGTAACATTTGCTTGCCCTCTTGTCCTGCAATGTATCCAATAATTACCATTTGAGTCTATCAAAGTAAAGACTTTATTCTTGAATAGCAATTTTTTAAGCGAACCTATTCAAGGATAGATTTGGCAAAAAGGGCTTTGGTTCAGGATTAGGTTTCCTGATGAAACAAATTATGTAGTGTCATGTAAAAAGAAAAAAAAAAAAACTTTCATTTATACTTCAAGTGTAAATTGTATAAATGGATTCTATAAATAATCCTGTTAGTTTTTCCATATTAAGAATGAGGAAGCAATACTTTATTTCTTGTTTTTTAAACTACTGTCCCTAGAAAGTTACTATTTAATGATTCTTTCAGACTATTATCTTTTTCTTTTTTTTTTTTTTTGTTTCACCCAATATACTCTGAGCTTTTTCAATTGTGTTCCATCCAGTAACTTTGAAGGAATTTTTAGTATCACCTTTTATTTTGTCCAAATACATGAGTTTTATTCAAAACAATATAAATTTATTGTTACTTTTTTTTATCAAGAACCCTGCACACACAATATAGAATGTTATTAAAATAAGAAACAAGAACATATTAGAATGAAATGCCCAATAAACATGATCTCTTTTTGTCTGTGGTGTTTTGTTTTAAACAAAATATATGAACCCTATTTTCTTTGAGGAAATTGATCCATTTAGAATCATATTTAATTACTAAAATATAGTTCTAATCTAGAAATAAAATTAGAAAATTTATTTCTGTAATTTGATTTTATTCAGATATTGTTAAGGATAGATTAAATAAATGTTTACAAGAAATGCAGAATACAAAAAATAACTCCAGTATCAATGTTAAATTTTAGAGAAAGATGACATTCATTTTAGTATATTATGAAACCTGCTTTTCTACACAAGTATTGTTCTGGCATTTTAGAAACTTAAAATTATTGTATACTATTCACCTATTTTTGGCTATAAAATTAATACACTAATGATTTTCTTATTTGCAACAAATCTTTTCACTTTATTTTGGATATATGTAAATTATTTTTTATTTATTTATTTTTTATAAAACCCTCATAATTATCAGTATTTTCTGATTAGACCTGCTATTAATTAAATCAATACTCAGTAAATCAATCAGTGACTTTGTCTATTTGTTAGATATCAAATACTGCCTTCTACTTGTGGAGAAGGACAAATGTTATGTAGTCTTAAAAACCCTCTTTGAGCTGCTACTTATCCATATATACCAAAATTATTTAAATTTAGTAGCCAAGTTAAACTTTGAGGAAATTAATATAAGCAAATAGCTTTAAAATGATCTATCTTACATTCTCTTTTTAAATACTATTCATATAAAACTGAAATGACAGATAAAACATACTTTGAAAACAAAAATAGGCAGAGTAAGTTGAAGATAATAGTCAAATTCCATTAATAATCATAAACAATTTTCATTCTTAAATGATGAAACTTGGGCAATTATCACTTTATATTGTAGGCAAATATTTCTCTACTTCCTAATTGTGGCTGAGATAGCAAATGAGTTAATGGCACACACTTCAGCTATAAATTAGAACTTTAATGGCCTTCTCTAACCTCAAATGAATACTATCCAAGCCTTGCATGTCATTTCATTATCCGGTTTGTCCACTACATATAGCATCAAACAAGAGCCTTCATGTGTTCTATACCTACATGGATTTGATGAATCTTTTGCAACTCCTTCAACCTAAACTTAGGAGGGATGACCATTTGACTTTCTCAAAGAATCACACCATCTTCTTGATTCAATTCTTTTGAAATGTATAGCTTTAATTCAGCAATTGTAACACAATTTCACTAGTTATTCATTGTCAGTTCATATCCTAATTAAAACATTATCCTTTCTAATTTCCAAACACACTTCTGCTATATTCAGAGAAATTAAGCAAATTATTCATGTGAACTCTTTTCTTAAACTGAACAATCTTCCACTAAAGCATATACTGGAAGATGACTAAGACAATCAGTATTACTGTCGGAGAACCCAGCATGATACCATAATAATTGTATTTATAAGCAGCTTGCATAGTATGCGATGTTGTTCTCTGGTGCTAGCAAAAGGAGGAATGGGTTTATTTTTGGCAAATAGTCGTGGGAGTGCTTTATTATTCAGAGTGAAAAAAAAATTGGCACACCAGTAATGAAGGTTTTGACAGCAAAAACATATCAGTCCTTTTTCAATGTGGGCACCATTTCTCTCTGCAGCCAACAACATTCTTGAAAGGTAAAAGACTTTGCTTTTCACTTTGATTATCTATTGAATGAGCCATTACTGTTCCTATTTTATTGTGAGAAGCATCTACAGAATTGGTTTTGAAGAATTACAGTGTGTCAATAAAGGCACAGAAAACCTTTTCCTGAATACTTGGAAAGCCTTTTGTGTATCTTCTCCTCCACACCCAAGTGTTCTCTTTCAACAAATGAAGCATTCAATAACAGTTGAATAATTCAATAAATGAGGATTAATAATAATTCAAAGACCCAAGAAAAACTTTACAACTCAGTAATTTTCTTTGGAATAAGGCTGACTCAATTGCTATAGATACTTTGAGAGCTTTCTATAACATCTCAGATCTGCTTTCTCAGTTGGCAATCACTGCTGAGTTTGTTTGTTTGTTTTTTTTTTTTTTTTTTTTGTTTTTTTTTGCTGTTGTTGTTTTTCAATCCTTACCTCCCTACAAATATTTATTAAGTTGATTCCAAAAATTGTACTTCTCAGATATTTTCCTCAGCATAGTGACTTAGTTTCATTTTTTAAAAAAAAAGAAAAAAATCCTCCTAAATTTCACTGGAAGTAGGGTATATATGCTATTTCATAAGTTGACATAGCTGTGTTAGGGATAGTTTCACTCAACATGACAAATTACTACAAAACATTAACTTAAAAACTTGTCATGTTCTTATATAGTCTTGTCAGATAGGCTTTCATGATGATGACATGAATGGCATCAAACTCATTCAGAAATATCTAAACTGTCAGATGTAAACAACTGCTTTCAATGGTTAAAAATGGCTTTGAATAAATGAAACCTGTAGGTCTCGGCAAGGTTTCATTCATTCAAAGCCATTGTGAACTGGTGCTATATAATTACAAAGAACTGTACCAAATAACCTAAGCCATATCACTTAAGGACACATTTGAAAGATGGCATATTAGTAGAAAAGTATCTTTCCAGAATCTTGAAGTATTTATATTCCCATTATATGCAGTGACCCCAATTTAGGTCCTCAAAACTGAAGGTAGACAATTCAGAGTAGAAAAAAGTAGATAAGTCAATCTATAACATAATGAAAGTAAAAGAAAAAAGAATACAATAAACTGAAATTAAATATATTGCCTATTTTCTGAAGTATAATCATGATTTGAATTCCTTTTAATCATTTCCAATTCTTTAGTTCCTACAATTTCTGTTGCTGTTTCATTCCTAATTCATCTAAATTCCAGTAATCTTTTGATGCTTCTGTTTTTAAATTCAGCCTACAATGTTTTTGAGCACATAGCATCTACTTGTCTATAACAAACTGTATTTTATTAAGACAAGTTAAACTGAGATCACTGAGCTAGGAAAGCCTTTCAAGTTCTGAATAAATGTAATCAATATATTTACTTGAATTTAACTCCTTGATGTGTGTAGAGTTATACAGTGATATCTTGGCTTAAGTTGCTTTGAGTGAAGTCATTTTCAAAGATGTCAGTTTTTCTTAAATATTATATAGAAAAATAAAAGTCACCTTAGGTCATTTTACTCAAGTTTATTAGAAATGTCAAAACACTAAAATAACAATAAACACATAAAATTATATTTAATATATATATATATATATATATATACACACACACACATCATCAAAAACAAAAAAAATTAGCATAATAAAATAGTAAAGTTTTTTTGTTTTTTTTTTTATAACTAAGTGAAACCAAGAATAGCTAAGACTCAAAATATCATTCAAAAACAGTTAACAATTTCTCGGATTTTAGCACTGATAACCATTATTTATGTATCTTTAAGGAGCATTTTTATCAATCTACTATCTTCTGAAATCTGAACCTTATGGTATTGTCTAAGTGTTCTTGATTTTTCAATTTTGCTTCCACAACAATATCTGAATTCTCAAACCTTATATGCATAACAATAAATGCCAAACAAATTATCATTCCAGTAATCAAAAAGTAAAATTATTAAAAATTATATAGCAAACTTTAAAAAAAGATTTTAGTATATTTGAATTTTCAGTTCAGAAAATTTTATATTTTTAGCAGCAGTCATAATATTATCAAATTTTGATCTCTGCTTTAAACACTTCACAAATTAGCATAATCCAGATATTCTTGCAGATTTGGTTTTAGCATCAAAATAGTAGACTAGAGCCATGACATAATGTGACTATTATTATATAATACAAGAAAGAATACTTATGTCAAGAGTTTTCTCTTTGCATTAATCTGTTACCAAGGCCTAAATTAAGACTCTTTTTCTACATTGATTTACACTTAGATAAGTGAAATTTAATAACTATTCTCCTATGTCATATTATGGAGAGATATCTCTAGCTAATTCAATTTTGATTAAGGCATACATTATCTTTTTAGTCACTGCATCAGCTTTCTCTAATATTGATAACTCTTAAGTCATCACTAACCATTTGTAAAAATGGCAAGATAGCAGTTTTAATGCTAGAAACAACTGGTCTTCTTCCAGTTTTAATTCTTATACCAATAACATGGATGTCTTTTTTTATTCTTCCTTACTCATTTACAAATCTGGCTTCTCTTAATTCTCTATTGCTCATTAAATTTAAACTCTTAGTCATATTCTTTTTGAAGAACTGTGGAAGATTATAACTGAAAACCAGCCTTAAAAATTATTTGAGATAGAACCTCAAACCTAGTTATTTTCAGCCAATTAATCATGTAAAAGTTAATGTTTTATTTGTTCTTCACTTGAAATATAGTAATATTAAGATGCAATCTAAATAACTATCAATTTAGTCATTAAGTATCTTAGACAAGTATTGTTTTATATAGTAAGGTAGTACAAATGAATAATTTAAATAGCTATTATTTTTCTTTTGATGAAATATTTTAAAAAAATACAATTTATTCAGGCTATCAAAAATGTAATTTTGCAATTGTATTCTTTAAAAAAAAAAAGGCTTGTGAAAGAATGATCTTAAGATCTAATAGACTGTTAACTCACTTTCTACTAATAACTGCTTGCAAATGTTCTTAGAATATTTTGGTATCTGTCATATAAGTATTGCTGACATTTGGATTTGAACGCAGATCACCAGAGAGCAAGCGCAGTCGACCTCATTTTAGATCACATGACGGGTAAAGGAAAAATATATATATATGGGAATTAGTGTGGTATTTGACAGAGTATTGTTCAAAAGTGTTACTATTATTGTATCTGTGATTTACAAAATCTCTCCTACAAACGGGCATTACAAAAGTATCTTTGTAGTTTGTTCATCCTAAGTGTAAGCAACAGAGGCATTGTGTGTAGCCATGCATTTTTCAACAACTATAATTTTATACATCTTGCTTCATATAATTGTTTTAAATCTATAGCAAAGTTCTTATAATCTTGTAATTTAATTAGGCTACAGTTATATATTTCCCAAAGTTAGACCAGCTATGGTCATGACTACAAACCTACTCTTATCAAAGTTTTAACTTTTTCCACTATTTTATAACAAATCCTGTACATTTTAGGAAATTGTGAAGGATGCATTTCTTATGACTTGTTAATAATTAGAAGATTAATTTTATAATTAATTTTTTGGTATAAAGCTATAATTCATTATCTGTTAAATGAATCTGTACAATATGATTTAAAAAATAAAATTATTTCCTGGATGATGTACACATCTATTATTTTCATTATATTTCAGAACTTTTATTTACTCACTTTTAGACTTGCTAACTCTTTGAAACATGCAGTTATTCATTGAAATTGGCTAGTCTGCTGCATTCACTTCCAAAAAATGCCTTTGGGAAAACATGAATGCATCTCTCCTTTCTCTAGCTATGGGTTAAATAGTAATTCAGATAAAAAAGAAAAGGGATGTGTGCAAAACCATGATTAACTATCTCCTGAAAGGATATAGCATAACAAATTATTTGGCAAATGTTGAGTACAAACTTATTTACATGAAGACTACTGTCCTCATCACAACATTTTGGCTGTTATACTCTCCAGCCTACATTTGTTGATCCCAGTAAACTTCAGGGAATTTTTAACTGAACCTTTTAAACAATCTACAGGGGTACATTGTTCTCATTCCACTGACCATTTTAGGGATATCTTGTCTAGCTCTTATTTTAGTACTGATCTATTATTCTTCAGATCAACAAGTACCTGATGAAGGTTAGAGGACACAACAGCAGAAATATTGTGACAATAACAACAAAGATGAGGACAATAGTCCACATGTAAATAATGTAAATAATAACTCCTCATTCAAGAAATTTAGACAGAAATCCAATTTTAAACTTGTTAATAAGATTCACTGTTTGTCTTGTGTTTATACAGTATATTTTGATGTGCATTTTTTTAAAAAGTTCATTATTTCTTGTGTAAATAACCAATTTTTTTTTTTTTTTTTAATCTGTTAAATGTACACAACATTACTTAAATCCCCACCCTCTCTCCCTTCTCTTCTCTCTCTCTCCCCTTCTCTCTCTCTCCCCTCTCTCTCTCCTCCCCCTCTCTCTCCCCCTTCTCTCTCTCTCTCCCCCTCTCTCTCTCTCTCCCCTTCTCTCTCTCTCCTTCCCCTCTCTCTCTCCCTTCTCTCTCTCTCTCCTCTCCTTCCCCCCCTCTCTCCTTCCCCCTCTCTCTCCTTCCCCCTCTCTCTCTCCTTCCCCCCCTCTCTCTCTCCTTCCCCCCTCTCTCTCTCCTTCCTCTCTCTTTCTTTCTTTCTCTTTCTTTCTCTTTCTTTCTCTTTCTTTCTCTTTCTTTCTCTCTCTTTCTCTTTCTTTCTCTTTTTTCTCTCTTTTCTTTCTCTCTCTTTCTTTCTCTCTCTTTCTCTTTCTTTTCTCTTTCTTTCTCTTTCTTTCTCTCTCTTTCTCTTTCTTTCTCTCTCTTTCTCTTTCTTTCTCTCTCTTTCTCTTTCTTTCTCTCTCTTTCTCTTTCTTTCTCTCTCTTTCTCTTTCTTTCTCTCCTTTCTCTTTCTTTCTCTCCTTTCTCTCTCTCTTTCTTTCTTTCTCTCCTTTCTCTCTCTCTTTCTTTCTTTCTCTCCTTTCTCTCTCTCTTTCTTTCTTTCTCTCCTTTCTCTCTCTCTTTCTTTCTTTCTCTCCTTTCTCTCTCTCTTTCTTTCTTTCTCTCCTTTCTCTCTCTCTTTCTTTCTTTCTCTCCTTTCTCTCTCTCTTTCTTTCTTTCTCTCCTTTCTCTCTCTCTTTCTTTCTTTCTCTCCTTTCTCTCTCTCTTTCTTTCTTTCTCTCCTTTCTCTCTCTCTTTCTTTCTTTCTCTCCTTTTCTCTTTTTCTCTCTCTTTCTCTCTTTCTCTCTCTTTTCTCCTTTTCTCTCTCTCTTTCTCTCCTTTCTCTCTCTCTTTCTCTCCTTTCTCTCTCTCTTTCTCCTTTTCTCTCTCTCTTTCTCTTTCTCTCTCTCTTTCTCTCCTTTCTCTCTCTCTTTCTCTCCTTTCTCTCTCTCTTTCTCTCCTTTCTCTCTCTCTTTCTCTCCTTTCTCTCTCTCTTTCTCTTCTTTCTCTCTCTCTTTCTTTTCTTTCTCTCTCTCTTTCTCTTCTTTCTCTCTCTCTTTCTTTTCTTTCTTTCTCTCTTTCTTTCTTTCTCTCTTTCTTTCTTTCTCTCTTTCTTTCTTTCTCTCTTTCTCTCTTTCTCTCTTTCTTTCTTTCTCTCTTTCTTTCTTTCTCTCTTTCTTTCTTTCTCTCTTTCTTTCTTTCTCTCTCTCTTTCTTTCTCTTCTCTCTTTCTTTCTCTCTTTATATATATATATATATATATATATATATATATATATAATATATTTTTTTTAGATTCTATTAATTCTCATTCTATGCTGTGTTACCCTAATGCAGGAAAACTGAAATTGACCAGTGTTTTTTCTTCTCAGGTCTACTCTGAGAGAAGTTTTTTCTGTCAGTTTCTGCACTATGCTTGCAATAACATCATTTAATTGATGTCTAATAAGTGGCAGCTGTATTTATCATCTTGTTCTTTTAACAAAACAGAAAAAGGAACAGAACTATTCTAACCAAATATGACTTGCACTTCAAAAATAAAATTTTATCTCTCCTGACATGTTTGTTCACTTTATGCGTCAAATCAATAATCCAGTATATCTAGATGCAGCTCACCCTGCAGATAATCATAAAATTATATGAAAATAGATTGCAGTTATATACCAAAAGCATCTTTTAAATAAGTATATACTTTGGTATATCTCTAGAGGAAACATGTTTTCAAGAGTTTTATTTATTGCTCAGTCTATTTTTTTTACACAATTTATTCAGATTTTCCTTACCAATTATTTTTGTAATTTTGCTGCATTTTTGTATGTAAAACATAAGAAATAATTATTCTTTTCATGCAATTTTTATATTTGCTTTTATGAAAATAGGACTTTTGGTTATGAGTTTGGGATTGTCATGATTTGAAAATAGGCAAATGAATGTAAAAAATTTAATTTTTGTATTACAGGTTTCATTTTTGACTGCAATGTATTATTTTTGCTCTGAACAATCTTTATTTTTTTTTCCTATTGTAGTACACTGAGGAGAAACTCGGGCAGGCTGAAAAGACTGAATTAGATGCTCATTTTGAGAATTTATTGCAACGGTCAGACAAGACAAAGCAATGGACAGAAAAACTTCTCCGATCATCAGAGACTCTTCTCCAACCCAATCCCAGTAAGCCTCTTCATTTTATGTTCTGTTCATATATTTCCTACAATTAGGCGATTGAAAACTAATACCAATTATATATAACAGATGTGTTCTTTAAAATCTTTCATTTACTAGTCTCTGAGGTATGGGGAAAAAATTCATTGACACATAATGTACAAATTGTCAGTATATAAATATTGTTAGCAGCCATCAAGAAATGTTTCATATGTCTAATTTTTCTAAGTGTCTGCTGTTCAATACAGTACAATAATATCAACCAAAATAAATACTTAACTGAACATGCTCCATTGCTGAAAGGATGGACTTCCCACTTGTCTCAGAAGTTGGACTGTTTGTATAATGAAGACCATATAGTAGAAGTCATAATGAAATTGCAGCAGTCCTACACATAATTTTTATTACTATCCAATGATACATTCAGACTAAAATCATTATGGTTTTTATCCCAGTTCAACTAGCTGTTAGTGATCATCAGTGGATTTGAACAGAAGTTTTCTTCCAGAAGTCTTTATTATTCTCATTCTTTGCTTGCTGTCATGTTTAACATCCTTGTAAATGCCAATTTTTCTATTTATATTGGTGTACTTCCATGTTGGTTAATCCATAGATTAAACTTTGGATGTATAACAGAAGCCAAAACACATAGTCAATATAATTTTGAGCCTTAATTGACAGTAACAAATAACAGCATCTATCTATCTATCTATCTATCTATATCTATCTATCTATCTATCTGACTGGGTGTGTGTTCGTAAACTACTCGAGAACCATAAGACATAGTTCCACCAAATTTGGAACATAGATTGTACATGATACTGGGTGTGTCTGGGCAAAAAAAATTAGTCATTTTTCAAAAATCAATAATTGATAAATATAATGTTTAAATGGGAATTTCCATCAGCTTGGTTGTTTTTAAACTGTCAGATTTGAAGTCTAAACCCTAAGGCCGATTTTAATGAAACTTGATAAGTGTATGCAACTTACTGTCACGCTTGTTATACACTTTATTGATTTTCGTTTCTCTTGACACTGGGACCCCCAGGGTGCCCCAAAGAAACAAAAAAAAATTCAAATTGCTTCGATTTGATGAAATTTTGCATGTTTGTTATGCTCTTACAATGAGATAGAATTCGGTTGTCAGATTTTTAAAAATGCATGAGGGGGCCACTAGGATGACCCTATAAATCCCTTGATGCCTCAGTTGCTTTTCAAGTGTATTTTGTAGCAGTATTCCCCAATTTCAATGAAAATTTCAGTACAGATTATATCGAGTAACTGAAGTAGTCACTTGGAATTCACTGAAAATCAACACCCCCACAAGTTAGGGGACCAGCTGAGAACCCCGAAATTTTCAATTAAGTCTACAGCCTTGGCCATAAAGTCAATTAAATAGAAAACTTAAAAAAGATGTGCTTTATTATTTCAATTACTATTAGTCTTAAACCTGTCCTTTGGCTTGAAATTTAGGACCCCTAGGGTGAACCAAAAGGACCCCCAAATTTTCAAATTGCTTCAATTTCGATGGAATTTTACATGTATATTACAATCTTAAAATGAATCAAAAATGATTATCAGATTTTGAAAACTACATAAGTGGCCCCCAAGATGACCCATGAACACCTTGCTGCCCCATTAGTCTTTCAATTGTAGTTGTTAGCAGCATTTCAATGAAAATTTGCACATAATTTGCATTTAGATCAATCAACTCAAAATCAAAACTGATACCCCATGTGTCATAAATACATTATGAAAAATATCAGTTTTTTCCATGGATTTCCTGTTTTGGTACTGAAATAGTTTAGTTTGCATTAACTTGACGGCAAAAATTATATCCTTCCTTAAGAAAAAAAGAATAAGTGCAAACGAAAGTGTGCACCGATGAGAGAAGTGCACGTAGGTATAAGACACGTGTGCGAGATCGATCGAGATGTGTAGTGTGTACAATTGATTTTGCTCCACGTGCAATGATCGACCGAGTTATGTAGTGTACACTATCGATTTTGCTTCACAAATATATATATATATATATATATATATATATATATATATTTTTGATCCTTCCTTCAAAGGCTACCTGTTTATAAATGTGTAATTTTAGTTTGAGAGGAATAACCACTCTTCTCAAAAATATAGTTAATGTTATATTATACAAACAAGTAATTTTTGATTGATGGAACATTTAAAATATATAAAACTAGTATTAAATTCATGATTAATTTCATTGCTAATTGGTGTCAAGATTTACTAATAAGGTCTTTTTAAAAATTGATTACATGTTTTAATCATAACCTAAAAGTATATATCAGAGGACAAATCTATTCTTGTGAACTTAATCCTTATAAAATGTATTCTCTATTGATTAATATTTGTCTTAAGCTGTAAAAAAAAAAAAAAAATTGTAAAATTATAACTAAAACATTTTCAAAATGTTACCTTTCAAACATTTTAAAGCCTTTAGTTATATTCAAGATGGTGTTTATTAGTAGTAATCATTTTAATTACTTACTCTAATTATGTTAAATAAAATTAAATCTTCATATCTTTGTTTACATTTTATGTTTTTCTATAAATGATGTGGTTTGCCTGCTTCCTTTTCTACAGGTGTGCGTATGGAGGACTTCTTTTACGAAAAAATGGATAAAAAGAAAAGGGACCGCTATACAAATGCTGAACAGCTAGGACAGGTCATGATTGACTCTGGCAATGACTATGGCCCTGGAACAGCTTATGGTGAGAAATTTATTTTTATTTCAACAAGTTTAAAGCAGACATCTTTTAATGTTTGCTTAAATGCATTTTTGTCCAAATTTTATAATTTATTTATTTTAAATTTCAGTTAAGACCTTTTACATTGCAGATAAAATCTTTTTGATCCATTCCCTGTTTATAGCAACAAATGGACACCACCACCACTTTATTAAATTATATTTATTTCATTATTTATTTATAAAATTTTTGTTTCTCTAATAGAAACCAATACCTAATTTGCTGTTTAATTAAGACACATGAATAATTTGTTAATGATTTAATTAAAATTAAGGCTGATGTTAAGAAATGGTTTTACAATTTCTTTTGTGTATAGATATTATTGATAGTTGTGAGCATATAGTGCTCTAAATCTGTTAAAGAATAGTTATAGAATCAATTATACATATAAATCAATTCATCTTTAACCTAATAAAGAAAAAAGTATTTATTTTACACAAAAAATATTTTTTAACATAAAATCTCCTTCCTCATCAATGCACTTAATTCAGAGGTGAATATTAGATCGATCAAACTTTAGCTAATAACTACATATCTAGCTTAATGTTTAGATGCAAGTATTAATGTTAATATTAATAAATAATACTAAATCTCTTTGAATGCTTTTTAAAGTTTTCTTTTAAATATATTACAATTGAAGGCACAACAGATATTTTAGGTTGAACTTTAAATCATTTTTAGTTGTTTATTTCTCTTAATGGTGATGCTTATTGCAAACTCACAACAAAAGACGTGTATGTGTTGTGATTAAAAAATCACATTGATTTGAGAAGGAAATAAATAGAAGTAAATTATGAAAATATTCAGGTGTAAATAGCTGGAATAGTTATGCTATCATATAGATAATTAAATATATTTTACTTTGGAAAACCAATTTTTTTTTTTTTTTTTTTTTTTAAATAATTGAATAGATTTTAATTATCAGTTAGTAGAAGAAAAAAGCATATTAAATATTTAATAAGTTAGTTAACTGCTTTGTTATATACAATACTAGATATTTTTCCATGTATGAGAAAAATGATATAAATTTTTATATACCAGAACAATGTTAAGAAAATCAATGACAAGGAATATATAGGAGAAACCTCAAGGAATTTAAATAAAAGATTATATGAACACAAAAGTGATCTTTTACAATACACTAAATGCATTAGTTGCTCATTGTAATGAGTCTAAACACAATTTTTTTTTTTTTTATGCTACTTTAATTAAAAAAAGAAGTTTACTAAGACAAAATTGTATAGAAAAAAAACAAATTTAAGATTAAAATTTCAGCATCCCCTCTCCTTTGTGTGCATGTGTAGTTATATTCAACGTAAACATAACTTCTTAAAGGTCAAAACATGTCACATGAAAAAAATTTTTCCTCACTTTGTCATCCTTTTCCTTTACAATATTTGTATACTGATTAAAATATGCTTACAATTTATCTAGATGTTTCTGGTAAAGAAAATTCTTGGAGAGAAAAAAAAACTGCATTTCACAAGTATGTTTGCTTCTAGTGAAATAAAAGTTCTAAGTTAATGATCGATAAAATACCCTATAAAATTCAGATTTATTCTTGAAAATAACATTTGACTGTTTTCATTAAAGTTTTCAACTTGTATTTATATTAAAAAAGTAATGTATTCTGCATTATCTTTCTAGTAAAAAATATAAAAAATAAAAACTAATTAGTCTATATAGATAATTTTCTGTTCTTTCATAAATAATTAGTTTAATCAGCACTTTTTTTTTTTTTTTTTTTTTTTTTTTTTTTGTCTATGTGCTTTGGAATTATAAAACTTGATAATCTTTATGAAAATATTTTTATCCAAGACAACTGATGAGTATTTGTGAAACTGCAATGCAAATAGTTTTGAATAATTTGGGAAACTTCTTTCATCATAAATTTTGCAACTCCTATTTCAGCACCAGGATACATTTTGTATTCATTTTTTTTTTCTTTCAAGGACACTGTAACCATTTTTATATTTTATTTAAATATTGCAGAAAAATATCAGCTTTAAGTAGTTGCATGCTCTCTCTCCATTTTCATAATACTTTTTCTACTATTTACATTTTAAATTGAAAAAGACATTTATTCTCTGAATTTATTTGCTGGCAGAAAATTTTGAACTATTTCAGAATAAATTTGTGATTTTTCTTATTTGAAATGTATTTATTCCTTTATTTCTGCATGGTGTGTCTATGCATGCTTACTAATACTGATTAGTCTTGCTGATGCTACCTTGAATTAGCCAATGCCTGGCTTCTCAGCATCATTCTATCATTGTATAGCCAGCTATTGTTGTATAATGCTGTTCACCTTTTCATCCAGCACCCAAGATGTGAAAAAGCTTGAAATATGGATGGATTTTGCTGTATAAAACTATATAAAAACTTAAATACAGGAATTTTTTTTTCCACTTGAATATTTTCTTTCTTGATGAAATTTTGGACACTATGTAGACAGAACTTAACCATGTGTACCCGAGGATAACAATGCATGTATAAATGTATAGAAAGAAAATATAACTTCAGTAATTTTAAAATTGTCCTGAGGAACAACATTTAAAAACCTTAACACCTTTTAATCAGGACAATTTTTATATACAAGTTACAATTTTGAGTTAAGCTATTTTGTTCACAGAAAAATTAAATAAATTCAACAAATAGTTATACTCCAATTAAACATTTATGTTGATGTCTTTTCTAATAATCATTATAGTGCACATTCAATCTCTGATTCAGTTTAAATGTAACCTACTTTTACATCTAAAAAGGGGTTCTTTGATTGCTTTAAAATACTGCTGGATTAATACAACTTATTAGTAAGTTTTGAAAATTTGCTTATACTTCAAATTAAATATTGATTTGTAATTTCATATTATTGGTGCTTCAATGAATGTCCCTATGATATCCTAGAAATTATTTTTAAATGTTTGATAAGCCTATTTTTTTTTTTTTTTTTTGTTAGTGAATGTATTAATCTTTAAGTAATTATCATAGTTCGTTGGCCAGAGATTAACATTGAGCACATCTTTGTAAAGTTAACTGGAAACCTACTGTTCTTCAGCCTGAGCTTCTTTGTATGAGCACCCAGGTGTTAAAACAAAAGAAATGTGAAATAGAATAAAAATGCAACAAATGTATTTGTCACTTAATGGAAAAAGAACCTAATTTTGCAAGTCATTTGCAATGAGTATAATACTAGATACTCAAAAATTTAATTACATGAATTCTTATTCCTAAAATATTAATGTGTCATATAAATATTAAACAAAATTTGTTAACAACAGATGAAGATAGATACTGTAGTTTGTGGGCCATTTTTACAATGAATGCCTTCTAATCCTATATTTCAGTAAGAACTTATATTAATATGTAACCAATAATTTAAATAGTTGCTTTTTCTTTTAATTATTTCATAACATTCATTATGCTTCTCTATGGTATCCTAGTTGATAAGTTGTCTTGAAATCATGAATTTGTTTTTACCCAATCCAGAAAATAAAATCTATAAAATCATCAGTGTATAGTTTTAGGCAATAAAAACTAAAAAATTTACTTTTTTTTTTTTTTTTTTTTTTTTTATCGAATGTTTTAATTAGCTGGCTTTATCATTCCAGCATAAGATCACCATTACAATTTTTTTAATCTATAAATTAAATTTACTTTGATTTTTTCCTTTATTTTTCTTCCTTTTCTTTATATTTCTTTGCAAAAAAGCGAAAAAAAAAAAACTTGTCATATATCAGATTGTGTTTTTGTTAAAAATATTCATATTTTCTCAAGCTGTTATTCCTTTGAAATCCATAAAAAGGTATGAAAACAAGAGAATAAATGCATGATAGATTTTTCATTTTGATATTTACAATCAGTCTGTTAATATATTTGCAAAATTCATGTATTGGAGCTGCATAAATATATATTGGGTAATTAAAAAAAAAATGATGCCATAGAAAAATGTTTAATTATACAGCAGAACCTCGACCTACAAATTTAATATATTCCAGGAGCAGATTCATAACTGGAAATTTCATGTCAAAACAATTTTCCCATTAAAAATAACAGAAATTAAATAAATTTATTCAAGCCCCAAAAATTTTGATATAAAAATTGTACATTATGCAAAATTAAAGTACTTTTTTAAAGATTATACACAAATAATGTAATTATATATATCATTGTGACTCCTTTCCAGGCTTTATCAGTAAGATTTAAGCAATTTAGGATACTGAAGTGATCCTTCCAAAATTCTCTTAGGGTCAGGGTTATATTTTCAGTCACTTCAAAACATCTCTGAAACAAGGCAGCTTTATCAGAGCTTGAAGCCTCTACATGTCTCACTACACTGTGGATGCCACATCTTTTTTTAAATTTTTTGAACCATCCTCAGCTTGCCTTAAATGCATTTTCATCTTCAAAAGATGTGCCTGGTATTTTTCTTATAAGATGCACATACAGTGCCCTTGAAATTTTGGACACTATATAGACAGAACCATGTGTACGTGAGGAATCACCTCATAACAGTTTTTGGGGGTTTTTTTTTTAATTTTACATAAAGCATACATGTAATTCTTGTACCTTTTTGATAAAATTAAATTTTATTATAAAATAGTTTACTATGGTCTACAAATGTATCATTTGTATATCATTCATCTGTATTAACAACAGCTTCTCAACATCTTTGAGGGCTTTTGGATGATACTTGGTAATTATACTTTTTTGGCTACATCAAGCTTTTTATTTATATCTTGTTCTTTAGGATAGTGTAAATTGTTAATGCTGAGCATTCATAAAGATTGACATGGTCAAAAACACAGGTACCTTCTTCATGCTTCTGAATGATATCCTTCATTTGCACAGATATTTTTCCCTCTTCTTAGTAGCAAACAGCTTCTTGGGTGACATCATGGGCTACAAAAATTATCAAAAATTACCCACCAAAATTTAAAATTTATTGTGCATGTACAGTAACACATTAAACTGTACAGTAACTGTATGGAAAAATGTAACAGAACAAACTGCAGCAATGAAATGTACCATACAAATCAACCAGAACTGGATGCATAGTTTATTTTACTGCATAGTTTACATGCTGTACCTGCATTTTATACATTTTATTTTACTCTAATTAAACTTTATAAATTTTTTGATATTTTTCTAATGTATTGTATTGATATCAATTTAAAATTCTATGATTATACACTGTATATTAGGCTAAAACACACTTTACATAGAGATTAAACAAAACAAACTTAGAGTTGTCAAATTTTACCTACTTTTAATTCAATAGATTTTAATAAAATTTACATGTTACTGTACAGTAATGTACTGTATTCATTACTATACATAAATCTTTTGCACATAATTTATTTATTTTTTTTTTTTTACACTTACACTAATGTAATCACAAAAAAAATTACAAATGTTTATTGTACGAGGTAACAAAGAGGACTGAGCAGGATGATGCAATGCTCGTAGCATCACACTACATCTAGTGTGATGGAACTGTAAAGAAATATGTACTGTATAAAAATAATAATAATAATAATAATACAGTACTGAATATAAAATATAATAATGTACACTGTATATAAAACATAAGAAAAAATATAGTATAATAATAATACAGTATAAAATATATCTGCAAATATTTAGTGCAGTATAAAATGGTATTCTTATACTGTATAATACTACAGTATTATCATATATATAATAATATATAAAAATATAAAATACTGTATATTTAAATAAGATTAAAAAGTATTTACAGTACACTTATATCAAATATCTAGTTTGAAATGCAGTGGTGGGAAGCTCATTCATAATTTGTAAGTGGAAACAAATTTTCTGACAAATTTTTGTTTGTATGGCAAGTTTTTTGTAAGTGGAGGTGTTTGTAAGTTGAGGTTCCACTGTATTTCAGATAAGTTTTCTGTTTTATTGATGTTGGATCAGTAGCTTAATAAAATTCAACATTAACTTTTGCTTTGTTCCCTTTTTTCATTTTCAGGTAAATTGCTTCCATTTTTGTTTTTTGAAGAGGGTTACATTGTTACAAGTTAGAATAATATAAACAGAAAATTGTTTATCCAGATTTTTTGTTTCACTAACCTATTTGAGGAAACTGACTGTTCAACATTTTACCTGGCACAAGATTTATACATTATACTATACATTTTATTCTCGTATATAATTTTTAATTTGGAGATAAAATAAATCATAATATTTGCATAGGTTTGTTCTTTAATTATTGCTGTAAATACAATTTAGGTATTTAAACACTAGTTGGCATTTAGCAGTTGTCTCAGACCCTGGTTTACTGCTGTCTATTCCTGATACCTAGTATTATAGGTAATGGCTTATTTAAATTAAACACAAGCTCACATTAAATGAAGTTTAAAATCCCTTTGCTAATTTCTGTTATATGGGTACTCACAAATATTTATCTATTTTGCAAATAGATATGTAGACAAATGTAAAATAACCATAGACTTAAGATGACATGCACATGAACTGCATTAAATCTAACTATTAATAGTTGCCCAATCATATTTTTCTTTAGACCAGAAAGAATTCAAATTTATTTAGAATATATAAAGGAGAAATGTACTGAATATACTACAATGAATTTGCATAAAATGTTAAATATGCTTTACTGCAAACTTCCTTCGTCATAATGTCAATTAGGATGTTTAGAATAAACTGAGTCATTTATTCTAAACCTAGCCTTACTTCCTGTCTCTTTTTGCTATACTCCTTCCCACTACTAGTCACATCAAATCTGCCATTAGTCATCATTGTGTGGTGCCTAAATCAACAGGCCAAGATTGTTTGCAGGCATAACCAGTTTTGAACTTGAACAATTTTATTTTAAGCTATAGAAATAGTGCTTAACTTATGGCCATGATTTAATATTAAAATTATAGTTTTAAGTTAACTATTTTGTGATTAATTTAATCACACATACACACACACTCTTATGGAAAAATGAATGACATTTTTAATAAGTACTAGTTGGAGGTCATGTATTTATATTTATATCAATTGGTCTTAGCAGAAATGCCAAGAGAAACACTGCTTTCATTTAATCTGTTTTTCTTCTGTAAAATTAAATTATTTCTAGCAGGTTACTTTTTTAAAATCTGATATCTTTTAGAGCTTTCTATTTTCTTGAAAACGAATACTCTGATATTTTAAATTTACATTTGTTCTCTTTTAGAAGGTAAGCAATTTTTGGTTATAATTAAAAAAAAAATACAGCAAAATAAGTTAAAATTGATCAATTTATAAGATTTGATTTCATTATGGTTTTGGTTCAAAACCCTTTTAATAATTTGATTAGCAAAACAAAAACTCACTGAGAATGCACTTATTCTCTCAACCATAGTGATTCAGTTTACAATGTTCATGTAATGAAATTATACTTTGACTAGTGATATCAATTTTGAGATCTTTGGCAGGCCATTCTTCTTTTGATATTCTGAACAAGATTATATTTGATGGCCAGATAACCTGTAAAAATGATTGTGGACCATTTCAAATTTGGCTTTTATTAGAAAGACTGGTAAAAGATAAAAATTAGCACTAACAAGATTTCTTGGGATTAGAACTTGTGATATTGGATTCCAAAATTTGAATTTAATGGTAAGCTATCAAGGAAATCCAAACATTGCTTTTAGATATGTTTATTTAATATTCAATGTAGTATTCCTAATATTGTTTTTAGATTTTGTCAGTTGTAGTAAGCAATTTTGTAACAGTATAAATACAATCTTCTTTTCATGAAAGTTCAACCTTTCATTTTTAAGAATTGTAAATATTTAGTTTAGTTTCAAATTCTTTTTCTCTATTCCTTTCTAAAGAAAGAAAAAATATCTACAACACGGGTTTGTAAAGGGTAGAAAAACAATCTTTTAATGCAAATGATGCTTATTGGCATATTCAGTGATGAAGAATTTGTGTCAAACTTCATATTTTATTAAGTATAGATTGCAATAATTATATCATGCATAAGTTTTTACTCTTTTATTCAGATGATTTCTAATTGGAAATATTTTCAAATCCAATTATTCAATTCAAAGTTGCTTTTAATTATGTATCATTTTATAGTATCTGTATATGAAAGTCATTATTTTCAATTTCAAAATATTCTAAAGAATGCATTTATTTGAACTATATTTAAAGTAAACTTTTAGAACATCCGACACATCACTAATCTAGTTCAAAACAGGTTTTTCTTTTCAAATTTTACATAAAGCATACATGTAATTTTTGTACCTTTTTGATAAAATTAAACTTTATTATAAAATAGTTTAATATGGTCTACAAATGTATTGTTTGTATATCATTCTTTAAACAAATTTTAAAACAAGCTTAAATTCAGTATAGCAAAGCTATCTTAATACAAATAAAAAATCTGGAATAAATGTTAACACATACAAAAAAAAAAGGAATCTTTGCACAATCAATAATAAGATAAACAAAGATAATTATAAAATAATTTGTCTATCAAATTTGTGTTCTTATCAAACTTCTCCCTCAATCAGTTGTATATTCTACTTTTCTACTCTATGGAAAGCTCCCTGTTGTGTGCTTGAGGATTAGCTCTCTTGATTCATTGATCTCTATATCATGTAGCAATAGTTGAAATAAAAATTATCAAAACTCTCTCTCTCTCTCTCTCTCTATATATATATATATCTCTGCAAGATGCGGTATTATGATCATTTAAGTTGTTCAGACTGTTATCCTCATCTTCATTGCCATATTCACAATGCTTTGGCCATTGTATGCTCCAGCCTTCTTCAGATGATTGGAATTTTGAACCGGACACTTTTTGTCCATATGGGAAGATTGTTCTAGTTCCACATGTCATGCCTCTTCCAGAGGCCTCAGTTAATTCTCTTTAGCTCAACTCTCTAAGTCTCTAACCACTGTTGTAGCCTCGTATTGAACTCACAACTCATTGGGTGTAGTCACTGGATCTAATCAATGCCTTTAACCACTGGGCCATCAAGGACACATGGCCCAGTTGATAAAGGCGTTCATTAGATCCAGTGACTTATAACATGTAATGGTATAGCTAAAGATCCAAATATTATAAATTTATTTCCTTCAATGTCAATCCCAAATACTTTCAATATAAGAAGAATCTTATGGCTAGTCTTGTATTTCTAGAATTTGATATTAAAGTGATATATGTAAACACTGAAACTCGTATTATAAATATTTGCTCTTGGTGCTATCTTGTCATGATCTGTATTCAGAGCATTTTACATCAGCATCATGGTGTTCTTATTGATCTCTTCATATTTAATTAATGCAGCAGTTATCCACATAACAATGTTTCAGCTTATGCCTGTGTTGCAACACCGTTGGATAAAAATATTTTAGGTGACATTATTAATAAAATCTTACGGTCAAGTCTCAGAACAGTTATGTTGATGTTATGTTTCTTTTGTTCTTGGTACCTATTTTATATAATACCCTTTCCAAAATACAAGAACATTGTTTAAAGAAAATGTTTGCACAATCTGTTTCTCTTCTAATAGAAATGTTTGTGAATTTTAAATGTACTTCAATCACTTGCTCACAAGTTGACTTTTTAAACTTACTTTATTAATATTAATTATACTGTTAATTTCCAAAAATTCCTATAGTCAAAATAAAACTCATGGCCCAATTTTATTTATAAATTTATTTTTCAGACGCTTATAAGTTAAATTTTTATCAATAATATATGATAATATACTTTAATTTTAAGGTACAAATCCTGTTTTTGAAAGTAACTGAAAAAGCATTAAAATATATTTTATATTAGCTTTATGAATTGTGGTTTATGTATTTTAAGAGAAATATATAGACAAAAGATTATATACAGATATTAACATAATACAGTTAATAGTTAATGTTCACCTACTGAGTTATTCTTATATATTTATTGAAAAGGAAATTTCCTAAAAACTGGAAAAATATAGCATGCATATTGTATAATTCAATAAAGGTTATCATTTATCACATTGATTCAAATAGTAATAAATTTGAATGAGAATATGAATTCCTATGAGTCAGCTAAAATTGTCATTTGTTAGAAAACCATAAACAAAAAGTAATAGCATTATTGAAACCTACTAACCTCTCTACATAACTCCATTTTCTTGTACTTTATTTCTCTCTTCTATAGTCTTAAAAGCATGTAAATGTATACTTGGTTCTTCGTATTTTATCATTTCTCTGAAATACATGCATTTTAAATTGCATGAATGACTTCAAATTGTGCCAAAATTTATCATAATCAACTTGCATTATAACCAATTCTTAGTTTCACAGAACCATATATTTAAGTATATCAATCTAAGATTTCAATTCTGAGAAATGCTGCCCAAAAGTTTTGAAACTGTTGTGCTATTTAAGTACAGAAAAGTTAAGAAATTAATGTATTATGTCTAACATTATGTCTAACTTCTTTAATTTAAAGTACAAATGTAAATTTTTCCTGTTTCATATATTTCATCTGTAAATAGATGAATATAAAATATTGTGCCATAAAATACTACATTTGTTATTAGTGATAGTAATTTCTCTTTTCTTTAAATATAAAAACAAAAAATATTTAGAAAAAATTAAATCATAATCTTTTTATTTAAAATAGATAATGGTCATCTGTGCTATAACAGTGGCGTATATATACATATATTTTCTTTGTATTTTCCTCTCTTAAAGATCAAAATATAGTAGCATTTTCTGCACTGGCCAATACACATACGAAGGTTGCATTAAACATTTAATTTATATTTCATAACCTACTCTTCTAAAAATATCTTTCTTGTCTTTTTTTTTTTTGTTTGTTTTTTTTTTTTTAGTTTTTCCTTAAATTCTGGCTCAACCTGTTGCAAGTGACATGCTATTCTTGATGTTTTTCTTCTGTATTGAATTCCCCATGTAATTAGTCTGGAATTTTCTTTGTATATCTCTGGTCTGTCAAGTAAAATATCTTCCTAGCACATTTTGATGACTATACTCAGGAGGCACCTGAATGTAACTACTTTTAACTACTACTACAACTTTTCTTCTATGTGCCTGTTCTTTCAGGATGTGGGAGATCATGGCTCTCCACTAGTTCCTGTCCTTTATAGATATTTGTAATTTTTTTCTTTTTCCTATCTCTCCTAATCCTTGTTCTGTCAACCATTTCCTCTGTCCTCTTGCTTTCACTGTCTCCTGTGAGTGTTTTGTGTTCTAGAAATATCAACTATCTCTTTCTGATGTTAAGTATAAGTGTTCCTTTTATTTCTATTTTCTCTAAAACTTTGTCATTGCTCACATGTTTAGTCCATGGTATTCTCTGCATCCTTTTGTAGAACCACATTTTTGTTATCTCAAATCTCTTCATCTGTGATGAGATTGCTCAGCATTCATTACCATACAGGTGGACCAGTAAGTTACATACTCTTTTCTTTGTTTCTAATGAGATTTTCCTGTTTCTTAATGCATAGATATCCCAATGCACCTTTGGATATCAGTGTTATATTTTCTGTCTTCTGTTTTAAACACTTTCCAGATATTTAAATTTTTGTACTTGCTAGATTTTGATATCTCCAATTTGTATACTGGGCTCTTTTTGCTGACAACCATACATTCTATCTTTTTTATAATTGATATTTAGTCTCCTTTTCTCACTTTCCTTTACTACCTTCTGTAGGGGTTGAGGTAGTTTCCTTTCAGTGTCTGCTATCAACATTGTGTCATTTGCATATGTAATGTTGTTAAAATTGTGCCCGGCAATAATGAATCCTGGTAGGAATTCTAATTATCTCAGAATTACCTCACTGTCTTGCACCCCATTCTATATTTTTTGTAATTTTACTGAATTCTTTTTCTATCAATATGCAGACCGTTTGCTCCTGGTATAAAATCTGGATTATTCTGATGTCCTTCCCAAATATATCACACTTACCTAGCAGTTCCAACAGTTGTTTGTGACATACTTTATGAAATGCTTTTACAAAATATATAAACCCTAGATATACATCTTTTTGCATTTTTATTGCTCTTTCTGACATTGTTTTTTGTCTCTTAATCATATTAAGAATTTCATCCATATTTTTTTTTCCTTGTCTAGTTTTCTTTGGGATAATCTCATTTGCTGATGTTACATTCTGGTCATTCAGCAATTTGCCCTTCAATTTCTGTAGTTTCACTCAAAGGTGGTCGCTCCTGCAGCCGGTACTTGGGCATCTTTTACAGTGTAAATCTGAATTCCTGAATTGTTTATAGTCAATTTGGTTCTTCATTCCACTTGGATTTCTCTATGTCTCTATAGGTCTTGGGTATTCTTGAAACCAGGTATTGGTTACTACCTGATTGTTCACCCTGCATCATTGGATCCATTTTCTATGTTCATTGCAAGCTTCTAGTTCAAATTTGTCAACTATTTCATTATCTCTCTCCTTTCCTATTTTGGGATTCAGATCTCCCATGACAATTGTAATTTCCTGTGGTTTGCATTAAATTTTGGCTTTGTCTAGCTTACAATAAAACTTTACAATTTCTTTGGTACTTTGTGTTGTCAATACATATACAGCTATGATGGACATATTAAAAGGCTTCCCTTTCAGTATAACTACAATAATTTTATCAAATAGTTGATACTATCCTAGAAAACATTTCTTCATGTCCTACTCGCCTTTCATTTTTCTCTCCACCTGCATATATGACCTTGTGACAAAATCTCCATTGTTTGACCACCTAGTTTCATATACACCTAAAATTTTAACACCTGTCATTCAGTGACTGTTTACTAACAGTCATGGAATGACTGAAAACTATTAATACTAATTTTAAAAAATGGTAACTATCTTTTCTGTTCACTGCTTTATTATTTGACTGAATTTGTTTATTTCTTTGTTAACAAAGATTTGTATTTGCATATACAGAGAGATCAAGAAACTAATGCTAAATATTAATATGTAATGACATTAAATTTGATATACCTTAACATGAGATTTATTTGAGACTACAAAACATTAACTGCATGCTTCATCCTGGAAGAAGCATGAATGTGAAAATTACACTTTCCTAAACAAGCATTTTGTGGATCTCTAATATTTGTATATTAAAATTATATTAATTAGCTATTTTTTAACTGTAATTTGGCTAGATGTAACTGGAAGTTATATGTTAACAGGTTTTTCTATCACACTTCCTACTTGTGGAACTCTCTTCTAACTTCTTGCTTCCCATTCAACTTTGATCTTCAGAAATTTAAATGCAATGCCAGTTGTTCTCTTCCATCTTAATTCCTGTTCTTTTATTGTTCTCTCACCTTAATAGTGTTCTTTTTTTTTCTCATATTCTCTAACACTCAGTAACCATTTGTGTCCTAGTGGCTTTATTGCATTGTTTGGGGTGAAATGATAATTTTTTTTTTTTTATATATATATATATTAAAATTTATTGTGACTCTTCAAAATTTAATTGAACATGGTAAAATATTTTTAAGATCTAACTCTGCATATTTCATAGTCTCTGCTCTATCAACTAAAGAGGGAAAATCATTGAAACAAGAGAAATTGAACTTGCATTTGTCTGATACTTTCATTTCTTGCTAAAATACCCTAATCATTTAAATCAAATTATTAGATAAAAGCAGAATTGCTAACTTTACTAGAATAGGAAAATTCATGGAACAATTTTAAATATAATTTTCCTTAAATTTCTTTTGTAAATAAATGAAAATCAATGTTGGAAATGTTTGCTTATTTCTTTGAACAAATTAATCCTTTTACTTCTTTTTTTTTTTTTTTTTTTTAAACATTTTTTTTTGAAAAAACAAACTAAGAAAATAGAGGTAATCTTCTACGATTTAATTTTGTTTAACTTGCTACGTATAATTCATTAATTTTGAAATTAAAATAAAATACTTTAGTTAATTGCTCAGTCTTTTCTTTATTCAAAAAAGTATTTGGAACAATGTCAACATTTTTATAGATCATAAACTTAAGTAATGTTTAACTGATTGGTCATTAATTAACCTTGCTTTCAATTTAAAAACAAAAAAATTTGTATATTTACATAACAACATTAATATCTACATCTGATTTTCTAGAAGAGCATTACCTTTAACCTCCTCTATATTCATTCTAATTCTAAACTATTCTTATTACTTCAGTTTCTTGATATTAAAAATACTCTTTAAATATGGTATGCAATATCAAATGTAAATGATATTAAGGCACAGAAGTTGCTTATGCTAAAATCATTAATTTTCAATTATTTCTCATAATCTTATCAATTCAGATAAGATTATGAGAAATAATTGAAAATTTGTAATTAAATAAAATTTACTTCCCTACATTAATTATCACATAAGTTTATACATGTTACTGCATAGAAATTTATCACATTAGTTATCAGAAATAGCTATAAACCTTTTCTTTTATAAGATGCAGGTAATTTTATGAAATCTTTTTTATTGGGTATCAGTATAAAAATTAAAAACCTCTTTTTGGATGTTTCTGAAATTATTTTCAAATGTCATAAAAATAATTTTACATACAGTAAATAATTGTAGTAGCTTCAGTAAATGTAGTAGCTTCAGTAAATAATTGTAGAATTCTTAAAACTTTTCCTTTATGCAGTATGTCATCTTAAACTCTAGGATGTTTCCACCTTTCTAAGGAATATTATTAAAAGAAAACTGAATATAATAATTATTTTACTTACAATAACATTTAACTTATTTTAATGAATTTTTATTAATCTATTTCCATTCATCTTTTACACAAATATGCTAGTACTAAAAACTCTATTTTAAAATATATATTAAAAATTAATGAAATATTCTGTATACAAAATACATGTTCTTTAAGGGATTGTTTAAACAAAATTGTTCCAATCTTGTAGTTCTTTAAGTCTAGACTTAGTTTTAAATCTTTCCGTAGTTACAAGTTTACTAGCTGTCTATTATATCTATGCCTCAATGAATCTATTACAAATGAGCCCATAACAAAATTGGATTTTATATAAAATCTTCGAGTATTAAATTCTATTAAATATTTAAAGTGGCAAAATAAACTTGTACAACCAGAGATACATTGATGAATGGTGGATTTGAAATTCAAGAAAAAAATTTCTTAATTGCTACTTTCAGTGACATCATTGTCTTCCCACTTAATGATCAGGTGAAGAAACTTGGTCAATCAGATAATAATCCAGTTATTTGTCTGTGTACATTTAGCCTTGTGCTTTCACTTGCAAATGTATGCAAATTTAATGTTAGCTTCTGTTTATAATGCTAAAAGCTTGGCAACCATCTTAAGTTTTGCATTCTCATTAAGAATTATTATAAATATAATTACTCCATCACACTTAAAGAGTGTCAAATAATGTCAAAATGGATATAGAGTTGATATTTATAGCCCCTAGGTATCATGGATTTTACAAGTATATGAATAGTTGTTTTAAAGAAATCCTTAAATTGGCTTAAAATAATTTTTTTAAATCTTTTTCAAAAGCAATAAGTGCTGCAGACCTTATATTAGTAATAAAACCTTAATTTTTTTCAGCCATGTTATGCACAGGGCTATATTCATATACTGTAAATAATTGTGTATCCACTACTAAATCTGGTATTAACATTAGGAAATACTAAGTTTTGTTTTACACTAGGCCACAATAAAGAACCCAGTGATGAGCAGATACAGTAATAATGATCTGATAGACTAGCAGATTATTCAAATATAGTCATCTTAGTGCAATCTTAGATTTAAGAACAAATTTGAATTCCAGTTGATGTTGGATAACTGGCATCAGTGACGACCGGTTGCATCCTTTTTCATTAGAAAAACTAACAAAATCAAGAATGAGATTTTCTTGCTTGAATATTTCTAATATATTCCATCCTCATTTTTACTTTTTTTTTTTTATAAATCACTCTAATCTAAATTTAATTGTCATGTAATTATCATTATTTAATATAGAAATATTTCCTGATCTGGTGATGCCAAGATAAATCTGCACTTAAGTCATGCTGTAAATACTGATATCTTTTATTTTTACTATATATTCATTTTGGGAATGATTTTTGATTAAAATATATTTTTTATATATGTTTATATTGTTTTGAAGGGTTTGTTTTAACTTAATTTTTTTTCATATCTTTTTTGCTTACCAAAGTATACCTAATATAAGAAATAAGATCTTAAAATATTAACTAAAATGTAGAGGAAACAGTTTTAATTAAATTAGAGAAGCCTTTATTGTCAAAATATTTCACAAAGATATGCAAATATTAAATAGCTACTAGAACTTACTACATATATTTTGTTTTCCTTTGATAAAAACATTAAAATTAAACTGTCAGAAAATACTTTTATATATTGCTAAAAGAAGATTACACCTATATTAAGACTTTAATATAAACAAAATTTTCAGATCCTTTTGTATTACAGATTGTCATCAGCTTACAACCTATTTGACTTATGACTGTTCGACTTTACAAGCAGGACTGTCAGTAGTGTTCCCCAGCTTGGTGTACAGCAATTTTTGCCCCAGCTCCAAGAATATTTCCTCACATACCTCAAGCTCAGTGTTAGGGCAGCTTTGCTACAACACCCCCTCACCATCACCAGTCAGTTTGTGTGATATAAATTTTTCTTAAAAAATAAAAAAAAATATGCTCAAGATGTCTACCAAAAGGAAATTGTCTTTGTCTCTCAACCTGCCAAAAAGGAAAGAAAGGCAACGTATCTCAACACAAAAAATGATGGTGATTCAACAGTACAAAGGAGTAAAGAAAGTGAATGTGATTGCATGTGATCTAAAGTTCTCACACTCCTACTGTATTGATGATTTTGAAGAACAGAGAAAGAATTTGTAAAGCTGTGAAAGGCTCTGCACCTGTGATCAACAGTTATAAAGAAACAACAGAATGGGGTCCCACCCATAAAATGGAGAAATTGCTGCATATGTAGATGGAAAATCGGATCCGAAAAAGGTTTCATTGAGCATTTTTAATGTGCTGATGAAGGCTAGAAGTAAAAATAACAGTGTAGACAGATGATATAAATGGTATAAAATATTAAAAAAAACAAACTCCAAAAATCATAAAAATATACAATAATACCTAAAGAAAGATAAAAATATTGCAAAATTAATCGTAGGCCTGCTTATGACCAGATCAATTTACAACCTTTTCGGTTGTTACCAATTGTGGTCATAAGTCAATGATGTCCTGTACTTAACATTAATCCTTCAGTACAAATAATTCTTCAAAATATTTCCTAAACTTTATTTAGGACTGCATCTGCTTTAAGTTTCAATACTGCATGTTAAATAAAACTAAGGATTAACCCTTTCTATACAAACTGGACAGATCTTAACTGGCTGTAATTCTAATATCATTTGGCCATAGAGAAATAAATATTATTGAATCATTTCAAGCAGTATGATGGCTTCTCTGTAGTAGGCTTCAAAATTAGCACATTACCTTGTCATTTTACATCAAATTTCAATACCATGACAACCAGGCATAGATATGAATGCCCAGGAAACCTTCAGGCTAATCTTGACTCAGTTTGAGGAGTGAAGAAATAGATGAGCTTAGTTCCAGGGATAACTGACAAGACACTGGTAGTAGGCCAAGTGCACATACTGTGGAGGGTAATACATAGATATATTTCTAAAATAAAAAAAGAAAAAAAAGCTAAATATTAGACTTTTTTTCTTTTTTTTTTTTTTTTTTTTTTTTTTGTCCCAAAATGTTACTGCATTTTGTTTCCACAGAAATGACCAAACCAAATATTCATGACCAAAAATGCCTCAATAGTCTAATTCCAGCACAATTAAGTGTGTGTGTGTGTATATATATATATATATAAAACTTGTAGAGAAGTTAAATTTATGTAGATAGCATTCAGATTGAATTTAAATCAATTTACATTAAAACTGTTTAAGTTTTAAAATACATTCAATTTAGGAGTAATTCAGAATTATTATTTGGTTTTCAGTATAATTATTTCATAGTAATTTTAGATTACAAGTTTTAATTTATTTTTAATTAATCAATTTTTTCATTCCTTGTTTTAAGTGCTGTTTTAAATCTTTCTGGTTATATTCAGTACTATGAAAATATTGCAGATGTTATTATGGCCATCTGTTTTAACAAAACTGTATTTATGATTAAAAACTAATTGAATAGTATGCTTAAAAATAGGGATCTCCACAAAAAAACAACACCTAAGGTTTAAAATGAATTTTTAAAATTAAAAAATCTTTCTTGAAGCTTTTAATTTCAGGCTAATAGATTAAATTTCTTTGATCTATTTCAAAAACTAATTTAAATTGAATGAAAATAATTTTTTATCACAATGTAATTCTCTTCATTAAAAAAAATCTTCCAAAAAATAAAATACTTTTCTGAAACTTTAAGAAATATTAGCTGATTTAAAGTATAATTTATCTGATTTGAAATAACTACTTACTTTAAGTTTAAAATATCACAGAAATGCATTTTTTTAACCAAACAGTAGCTGTGTTATTAACCGTAATGACAGATCTAATGTTATTTTACAGAAAATTTATAAAAACATAATTGAAGAAAATGATGTGAGTGCCTTTCATATTTAATTTTTAAGTACCCAGTAATCTTAAATATTTAGGAAAATATTCTCCGTAATCTAATGTTTTATTGAATTTTAGAAATTTTGGCTTTAAATTTGCTATAAACATTCTTTTCTGATAATGTTGTATAGTTAACCATACTTAGAAAAAATGTCACATTTATACCTAATAAAAAAATTAAAAATTCTTTTTAAAATATTAGTGTTTGATTTGTCTTAAGCTTTTCCATTTATGATTAGTAAATATAGTTTTCACTTAATATCTTGAAAACTGCTGAAATTAATACAGAATTTTAAAATTTAAAAAAAAACTTTAAATTTTTCTAATTAAAATTTAAAAAGATAAAAAACAATTCTTGCAAAAATTAATTATTCATTGAAAAAAATGTTTTTCTTAAGACAATAGTGTCCTTAATATATTGTATTTAGAAAAGCAATTACAAGGTTTTCTAATTAAATAAGGTCATAGTGTTGCATTTTGTATTTTATAGTTCAGAGCAGATTTTTGGTAAATGGTGTTTGTTTGACAAAAACAAATAAAAAAATAATTGATTGAAATTCTCCAAGTAGTCTTACTAATCCTCAATTTCATAAAATTAAATGGAAAGTAACAGATGTAAAAAAAAAAAATTACTAAAGATTTTTTAAAAAGAATATTTCAAATATAATTTGTGAATAAGTCCTAAAAATTTCATTAAAATCCAACAATTATTTGCTTTTTGTAAGAATTTTCAAAACAATGTGTTTTTCACTGCAAAAAAGATGCTAGATTTTCTATACTTTTCTTTGGCCACTGAGCTGATGCAAAAAAAAAAGATTTTTAACCAAAGTTTTGAACAAGCTAAAAAGGATTAAAAAATTTAATAATATAAATATATTTTGGTCTTACCTCTTAATAACAAACATTTTGACAAATTTTTTTTCTCAAATTTGAAGCCTTTTTTATCATGCTATGCTCTTTTTTAGAAAATATTTGGAGGTACCTACTTAAAAGCTTAAAAAAATCTTTATTTTTTCTTAGACTCAGAAATATCTAACATTTGCTTTCTTTAAATAAATAAAAAATGTGGTTATATGCAAAAAAAATAAATCCAGTTTCATTAATTGTATGTATTCTGAATTTGCTTTTCATTGAATATATTTCTTGGAAGAAAAGCTTTCATATATGTTGAATAAAACTGAACATCATATGACAATTTAAGGTCATATAGCATAGAATGACAAGCTACTGTAGCAAAAATTGTAGCTTTTAATGATGGCTATGAATTGTCTTTAGAGAAAAAATATATATTTAATAATGGCAATTTCTTTTATTTTGTTCTTAGATCAACATTTGTGAACAAAGGAGAAAATGTAAATGTGTGCGCATTTTACAAGTTAATGTTATTGAATATATAGAAATAGAAAACTAGATTTCTTTCTAAAATTTTACCATTAGTGTGCATTGGTGAGATTATTTAAACCTTTTTAGTTACAGCAAGACATAAATGACAATATATTAAACAAAGTCTACAGATACTTTAAATTTTTTCCTGTTTGATAAACTTTGAGGGTTTGTTGAATTTTATTCTTTTCATATATGCATGCTATGTAAAATTAATATTAATTTTTAATATATTGTGTATGTCAAAATGAAAAATGGTATGATACTTCTTATATATTAATTACAATAATTGACTAATATAATTTCAATAATTTACAAAAATATAAATAAATTTGTCATATAATTAAAACATTAGAAATACTATTTATAAGGAACTTATATGTGCTACATTTTCAATTTTTATTTTATTTTTTTGTCTGTTTGCATTTTTCAATTTTTAACTATTGTAATGTTTATCTTCATAAGTATACAGATATTCATGTGCATATGAGATCCTGTACTATTTTTTTTTTTTTTTTTTTTTTTTTCTAGAAATGAAAAATTGCTTCTAAATTTATTTTTATTTTTTCCATTTTTTTTTTTTTTTTTTTTTTTCCTTATACAAGAAATTTTTTATTACATTTGCATTTTCTTTTCTCTCTCTCTCTCTCTCTCTCTCAATGTCTCAATATATTGTTTATTCTATGGTACACATTTGAAAAATGGCCACTGTCTTTTTGTAGTGTCACCTTCGATCTATAAATTAAATCCTGCGACGAAACAAAGTATACACGATCCGGCTGAGGACCTAGGTCGGTGTAAGCATGTGTCCTCCCTTGCTAGCCTCTTTGACTGTCCTCTTCCATTGGGTGTGAGCATGCAGCTAGCCAGCCTTATGCAATTTGACAATCCTAATGCTAGCACTGCAGCCATTGACTCTCTCTCTCTCTCCAGTATTGACCATGCATTGTTTTTTTTTCTCCTGATTTAAACTGGAGAAGTGACCACATTTAAACTTTACCAGGCTCAACATTTATGATTATACAAATTCTTTATAGTTTTTTTCTTTCATGCATGTATAAACTTGCTTTATCTTGTCTATTAGCATAGTTATGTATATAAATTTTTATTATTTATTATGTGATACATTGTAATATGTATTGTTATATATCTTATTAGTATTTATCTATTTTGTCCTACATATAGGATATATACACCAATTGTGAAAAAAAATATTTAATTGATAATATCCAACAAAGGAGAGAATATACTTTCACTTAATTTGAAAAATTACACTTTTTATTTTTAAATTTAACATTTATAGTTTTTTTTCTTTTTTTTTGTACCTACAAAAGCACTAGTGGTTAGATTGGTTTCATTCTACATTTTTAATGTTATCCTAACTTACAGTTCATTATATAAAATAAAATCAATTTAAGTTCAATCGCATTAAATTCACTTTGTAAGACAATACTGCCTCTTCTACTTTTTTTTTAACTGTATCATTCTCAGACATTTCAGTATTCAAAAATTGCAGTTCTAGTACCTAAAATGGACTGGGTAATTTGAATACTGCTGTTATCAATTCTGTATTCTAAATGATATGCTATTATTATAGAAAAACATGCTAGATAATATATTTGTATACATTATTAGTATCAGTGCATTTTTGGGCTGTTTTGTATCAGTTTAATTTTAAACATTTTTAATATAAAACAATAATTCTTAATCTTTTAATCTGTCATAATATTTTTTTCATTCAAAAATTGACTGCCCTATAATTTATAAATTATAGGGCAGTCAATTTTTGACAGATGCATTTACATGGAACAAATATCTTTACAGCAAGTTTTTCTTTCAAGTCATTCCTTTTAAGATTTGAAAATTCATTAAAAAGAAAAATGGAGTCTAATTCTTGGTAACATCAAACATGTTTTTTTAATTTGCATGTCAACTGCTTAAATGTAATCAGGTGACCACATCAAGTAGAAAGAGGTAGTGATATTCAACCCTCTTGGGAGATTTCACTACATATTCTATTGCTATGAAAAGATCATCTCTGAAACTGAATGACAATAAAATTTATCTTCATTCAAAATGGACCAATAGTAACAATATGTGCTGTTTTCTCTCGGTTATTATAGAAGCTGAGTATGTTCAGAGTTTGTGATAAGTTTAGCCTAGAAATTGCCATTTTTACTACAAATGTGATGTATAAGTATTTAACAATAGGATTGGTAATACTAGTTTTTTTATGATTCGTGCTGGTTTACAGCTCTGGCTTATAAAATGGTTAGCTGCACTTCAGTTCTACAATTTTGTGTATTCACTTTAAAATTTAAAATGAAATTTTATAAAATCAAATGATATAAAAAATTTGAATTTCATGATTAACAATTTAGATATAAAGCAGGATAAAAAGTATATATATATATATATATATATATATATATATATATATATATATATATATATATATATAAATAAAAAGAAAGAACAGTAAGACTCCAAAATTCGCTTGAGGATGAAATGGAATTAATGTCTTTAATTTAATTGCAAAATTAAATTTGTGGCTTTTAGCTTCCATTTTTGAAACATGGTTAGAACTGTGTAGCGAAAAAAAAACATTTTAAATCAATTAATTTCTAATATATATATATATATACACATTTAATTTAAATTACCTTAAATTTTCTCTTAAGGATTTTTTTTTTTTTTTTTTTTTGAGAATAACTTTTTTTGATTAGATATATTTCTGTTATCACCCCTCCCCCCAATTGTTGTCATTTACAGTGTCAGATGTTTTCTTAATCTGATTCCTTTAAAACTCTCTCTTTTATGCCATGTTGTTTTGCTTATCTTAACAATTAGAAGATAAGGAATTTGGACATAGGATAGGCTGTACTGTTGCTGGTTTTGTCCAATCCCACAAGATGCTACAAAACCAAAATATTAACCTACAAATTTTAATCATATTCTTAAATAGCCCCATCAGATCTAGATGCTCATGATTTAAAGAAAGCAATACTTCATCAGAAAACTGATACTACAGGATCACAAAGAACTTTACCAAATAACAAAAGCATCACTTGAAGACTTACAATAACTAAAATAGCACATATAAATAGAAGAGGAAATAATGATATAATCAAGATGTTGACTTGCACACTTTAACAAAAAGTTTAGGAAAGAAACTGCAATCAATACTAGAATGATAATAGCTAATGAACTTGAAGCTTATTTTCCTGAAAAACTGTTTTAAGAGAAAGATTTCATAAATTTCAACTGGCAGTAATGCTAATTGTTCAATCAATGAATGCTGACAGTTTCTGTATAAGGAAACAGCTAATTTACATTTCTTGATGAAAAATTTTAACAATTTTGGCAAATTTATTGTCCTTTCTCTAAGCCCATTAATAACTAAATATAATAGTTAAATATTCTAATTCACTGATTTTTTTTTTTTTTTATATGGTAAAATTCAAAAGCTATTTTCTTAATTCTTTTAATGTTTGATACTATTCTATAAAGAGAATCATTAAAATGTAAGCATCTAAAAAAAAAGAAAAAAAAAAATTATGTTTTAGTGAATACTTACTTGTATTTGAGTAGATGCTCCATTTATTTATTAAACAGTATTTATTTTCATCTGAATATTGGCAGGATTCAAACCTGTGTTCCCTTAGGAGAAACCACCATTAGATCTGACATGCTGACATGTTTTTTGATGGCCAACAATGTCTGATTAGTATCTTTAAACACAGATTTTTCTCTGACTCTCAGAATAAACATATCTGCTCAGTTTCATATACTAATGTAAACAAAGCAATTTCTAAAAGGAATGTATTTTTTATTTATTAATCTGACAGAATTTTATTATTTAAATGTTATTTTTAGTGGATACTCATATTTGTGTAGCCACTCTGTTTATTTATTAAATCATGTTTATTTTAATCTACCAGCTTGAATATTGAAATCTTATTGATAAAATATGCACACTCCTGTAGGGTTCAAACCTGCATTCCTATCTTTTTTTAAAATGTAAGTAAATATAAAAAAAAGAATATAACTTTCTTTTAAAAGAGGCTTAATTTTTTGAAATTGTAATGTAGTATTTGATTTTTAAAATTATATTTGCATTTACATGCTTAGTTTAATCTATCAATGTGGAAATTTTGGAAATGTTGACAGTAATGGGTTATTAGTAGAATACTATAATTAATAATGGAGTTGTCAGTAGGCATTAATGACATGTGGGTGTGCAGGTGATAGTGGCTTGGAACAAGAAAATCAGTAAACCAAGTTCAAATTACATTCACTTTAGTACAAATACTCTTGAGAAATTTATGAATCTGTTTCTTCTAACACCATTGTTAGCAACCAATCCTAGGGAAAGAAAAGAAATTCCCAAACCCAACTTAGGTGGCTGGAATTCCTTAGTGTGGAACATGTGGTCATAAGGAAAGGAAAACCGTGATAGATAACCACCCTTTGCTCAGGGTAGAGAGACTGGCCTCATCACCTCATCCTATGGAACAATTTGATTGCAGAAACCTCATCAAGAGACATTATGCGTCATAAGGCACCAGGCAGATAGTATAATTAATGACTTAAACTAATATTTTTCCCTTTTTCAAGCAGTTTTGTAGATTAAAAAAAAACTTATATAGAATGCTTTAAAGATTGCTAATATATTGTTGTTTTATTTCAAAGTGTTAGTGATAAGCATGATATACTTTTTCTTTCTTCTCTGTATGTTACTTTAAAAAGAATGCATAAAATTTGTAATTCCTTTCAAATTTTTTATTTACATCACTTCAAAAATGTCTCTTAATCAAGTTTTGCTCCTAAATGCTTTGTATTATAATGAAAGTTGGTAATTAACAAAATTGAAATTTCAAAACTATTTTCTAATTCATATTTTTTATTGTCAATCTAAAGTCATATTTTACAAATATGACTTTAGATTGACAATAAATTTTTGAAATAAGTTTTTGGTCTTGGCTTTAGTTTCACAAAATGTTGTTAATTTAGTATCAAGAAAGTAATTAGCTAAAATGTATTTTTGGTAAACATTTCAGAAACTAGTTTTTAGTCAAAATATCTATTTTCCAGTTTCCCATTATACTTTCATTTGTTCAGATTTTAACTTCTATCTTTGCTGTAATTCAGACTTTGTCTCTGTTTAGAATTATTAATAAATATAATACACTTTCTTTCTATAGTGAATATCCAAAATTAAAACAATAGTACTATTACAATAAATCTATTTTCATTGTTTTACTGAAAATCTAAACTTTAAAAAGTAATTACCTGTTTCCTTTAATAATCTTTCATATTTATATTATAGCCAATAAGTTTATACTCATTCCAAAACATCTTTTTGTGCATGTATGTGTATATATGATATTCCAAATAATTTTTTCATTTGGACAAAGATCAGAATGTCAGTTCTTCAATGTTTTGTGCTCTTCCCTTAAGTATCATAACTTTTCTGTGTAATGTTAGAGATGAACTCTTCATTATATAAATGTTATGAAGTTGGTAAAGGCTGATGTAACTTCTCCATCATTTCATAAGTTTCAGTGACCATTATCAGTACTCGTACATCAACTTTTTCATAACATACTCACTTTATTTAGCATCAATTCTATTTTGATTTCTATTTTGATTTCAATTCTTTCTCCTCCTCATCATAATGAATAAGGACTTTTTAATGTTGAGCCTGGTTTGTTTTAATCACTGAAGTAAATTAAGTTGATTGGTTTTATTATTTTACTAATATATACAATATAAATACATACAAAATAATTTTTAATAAGAATTTCATATTTTTCTTCTGTACTCTTGTATTGCCTGCAACTTTTATCTTACTTTACCTACTTTAGAGAAGACATTTTTGCTCCTTGTTAATTCAAAATATTTGAGAATCACTAGGTGTTATAAGCAGAAAAAAATACATGCTTTCAATTGTAATATAATTGGGATCATTTATCTTAATACTTCTGAAAACAAGAATTTATGGTTATCATCGCTGAATTTAAATGGGTAATTATAAACATTTGCAATATGTATGCATGAAAACTTTGATTTTTCAACAGCTAACAAATATAAGAAAATAGTCATTAAATATTTCCTTTAATGTAGCAACTCTAGAAAACATTTCAGTTATACTTGTATATAACTTAGAAAAGTAATTTTTCAAAATAAATTTGATCTGTGCAATAATGAAGTATTGTTTATAGCATTGTACATGAAAATTTGTCAAAAAATGAACCACTCTTAATGTTTGACAATTGTTAGAGGGATTGAAGAACCAATTAACAAGAATTAATAAACTACATTAATAATTAGCCAGGTGTTATGCAAGCTTTAAATTGTTTTGTTTTCAAGATCAATATTGTTATTTTAACCATGTTATTAAATTCAAACAGAAATAAAAAAAATAAATAAACATTTTTTTTATACATTAGAAATATTTCAAGAAATGACAATTATTATGTTGAGAATATAAATTAATTTTTTGTCATGGGTCCCTAATAGCCTAAGGCAAAGAAGAGGGAAGAGGTTTCTATTAATAGTGACTTTGAATTTTTTCTCTAAATATTTTATCACACTTCCTGTCCCCTAAAGGCTAAGAAGCTCATTTGTGTTGAAGTTTGGTTATTAGAAATACTATACTAATAAATTAATATTAATACTAATAAATACTGAAGCGTTTTTATTTTATTTTTTTATTTTTGTAGTGAGATCTAAGCATAAAAAATATTCTATAAACAAGTTTTCCACATTTTTGGATGTATAGAATTAATAAAAATAAAACATCTAAATTTATTGGCAATATAAAATCTGGCATAATAGACAGTTTCAGATAAAAATATTCAGAACTAAAATATAAAAATATTCAGACTAAACTGAAAATCCATTCTAAAAACAACCAAACATTGTTGTTTTTTTTTTTTTAGTTTACTGAATAAAGTTTAATAATTTATAATTTTTCTTCTATAAAATGTTGTTTTTTTTGTTTTTGTTTTTTTTACAATTGGTATTTTGTAATCCTGAATTTTCTGAAAAACATTTTTAACATGAATTATTATCATAGCAAACTTTGATTGCAAGACAATGACACTTTAGTGAACTTTTTATATGGTTCTTATTCCCTTCAAATATTGTCTTTTTAATTCCATAAATGTCTTTTTAAATAGCTTTGTTTACTTCAGTAATAAAACAACTTCTGATGCTATTATTATGTAAAGAAAGAAATGTCCAACTCTCTTGCTTAAATTGATCTTTCATTGCTAATTTTATTCAAATTCTTGGCTGCTCTTTTAGCAGTAGGAATCTTGTCAATCTTTAGCATTGGCCTGGTCACATGTCTTGCTTGTGTTTAGCTTTCACAAGTGTGTATATGTATATATGAGAAAAAAATGTAGAACAGAATTGTTCTCTGATCTTACACTTGAATCACTGGAAAGTTTGTTATTTTTTAATCTATCTAATCTTCTAAAAGCTGCTTCACTCTCCAAGGAATTAAGGTAGGTTCTCTGGATAGTTTAGAGGATAAATTCAAACCTGAAAAAACTTTGAATAGCCTACCAAGGAAGAGTTGATAATCTGATTGGATATTGTGGACATATTTTGAACATGTTTTATTTATTATTTTTAAACTATAATACTTTTTAGTTTCCTTAAGTACAATAATATAATTGAAAAACATTGCATTTCTTTTATAAAGAAATTAGATTATTTTTTTTTTTTTTTTTTTTTTTTAAAATAAAAAATCACTTCTACTCTTCAATGAATATGAAGTTAATAATATCAGCACGAGGTAATTTTTTTAAGGCTTTTATTGTCCTACTAAGCAATGCCTACAAGTGCAGATCTTTGACATTTACCAAGCCCATACTAGTCTGGCACAAGGTCAAAATATTATAGCATCTTATGCAAATCAACTAATAACCTGCAAAAGTAACAGTCTCTCTCTCTCTTATATGCCATAACTTTCTTTACATATTTGTTTCGTTTTACTCATTGTCCAGTTTATTATTTTGTGGTCTCCATTGTTATAAATTTCAACTTTTACTACTTTTAAAGATTTTATATACTTTTTATTTTTCATAAAGAAAAATATTTACTATCCTAAAATGTCCACCATATCTAATGTTTATCTTATTTTTCTTTGTATATTATCTATTTTATCCAGAACTTATCCTCTTCATTAAAAAAAAAAAAACGATCTCAACATGTAAGGCATTAAACATTAATGATTTGATTTTTAGAGGTTTTGACATACAATAAGCATGTGCTAATTTTTTCTTTGTAGTATTTCTGTTGATTGGTTTGCATTTCACACTTTATCTTTTCTGTTCTGCATGGTATTTGCTGTGCCATGTTGTTCTGTACAAGTAAACACGGGTCCACTAACTTTATACAGGACCAAATCTCTCAACTATGGAGCAATATATCGTCACCATTTCTGTTTTGTTCTTTAAACACTTGGATTTTCATTCAGTTCAATGTGAGTTCATTTTAATGTCCTATATTGGAAGTAATCTATTTGTGTATATGTCTTTATGATCAAAATATTAAGCAATTTTTATAATTAAAACATTTAACAACTTATTTGAATAAATTCTATTTTAGTTTTACAGGAATTGCCATCATCACAGGATATTTTATCAATATTAGTAATATTTTGCCTTGTAATGCTTATATTTATATAGTTTTTCAAATTTATTCTTGAATACTTTTCTTGTACTAACTCATCTTTTGTTATAAACAAAGGATATTTTCAGCATAAAATTTACATTTCTAAGCCAGTAAAGGTTATAGTGAATTCACTTTAATGATCAGTGTTACAGAATTATGGATTGGCTCTATTTACTATGAACATCAAAGTTGATCTATCAATATTTCCTTTGTTGGCATGAAAAACTTTTGTAATATCAAAGGTTAAAGGGTAATTAAATGGAACATTCAAACATTGAACAACTGTGGCCAGTTTGATAATGTTAAACAAGAGATGAACAGACTTAGCATTAACATTCTAGGTGTATGTGAAAGCAGATGGCCAAACAATGGTGATTTTGTCAGCGACAAAGACAGGATAATTTATGCAGGCAGCAAGAAGAATGACAAAGGACTAGTACTAATACTAGATAGTGCATTTCAGAAATGCATTCTAGGATACCACCAATTTTCTGAAAGAATTCTGGTAGTGAAGCTGAAAGGGATGCTGTTCAACATGACTATTATAGTAGTTTATGCACCGATGACACAAAGCAAGGAGGAGGACATAGAATCTTTCTACTCCATGCTGGACAGTGCCAAGGCTCTATGCAAATCACAGGTAATCATCATTATCATGGGAGACCTAAATGCCAAAGTAGGCAGGGGAAGGGCAGGGGATATAGCAGGAAGATTTGGACTAGGAACACACAACGAATGCGGAGAAAAATAGATCCAATGATGCACAGTCAATGACCAAGTAATAGCCAACACATGGTTCCAAGAACATCCATGACAACTATGGACATGGAGGAGTCCAGCAGGAGAAACTAAACCGAACAATAAACTTGATGAGTCACATGACAAAACTTATCATCCGTATTCTGTTGAATAGAGCATGCAGCAGAATCGGGCCAGAGATAGGACAGTGTGTGTTCGTTAAAGACACCAGAACAAGGAACACGATATTCATACTCAGAATGTTATCAGAAAGAGCAATACAGATTTAGGACATGTACCTGTGTTTCATAGACTATGCAAAGGCCTTTGACAAAATATGCCACAAGGATCTGATGGAACTGCTCAGTAACCTTGATATATTCAGGAGGGATATCGGAATAATCTAGAACCTATACTGTCAGCAAACAGCATGCATACACATAGAGAATGAGTTCAGTGAATATACAAAAATAGAAAGGGGTGTAAGGCAAGGATGCGTCTTCTCGCCCGATCTGTTTAACCTATACAGCAAGGCAATTCTGACTGAATTGGAAACCCTACTGGGATTTAGCATTGGCGGCCCCAACCTTAACAACATAAGATATGCAGACAATACAGTACTGATAGCAGACATGGAAGAGAAATTACAAAATCTCAGAAGGTAGCGATGGAGAGTGAGAAGAAAGGACTAAGTGTAAATTACAAGACAGCATGCATGGTCATCAGTAAGAGGAAGAGCTCGAAATGCAATTTGCAGGTCAAGAACACTAGAATCAAGCAGATGCAAAAGTTTAAATATCTGGGAAGCATCTTGGCAGAGGACAGTAAGTGCGACACTGAGGTCCATAAATGTATTGGGATGGCCAAGGACACATTCCAAAAGCTGAGCAGTGTATTGCGATACAGGAAGATTTCTTTGGTAACAAAGAAAAGAATACTGAGCTGTTATGTGACATCTGTAATGGCAGCGAATGTTGGACGATTTCCTCAAAGAGGTGACAGATGTGGTTCTACAGAAAGATGTTAAGTGTATCATGGACCAAGCATGTGAGCAACGATGAGATCTTAGGTTACAGAAAAGGAGAAGGCTTATACTTAACATCAGAAAGAGGCAGCTGAAGTTTCTGGGACACATAATGAGGAAGGAAGGCCTAGAGAATCTGATCCTCACTGGTCGAATAAAGGGAAAGAGAGACCAGGGAAAGCAGTGTGTGACATACCTGATGAGCTTGAGCAGGTGGATGACAGAACATGGTCTTGGGGAGGAAACAGAGTGAAGGAACTTGCTGAGAGCTGCAAGAGATAGGAGGTGGAAAGCCATGATCACCTATGTTCTGAAAGGACATGGCACATAAAAGGAAAAAGAAGTTTTCTAAAATATTAAGAGTGTGTGTGCGTGATATATACCAACTCCTCCAATGGTCACCATGATCACCATTTCAGATTTTGATAAGATTTTATTGTGATAGATACCCACCCTAGACAAATGGAAAACATGAAAACAAACTTCATTTGTGTCATAGTTCAAAAGTTATGAATTGTTGAAATTTGCTTGAATGTTAGTGTCATGCATCAGTCGCAGGATTTAGCAAATTCAGCACTTTGTAAATTTACATCCTAAGAAGATATCTGGCTGAAATATGGTGTTCCTATAGAATGATACATAAAGGTTTCTGATTTCAGTTTACTTATGTTTTATGTATTTTTTATAGGTGAATAATTCTATGTCAAATCAACAAGGGTCTGACCATCGCCGACACAGATTTTTTTCAAATTTGGTACACTTATAGAGCTTAATGATAGACATTGAATGGTACCTATTTTACATATCTAGATCAAATGGTTACCGAGATTTGACCCTTGATAAAAAGGTGAATTTTGAAAAGTTTAAATATCAATATCTTAACTGTTTTTTCACCTTCAAAACTAAATTATATATCATTTTAAAGTATTTGGATAGATCTAAAAGGTGATATATTTATTTATTTGTTTAATGGTCAAATAAGATAATTTGACCATGACATTTGACCTTTAATTTCTCAAAATACATGTCTTTAATTTTTTTAAATTTGACAACAAATTTGTTTGCTTTATGGCAAGATATGTACAAAATTTTGTGGTGGACTTTTGACGGTGGCCTGAATTACAAAGGTTTTACTTAGTTGGGCCAAATTCAAAATGGTGGATTTTAGTATTTGCCACTATATGCTAGCATTTTCATATCTCTCAATATGGTCAAGTTGTATATCTTTAGAAAGCTCTTAGAATGCTGATTAATAACCACATGGTCATAAATTCAGCAGAAATTGATTTATAGTTAAATGTTATCCAATTTGGTGAGAAATAAACAACCTTATTTTGGGTTTTGTTTATATTTTTATTATACAACAAATAGATTTTTATATAAAATGTGATATAATAAAAATAATTATTTAAAAAGAAATGCCATGAATTAATGTTAAGATAACATAAAATATGAAAATATGCAACAAATGATGTTAATGGCTAACAAACTTTTTTTGACATGGTACACTAAATGCACAAAACAATCAGTTTCTTGTATATATTTAAAAAATTAAGTTTTGATCTGAAAAAGTGATAAATTAAAATGAATATTTAAAGAGATTCTTAACATTTACAAAGATTAACAAACTTATTTTTTTTGTTGGAATACATGTTTAAATAGAAAATAATAATTTGGATATGCAGACAATTTTTTCACTCAAATTTTTTGAGATGACCAACACTGATTGTATTTTTTAAGATTATTTCAAGAAAATCTCTTTCTTAAAATATGTGAAGCTTTTTCCATCTCAATTTTTGAAAGTTTATAAGTTCTTCCAGTCTCAGTTATTGGATCAACTAAAGTAAGAATATCAGAATAATTTAAAATTATTCTATCTGGATATAATGACTAACAGAAAGATGGGGCAGGGCTGTTTGGTTGTAAAAATGTCAGTTTTACCCTCTGTATTGTCCTGTTTTATCTTTTTAATTATTTTTCTTTCATCTTGAGTTGACACTGTTTTTTTTTTGTTTTTTTTTTTACTTCTACCTCTTCCTGAGACACTGGAATAAAACTATGTAAAGTTCTTGTAATTTTTTAGGCATTTTTTAATCTATTAAGATTTCTGTTTCATTTGCTCATTCATTTGTTGAAGAATACAACATTTATGCCTGAAATGTTTTTTCTTGCATAATCAAACAACTGTCTTTGTATCATTATTTCTTCATTATAGGGCCACTGTAGGCTTGTTTTTGCTGATAATCTCTTAATAGGGCCATCTAACCCATCACATAGTCTTTTCCCATGATATGTAGCAAAAAAGTGCCATTCTGCATCAATAACAAAGTCAGACTTATGGTTATACAAATTGATAAAATTTTTATAATAAGAAATAGATCAAATTTTTTATTTCAAAATTAAGATTTTTTTCAGTACTTCTATAAATTTTCTTTGGAACAAATGGACAGCTATTGTGTCATGCTTGAGACAATCTGATATGATTACATTATTATGCTTCAGCTCTTTGTTATTTCTGTAACAGACAAATGGATGTAATGTGACTTTAGAATTATTCCAGCAGAAGAAGCTTTGTGCAGCATTCTGCAAAATAAATTAATAATCTGCAATAAATGACTTCACTATCCATCAAAGAACTTTTCTTATTAGAACAACATTTTGATTGTTCTTTGGAAATCATACTTTTTCAAGTTTTGAAGGCTTACGCAAAAAGTTTCAGTAAATTCTTCTGCAGATTATGATACACTTTGCAGTGTCCTTATATCAGTTGATAGCCATTGTTTGCAGATAAAATCCTCTATTAAATTTTTATTTAGAATTTCTTCTATATATATATATAAAACAAAATTCTCCATCAGATTGTTACAATTTGAGCAGTCACCCAACTAGCATTTAGAGGTTGCTTCATTACATGTAACAACATCTATGCATTGGTGATAATCTGTTAAATGATATCATTCATTCATTCAATGTACTACAATTATCATTCATATTTTAATGTATTGTACAAACAGGCATAGTGTGTTCCCACCTGCTAGGATACATTCTTTTGGTCCAAGCTCAGCAAATTTTGAAAAACTAATTCTCTTTTTTGATTTAAATAATTTATATGCCTCTTTCAGGTTACTGAGTACAAGATACTTTTGTTCCTGAACTCTTCTACCATTATTTAAGATTGTCTTGTCATTTTTGGGGGGCAATCACTCTGTTGACTTCTTCACACTTATAAAACAGCACAACTTCGTCAATTGTCTCTTGTGGGAATCTACATGTTTGTATATTTGGTAGAGATAATATTCCTTGTTCATTTACAAGTTGTTTGGCTTGTCTTGCCATGTATATCATGGTGCCAAATTCCATTTGAATTCCTTGGATACGCCAGCCTTTTGGAAATATTACTAAAATTTGTACTTTTTGGACCTCTTTTAACAAGCTAAAATGTATTCTTTTAATTGTGTAATAATTTCACTTTCATCAGATTTTTTGTTCTTCTGCAATGGTAGATTCTTAAGAAATTTTAGTCAAAATCAGTTTTATTTTTTTATTTTTTTTTATCCTGCTCCTTTAATTTTTCCTACTTTTTATTCCTCATAACTGGTTTTATTTTTGTTTTGTTTAGGGTTTTTTTTTTTTTTTTTTTTCCCTAAGTTTTTGATGCTTGATTGGTGCACCAATCAATGACAGTGACTTATTAAGAAGTTGCAATTCATTTTCAGTATCCACAAAAATGCTAGAAGGCTGTGCCTGGTCTTCAGCTGATGTTCAGAAAACTCAGGTAATACTGTTAATTTTATTCAACAACAGGTTTGCTTGTTAATCTCTTTGTAAATATTAAGAATCTTTTTAAAATACTCATTTCAATTTGTCATTTTTTCAGATTTTATATATATATATATATATATATATATATATATATATATATATATATATATATATATATATATATATATAAATGAAAATTTGATTTTGTGCATTTTAGTGTACATGTCAAAAAAAAAAAAAAAAAAGTCAAGTCAAAAGCCCACCACAAAATTTTGTACATATCTTGCCATAAAGCAGACAAATTTGTCAAATTGAAAAAAAAAAAAAGTCAAGATGCATTTTTGAGAAATTAAAGGTCAAACGTTAAAGTCAAGGTCAAATTACCATATTGAGGTTTAAACAAAAAAATAGATCACCTTTTAGATATTTCCTAGTACTTTAAAATGATATATAATTTTGCTTTGGAGATATAAAAACAACTGAGATATTGATATTTAAACTTTGTGGTTATTTTCAAAAATTCACCTTTTTGGCAAGGGTCAAAGGGTCATATTTCAGGAATCCTTTGACCTAGAGATGTAAAATAGGTATCATTCAATTTCTATCATATAAGTGTACCAAATTTGAAAAAATCTGTTGGTGATGGTCAGACCCTTGTTGATTTGTTACAGAATAACTCAGCCTTTAAAATTTTTTTTTTTTTTTTCTGGTAAGCATTTTACTACTTAAATTTTTTTTTTTTGTTCAGCCTTTCACCCCAAGCAAGGTGGGAAGCCACTAGGATGCAAGGGGTTACAGAAAATTTAGAGCAAGATCAGATAGGAGTGATAGAAGAAAGGATGAGGGTAGTGGATAGATCAAGGCAACTGAAGATGTCGATTGACATTACACTTGAATAGCTGGAGATTATAGCTCACAGGGAAACAGGAGAAGGGAAGGGAGTTCCACAGGCAAGAGGTGCAAGACATGAAGCTATTAGAGTAGAAGAGACGGCTACATTTAGGGGTTTCGACAGTGAAGGGGTGAGAGCAGGATGCCAGCCTTGTGGGGCGTTGGAACTCATGACGTCTGGGAACCATCAAATGCAGCTCCTCGGAGCAATTTCCATGAAAGAATTTGTAGAACAGAGGGAGGCGACGACGCATCTGTGAGAAAGTGACTGTAGACGAGACGCCAGGGCAGGGCCAACCATATTGCATATCCGCCTCTGGAGCCTATCAAGAACCCCGAGGCAAACAGAAGGGGCACCAGACCATATATGGCAGCAATGCTCCATGCAAGGGCGAATTGTAGATTTGTATATCTGGAGGATCGACTCCGGGGAGAAAAACTTCCTAGTGCGGCTCAGGGAGCCAACTTTCCTTGCAGTGGACGAGGCAATTGACTCGATGTATTTATTCCATCTCAGGCCAGCAATCAACGTGAGACCGAGAAGCCGCAAAGAGTTGCTCTCGAGAAGTTGAGCGTCAGACATTCTAATGGAGGGAAGGGAAGGCTCTCTGTGGTGATTAATAGAGAGCAGTTTTGTCTTAGAAGCATTGAAGTTGACCAGCCAGTTCATGCTCCAGTTCACAATCGATTGGAGGTCCTTTTCGAGACACACGGCCAGGTGAGTTTTGTCAGCGAGACTAGATTTGTTTTTGAGGCAGGAATAAATTGTGTCATCCGTGTAGATGCCAACTTGGGAAGTTAGAAACTAAAACAAGTACAGTAACAAGAATTCAATTTGATTATATTCATTTAATAGATTTGTTTGTCTAAAAACCATTGTGCTTACAATAATTAAATAATTCCTGGTTTAAACAAAAAAAAAAACATAAAATACTCATTTTGCCTCATTTGTAAAGACCTATATCTATAAAAATAAAACTGAAGCCAAAAATCTATGTATAATTCTATAGGAACACCAAATCATATGTTATCAGGATGCAAATTATGAAGTGTTGATTTTGGCAAATCATACACTCGACACAAATCCAAGTAAATTTCAACTAGTCATAATTCTTGAACTATGGTATCAGTAAAGATTCTATTTTCAGATTTTCTATGGTGGGTATCACATAGTAAAATTTTTATCAAAATTTGAGATGGTGATCATGGAAACTCACAAAACTTTGAGTTTATATGGAACGCACACATTCTAAATATTTTAAATTTACCTCAAATCATCTTGAATGTTACATGTTTTAAATATATTTTCTCTTGGTGATTAAGAAATACTAATAATCACTGAGTAAATATCAACTGTATCTTGATCATGCGAGATTATCTTAAACTTTACTATTACTTTTAATCTAAACGATAGATTCATGGAAAGGCTGATTTAGAAAAAAAGTTGATGGCTTTGAAATGGTTTTAGTAATTATTTTAGATGAAATATCTACCTTCTTAGAGCATGTTTTGATATTTCGCAACAGAACAAGCATCTGATAAAGTCAACAAACTACATATATGAAACCTGAAAAACAAAAGAACAATAAAATTATTACAAATTAACACACCTAAAATACAATAACTATTTTCCTATACATTTTTTTTCTTTATGAAAATATTTAGTATTTGGTTTTTATGCCATTTGCACCTATTGATGACAATATTATCTATATAATTATATGCATGAATTGATCTGTTGATTCTGATCTCAATCATTATGTCTGCTCATTAAAAATTCAATTTCTTAAATATCAGTTCAACCAAAGAAAATCCTATAAAAACCTTTTTTCAGTATTGAAGGTTAACTTAAAATTTATTTTTGATCTGAATTCCCAAATTTAATACCAACATATGGGTAATGTATTGTATATTCACTCTCTTAAATATATTTCTACATAAATTTCATGTTTTATATTAAACAACTTAATCATTGAGCTATTGGAACAGCCAAGTTCAGATATCAAATTACCTATACTTTGCATACAGATTATAGAGATAACCTGATAAAGAATTCAAATAATTCAGTATCTATTTTTTTCATCCAGCTTTTTTTTAAGGTTAATTTAAATAGATTAATTTCTAATTCTGTCAGTCAAAAGCATTATGGAAACTTGAGCATTTTATATGCACTAATAGATTCATAATTGGTTTACTTAATATCTTTTAGTAGTTAGATAAAGTTGATGTGTTAATAAAATGCTTTAGCTGTTATTCAAATCTAGTTATTTGCTGCAAATGTTTTCCTTATGTGAATGTGCTTTCATGTATGCATTTGGAATTGATTTTTAGATATGTTTTCTCAAAACAGTCCTATTTACATACTACTTTTACTCAGTGCTACTTATAGGTCATTATTTGGAATAATTATCTTTAATGTCAGTAGTATGTGATGATCTTCTAAAAATAATCATTTTTTAGTAGTATTGAATACTAATTTAATGTTTGCTTTTTTCTTAATATTTTCTTCAGTTATACACAAGAGTTTTTTTTTTTTTAAAGACTGTTTTATTTTTATGTTTTTATACTTCAATCAATTTGACTTTGTGTATATTTGATACAAATATTTTGAACAAGATATTTATTTTATAAGAAATATAAGTTAGCAAGTTTTTCCAATAAACTATTCTAGTTTTATACACGAAAATAGTCTGGGCTCAACAATTGCACAGTAAATAAATATTATAACAAATATAGACTTAATGAGAGGGAGATTCTAGATTCAGTTCAAGATGCTGAAAATAAGTATTCAGTACTTTTGCAATGTTATGGTAGTAATGTTACACATTTAGAAGTCCTATCATTTGTCTTTGCATTGGATATTGCCACTACATCTGGTCTAGTGCTTTTGCTATATATTTAGAGGTCCTTGACAAAATCCAAAGAATCTGCAATGTTATCAGCCTGGACCTAGTCATTTTTCCACCAACATAATGTGTGCCTTTTCTACAAATATTTTTATGGTAATTGTTCTGATGGGCCTTCCTCTTTGGTACCTAGACTTTATGAATTTAAGAATCCTACTAGATTAGCAACAAGGTCTAATCATTTTACAGCTGAAATGGCTAGATGTAACCATAAGTTCTATGCTAACAGTTTCTTCTCTCACACATCTCACTTGTAAAACTTGATTCCAGCATCTTTCTTTCCAGTCAACTTTGATTTTCAAAAATTTAAATACAATGTCAATTACCTTGTCTTAATTCCTGTTCTTTTATTGTTCTCTCTCCTTAATGTTTTTGTTTTTACATACTCAGTAACCCCCTGCGTCTTAGTAGTTTTGTTGCCTTGCTTGGGTTGAAATGATTAAAATAATGTCTATGAATACAGCACTAAAATGTGCTTTCATGTATGCATTTAGAATTGATTTCAGATATATGTAAAATAATTGTTTATTTGCTTCTGAAACACCTGACATGAGATGAGAAGACAATCCCTCACAACCAAGCAAAAAATCATATGGTTATGTGCTTTCATGTCTCTTCAAACATTTGATCTTCCTTTTTGCAAGGATATGAGGGATTGTCTTCTCATCTCATAATTCCCATTTATTTTAGTTTACCCTCAAACATCCTTTGAGGCCTGATTCTGCACTTTGTGATCATCTTAATCAACCCACAAAGCACCAGGTCTTTTGATGTTCTGAAGTGTACAAAAGGCTGAACCAAGTACATATCCTCGTAGATCAATAGTTCCTGATGGACATTACATTTGACTCTGTCTCTTGGTATTTTCTGGTGTAAGTCACATACTACATTACCAATGGCTTAATGAGCTACATAACTAAACATATTGGATTCTAATATATAGAGCTTCTAGAAGAATTAGATCAGAAATAGAGTAAGAACAGTGTGGCAAGACAATGGAGCAAGAAATGTTTTATTTTTATGATCAAAATGCTATCAGAATAAGAAAACAAATACAGAAAAACCTACTATATTTTATAGCTTACCCAAAAGCATTTATTAAAGATAGAACACAAAGATTTACTTGAAATTCTAGGAAAGCTTGATTTATAAGAAAAATATTTGCATAATCCATAACCTCTACTGGGAACATTTTCCATTCAGATAGAGAACACATTCAATGAATACCCAAAAATAGAAAGAGGAGTAAAACACAATGTCTCTTCACTGTATTTATTCAACCTATATACTGAAATGATCCTGAGAAATCTACAAAACCGACCAAGATTTACTGTTGGTAGACAATCTTAACAATATAGCTTAAGATATGCAGATTTCAGTGTGTCAATGGCAGATTCAGAAATGAAACTGAAAGAACTCTTGAACAAAGTAGTAATGGAAAGCAAAAAGAAAGGATTTTTAACAGTTAAATAATGCATGATGGTCAACAAAAATAACTGTGTGCTATATATTGTGAATACCCAAATCAAGCGGGTTCAGAAATTCAATTATCTGAGTAGTGTAGTAACAGATGACAGAAAATCCAAAGGCATATAGGAATAGCAAAAGATGCTTTCCAGAAACAAAGCAAAATATTAAGACATAAGATATTGTTAGAAACAAATAAGTTTTGAACTGCTATGTTATATCTAATCTTTTTATGACAATTTCATCACTGATGAAGAGACATGAAACAACAGATGTTATTCTAACAATTCATAGACAGAATGCATGAAAAATGAAATTCTACAGAAACTTCAAGTAAACTTATGCTTCAAATTGGAAACAGATGAAATTTGTGGGACATAATGAGAAAAGAGGGCCTACTGACTTTAGCATGTAACCATAAGTTTGTATTAATGAATTGCAAAGCAGGAACAAAAGAGTAAAAAATTAATTAAAGCAATAAAAAACAGGCTGTGGAGCACCATGATCACCTATATCCTGAAAGGGGCTGGGGCATAAAAAACCCATCAATAGATATATTCATTTATTTTTTGTTCTCCATATCTTTAACTTCCACTGATACATGACTGGCTTGTTTGTTCTTTTCTTCTTTTTTTTTTTTTATCTATTTTAAGCTCATTCTTCAATATTAAAATAGATTTTATACTTGTCCAAATATTGGATTCTTTTATTCAAGGAACTGATTTTCAGAACCCTCAGCTATTTTACTCTATTGCAATTAAATAACATATTTACATTTTGTAATATGTAATATTGGTGTGTGAATGAGTCGGTAAATACTTGTTTTGACTGTCATTAAATTAAAATTCTATGTAAATCTATTACCTGTAAATATTATTACCTGCTAGAATGAGGAGACAAATCAATTATGATCTTCTACAAAGTACTAATGTTCCAAGTACATATTGTTTTTTCTATATAAATTTTCTCAACAGCAATGTTTTTATGATGATCAAACTGGTAAAGAGGTTATGTAATTCAGAGACTGAATTATGTTTGTCACATTCTCCAAGAGCTTAAAACAATTTTGATAATCAATTTGATGAATTGATTGTCTATAGAAATGTCTTGACATCCTTCATGGTTTTCTTTCAGCTTTACCAATGGTTGCTATAAGTATTTTTATAGTTTGATATAGAAAATAAACAAAACTTTGAACCAACAGAATATTATGGTTGTCTGTTGAAAATACACAAAAGTTTTGTTTTTTTGTTTTTTTTTTTTCATTAGAAGCAAGGCAATAAAGCTGCTAAAACACAGTGTTACTGAGTGTGAAAGAATCTGAGAAAAAATATTAAGGAGATAGGATAATAAAAGAACAAGAATTAAGGCAACAGAAAAATATGATTGACATTGCTTGAATTTGAATGGAAAGCAAGAAGACTGAATAGTTTTGCAAGTGAGAAGTATGAGAGAAGAAATTATCATACAACTTATGATTACATCTAGCCATTTCAACAGTAAAATTATGAAACCTAGCTGCCAATTTAGTTACATTCATAAATTCAATTTGGTTACATTCATACTTACATTCATAAAGTCAAAGTACCAAAGATGAAAGCTCATCAGAACTCCCATAAAAATATTTATAGAAAAGGCACAGGGAAGCTACGTTATGCCAGTGGGAATATGACTGAATCAGAGATGCTAGGTTCAGGCCTATAACATTGCAGATTTTTCTTTGGATTTTGTCAAGCATCTCTAAATAAATAGCAGAAGCACCAGACCAGATGTGGCAGTAGTATTCAATGCATGGACAAATGGTAGACTTATAAATATGTAAGATAGATTCTGGCAAGAAAAATATCTAGGATGATACAATGAAATAACTTTCTTAGCAGCAGACCTAGCAGTTGATGCAATATAATCTTTATACTTCATGTCAGTAGAAAACATTAAGCTGAGAAGTCACAATGAGTCACTCCCCTGGAAGTTAGCATCAGCCATCTTGATGGAAGCCAAAAAAAGGTTCTCTAAGATGACTAAAAGAGAGCAATTTAATTTTGGAGGTATCAAAATTAACAAGCTATTTCTCCATCCAATTACTAGATTGAAGGTCATTTTAGTGGTCAACTGCCAATTTGATCTTATCAAACATATCAGACTTACCATTAAGACACAAGTAAATACTTGTCATCAGCATAGATACCAAGTTGAGAACTGATGACATCGGGAAGGTCATTGATGAAAATTAGAAGCAAAGTAGATCAAAGGATAGAGCCCTAGGGGACACCTGCATTGATGTAAAAAGGTCTAAAGCCTACTTTCATTTTATAAGAAATATTGAACCAAATCAAAAATTCATCCAGAAATACCATAACCTTGTGAAGAAGACCAGTAAGCCAAACTCAGTCAAACAAGGTATCTAAAGCAACAGCTTGTTTCACCATTCATATTTAAAACTTGACTCTTTCAACAGTAACCATTAACATATTAGCAGTTAACCTAGAGAATCGAAAGAAATATTTGTCTGAAAGAAGACCTTGTGAGGTGAAATTATTAACCAATCTGGAATTAATTAGAGCCTCTAGAACTTTGCCAAAAACAGGTAGAAGTTAATAGAAGGGTGAGATTGTTTGCCAGTTTTTAAAAACAGTTGCAATCTCTGCAGTATTCTTTAGTTCAGAATAATTACTTTACAACTCATCTGTTGTAAGTTTTCATTTGGAAATCAAATCTCCTGTTTTTAGCATGAAAGTTAAAAACCAGAATATTTTTGAAATAATGTCATAAGGTTGGATTTTTTTTTTTTTATGAAGAATGTTTTTTATATTATTTGTATAATCTACAATTTTCACAAATTTTTGCTGCATGGTCATTTAACTGCCCAATCTCTAAATTTTCCTAAATGAATATTTTCATTCTATAGAATGAGAAAGAATGGTTACTAACACATTAATGTTGGATTAAATGTTATCTTTTAAAGTTATTTAGAGAATGAACTGTATTTCTCATTCTGGAATTACTTTCCTATTTGAATCATTATTGAGCATAGATTGAATTTTCCTCAAATTAAACAAAATTAGCCATCATTTAAATAATTTAAAAGATTTATTTTTTTAAGATGCCTCATAATTAAAGCTACATAATATTTTACTAGCTTATGCCAGTAACATCATAAAAAATATTAATTTTTTTTTTCTAGTTTTCTACTTGTGAGATATAACAGATTAATACATTTGTACATTTTATTCATAAAGACAGCCCTTAGCAACTAATAAAATATTCAGTTGAGACTATAAATGAAACCAAAAAAGAATGTCAAGGGATGATATAAATTCAGTTTAAACTTCATTGGTTTACATATCACTTATGAATCAACAAAGTTATCTGCTCATTTGTAATATTTTTATTTTTTGTAAGAGGATTTCACAATACTTTTTCTCAGTCTTTTCATTATTTCAACTTTGATTCTCTTAAAATATTGCTTAGCTTATTTCTTTATTTTCTGTCAAAACAACAGTTGTAATTACTGTTAAATAAAACAAAATGAATGTCACCAAGCTTATAATAAATTTCACTCGTTTTTTTCATATAAGTCCGTTGAAAAAAAACATGAAACTAAGTATTGTGTATTTTCTTCTGTTTCATTTTGTATCTAGATAAAAAGAATAAATTTGAACTTTAATTTGGAAACAAATCATAATGAAAACAATAATCAAAATGAACCATAATAGATTAAAAGTCATGTTAAGACATTTTTATAAATATATTCTATTTTGCATAATAAAAATATTTTTGACAGTCTATAAACAAATTATAACAAAAACATTTTTAGTTGATAAAGTTTGCTTTCATGTATTCAGCCACAGGAAGAAAGGTAGAAAATCCTTTTTTGATCAAGTGGTCAATCTTGACATACCTACAGTATTCTGGTTACAGAGCATTATTGTAAGCAAAACTAAATGTACCAAAATAAAAATTTGTATATTATTTTTAATACTATTTCCACTAATTACTTTTTCATGACATTTTTATTAAAATTTTGTATATTCTCTGTATATACCAATTTAAAAATCTTGCTTTGCTCTTAAAAAATAATTTTATTTATTGCCCTGGCATTAAGGTATTCACTAAATATATTTTATTTTGTAAAATATATAATTCATTAAACATTCTTTAACTAAAGTTATTGATATGGACATTTTAAGTTTAATGTACAATTTGGATGTTGCACCATAGCAGTAAGAATATATTCTTTAAAAATTGAAAATATATATAATTTAATTGACAGCAACCTTATTGTAATTAAGATGGTAGTATATGTGTCTTCTTAAATAACCTTTGTTCAATTCTAATAGTAGGATGACTAATTGCAAAATTAAAAACAAAAAACAAATGATTTATGAAAAATAATTTTATTTTAAATTTAACTTTTGATACTTTTAGTAATAATCTAGCCTGGATAAATTCTGACAACAGCAGGTGATTTTTTTTTTTTTTTTTTTTTTTTTTTTTTTGCCTTGCATACCAATAAGTTGACTAAATATTAAAGTTGATCAGAGATTACTATAAAAATTATTTACTTCAGGAGGGAAAATATTAGCTTTAAAAACTTGGCTTATTTTATAACTACAGGATATTTTTAAAATGCTTATGAGAAATTTTAGTAAGAATTTGTGGAGTGAAAATAAAGGCAGCCTTAACTTAAGGTTTTATTCTGTCAAAATCTGTTACATAATTGACAAAATAATACAAACTGCTATATATATAAATAACTCAAGATAGGAATAGTCAGGGTGAATGGACTATATCTATTATTTACATTCATTTATTTTATTGAAATATCATCACATTCTCCTCTCTCTTAAATTACTGCTATTGTTACAAGTCCAAATGAGTGGGTAGGCAACATATCCGCTCCGATCATCTGAGCACAATTGCTTCCTCAGCAGCATCAGGGGTGCTTGGAAGAAGGTTGTACTCTGGGTAGTATTATGTTTTGGTTGGGGTAGCTTCAATAGTTTCTTTTGGCAGGACTAGATAGTTATTCTCATAGGGAATCTCAGGAGATACCCAATCAACAGGAGCCTCTGCCAGACATAGATGTTTATTAGCTACCATTGTTTCTTCGCAGTTTTTGTTCACTTATTGGAGAATAAGACTATGGATTTGGCCACCATGTTTGACCAAGTGAGAGCATTGGATTCAGCTCAGGAATTCTGAACTGTACACTACTAAACAACCTCCTCAATCTTGTAACTCCTGACCAGAACATTAATGAAAATCTTACTGTTTTACCTGTTCCTGTGACAGCTACATTGAATGCCAAGTGCTACTTTTGTGGTTTTTTGCAGCACCCTCATCCTAAATGTCACTTGAAGCCACATGTCATTGATGTCAGAAAAGGCTGATCTCGTCCCCCATCACTCACGTCATCATATTCAAACAAACTCTTTGGTCAGAAAGCATTTTTAAGTGAATTTCAAAGATGATATTTAGATATTTGTTAATAGATTAAAATGTTGTAAATAATAGCTATAGTCTATTCATCTCTACTGCTGCAGTCTGGAATGGACTATGCCCATTATTTACAACATTTATTTATTTTATCGAAATATCGTTGCATTTTGATTGTTCGAAAAAAAATTTTATCATAGAAAGATTCTTTAAAAACAATTTTCTTGTTTTCCTATATTTTTGTGTAAATGATTTAATCTTAACATTAAATTTTGTGTACATAATTTAATTTTAGCATTAAAAAAGAAAAAAGCTAGCTCATTTTATTTAGTCAAGCTAGTTTGGATGTTCAGGAGTCTATTGTGCCAACCATCACAGTCCTGTATCACGACATAGCTGGTCAATGTAGGTGGTTTCTGGGTAACCAACCTGTCTTGCACAATGGCTAGGTGTCCAGAACAGTAGATCACTTACAAGTTTTTGTCTTACTTGCCAGCAGTGTCCTGCAAAATGTAAGATTGGCCCCATCCCTGATATTTCTACATAGAGCTGTGATTTAGTTGGATGTTGTGTGTAAAAAAAAAATAAATAAATAAATAAAAAAAAGCATGTGAAAATTCGCATAGCTAAAACCTGGGCCACCTTGAATAAAATGAATATAATCTGGAAATTTGATCTACCAACCTCAAGTGGAGATTCTTTCGAGCCACTGTAGAAGCAGTGTTAATATCTGATGCCACTGTTTGGACATTAACTAAAACCCGAGAGTCTAAGCTTGATGGAACCTGCACTCAGATACTGAGAGCTTTACTTAACATCTCTTGGAGACAACATCCAAAAGCTAGCTAGCTTGCAATAATACAAGACTGCAGGAATATCAGTTGTTGATAGAAGTTTTATAACGTTTTAGGCATCATGCCTCCAGCCTTATTCAGTTAATCCAGGTAACCTTCAGGGAATTTTGAACTGAACCCTTTATTTAATCTATAGGGGTAGACATGAACAATGGAACAAGAACAATCTATCTACATAGATTAAATAAAAGATTTAGTTTGAAATAGACTAAAGGTTAATCAGATCAACAGACACCAGAAAAAGGTAGAATGGCATAACTGTTGTAATAGTAACAAAAACCTCAGTCTAACTGTAAATAATATTTTTGTGACCATGGTAATATAAATTTTTTTTTTTTATTATTCTTTAGCATTATTTCCTAATCTGTAATATCTCAGTATAAAAATCCATAAAAATGATTTGACTTTTAAGGTAGTCCATAGTAACATCAGTGGCTATATATATATATATATATATATATATATATATATATATATATATATGCATGCAATTACATGAATACTAGTTTGTAACCCTAGGAAACTACTATCCATGTAAACATCTATATTATCTCCATCACAGATATTGAGAACTTTCCACTAAATACTAAATAGTTTGAATATTTGAGAAATCTTATTAGAAAAATATGCACTCTCAGGCAATATTTGAATTTGCATTCCCCTAGGGGAAACTGTCATTAGATCTGACATTCTTTGACCTCTTGGCCATGAAGAAGCTTCTGGTCAAGCAAAACCTGAATAGTTTAAGCAATAAATGTTGGATTAATAAATGAAAAATCCATACACACACACACACACACACACACACACACACACACACAAAAAAAAAAAATGCTGATTTAAATTTCATGGTATATGACCTTGTCATTCAAAAAAAAAATGAACGCAGTAAGTTCAGTTTTGAGAAGTTGTTTTTGTTCATGAACTTAACTAAATTCAACATCAATATGGTTTTATTATTTGGAAAATAATAGAAAAGGTTATATATATATATATATATATATATATATATATATATATATATATATATATATATATATATATAGAAATATATATATATATATATTTCTTAAGTTATCTTCCTTCTAATAATTTTGTTAGAGGAGGATAAAATATTTCAAAGAAAATATTATAGGAAAAACTAATTAATAATAAAAAATTAATCTACAAAAATAATTAGGATATTTTATTGTTTCTCTTGTGATTATTTATCTTTTCAATCCTCCTCTATCATTTACTAAAATAAAGAAAATTGACTTTACTTATTTGAATTGCTATTGTTTTTATTTTCTTCAATCTAATCCATCTTCTAATTTTCTTTTCACTGAAATTTACAAATGAGCCTTTAATGATGAAATTAATTCTGTCTTGATTAAGTGAATCAAGATATTTAATCATCTCAAGAGTTTCAGTCATTTTGATTTCCTGAATAAAATTTCAAAAGTAGAAATGAAAAGACAACAGCTGAAAATAACATGAGTTTTCTCAAAAAATAATCATCTTGATTGTGACTATGGTAATGATATCAGTTACTCATAATTTAAAATTAAATTCACTTTTTATTCATAAATGATCTGCTAGATTAGCTCTATAACCATTAGCTCTATGGCAAGATACTTCCAGTAAATTTGGTAGGTTTTAATTGACAGCATTTAATTCAGAAGTGTACATTTATGGTGATACTTCATTGCCGGAGAAAGAATTAATCAATTGTTACATGTATTTACCTCAACTGTTATGCTCCACTCCTGTTTATTTCAAGTCTTGCATTTCAAACATTGTTATAAGCCAATTGATGAAGCAAGAAAAAAAATGCCTTTATTTCAATGCCCACAAGTATTCACCTCCCTCGCAGAAATCTGGAGTCGTTAGTCGATTATATATTTTCCAACATGTGCTCTGATGATTTCTCATAGAGACACATTTATTCACATTGTGGAAGAAGAGTACAAATAGTTATTGATTTTTTTTTTCCCCTTCCCATCACTGGCTTTTACCTGTACGCTTGCTATATTTCAACAGTCAGCTTTACTCCACTCAGAAATAGCAAATTTATTTCACATGATTTATTGGGACTATGATGGTTACCATTCACAACATGAATAAGGATAGACACTAATTATTTCAATGTGTTGATTTACTATGTCTATTTCTATATATTAATGGGCCCTGGAAGGGATGTTGATATTTTAGTGTGGAGGTGGATAATGTATGTGTCTTTTGTTTTATGTGTAGGCGTATCCATTCATTTATGCCTGTGTAGGTGTATATTTATGTTGCTCTACATGTGTAGATTGGCATGCACATTTTATGCAACTAGTATATTTATTACTGCTAATATTTTTCATCTTGTGCACATATCATTTTCTACTTTATTATCATACTCATTTATGGTTTTGTGACAGTCAAAATTACAAATAGCTTTAGTTTCCCTGACTTCAAGAAAAATTTCCCCTGATTTTCTCTTTCCAGTCCTCCTCAGTACTTGAACAGCATTTTCACTTCAGATTTTGGAGCTTTCTTTTTCTCTATTGACAAAAATTTACTTAATTGATTAGTTGGTATATGTTCTTACATGATATTTTAAAATGTATAACACTTTTAATTAAAACTATTTTCTAATCTGTTCTATTTTTAGAAAAGTCAGTATGATAATTTCCTTATAAGTGGCAGTTTAAATACCCTTCTACATATATATCCAGCATATTTTCATATAAGTAGACTTCTAAACATTTACTTTTGGAAACACAAACATTTATTTCATTCAGGCACTTGACATGTGTATTATTTTCCTGTACATATATTACTGTTAAATATTTACATACTTACAATGAGACATATAAAAATGAAATACTCTCTGGTATGTTAGAAGTACATATCTATTAGGATGGACATGTAGAATTGGAAATATCTGACCATCACATATATTGTTACATGAATCTGTAAAACTGTGCTTTAAATTTGTAATTAACTTTTGGATCTATCTAAAAAAAAAAAAAAAAAAAAATCCTATCTTTCACATAGTGTATTTCTTTTTTTTTTTTTTTTTTAATGTTGTCATACCTTAGTATTTAGTGTAGGTCAAAAGAATTAACCTCTAAAAAGAGCTGACCGAGTAAAACTGTTAAGAAGAATAAATCACTAATAATTGTACCTTTCCTCTTTAACAAGTAATTTTAAATCTCTGTCTCGCTCTCTCTCACACACACACAACACACTGAATGCATTTTTCTCTGTAGTATAAATATAACTGCTGTTTATGCTCTAATTTTGATATTTCTATCCAAGTAAATTCCTTACATTTATATTACATTTATATTGATCCTCTTTCTCTACTCCACTCTCAATAAACACACTTTAGTAGACTGCAATCAAAATCAATTTTCTCTTAACTTTTAACCTTATCAGCACCTTTTTTCAGGTGGATTGTTACCAGAAAATTTCACTTTGTTTTACATTCTACTGTTTTTTTTTTTTTTTTTTTTTTTTATATAATAACCTCTTTGATGTTGTTTAGAATAGAAAACCAAATAAAATTTTATTTCAAGGTTGACTCTCATAACATTGTTTACAGCTACAACATGTGAGTCACATAAGTGCTTGTTTGACCAACAGATTTACTTTTTTTATAATTCGAAATTTTTAATTCTCTGGAGAGTAGTTCTTCAGAAGCCTTTAAAAATCTATATTTCTTAACCATTTAGGAACCTACTTTTAAAGAAGCAAACCCTAATTAAATAACTTGTAACAAAGTTTTCTTGAACATCTTTGTTCTGTCATATACTAACCGGGATACCCAGCATTGCCACATTTTAAATAAATCCAAATCCATGAAAAAATGTTTCTTACACAAAGCAAAAAACATGAGATTAAACACTTGAAAAAGTAGTTGTTACTGGAAAAATATTCTGATGCATAAAATTAAAAAAAAATAAGTCTTTATCAGTGTTCCTGGACATTAGTGCTTCTATTTGGAAACAGTATGAAGATCCCATGGGAATTAATCCAGCTTTAGAATAACCAACATAGGGCTGACCTCTGGAAAAGCAGGGACGAATCAGGCTGAGGCCAGCAAGTTTAAAAGGTTTCTCTTGTACCTTGTTGATAATCATTGGAAATTCAAGTGACTTCACTTCAAAGGACAAGTCTATTGGAAATCCTAGGAATTAATACATTCTACCCTAATTAGGATAGTTGTCTTCATGTGTAGGAGAATCTCTTTGACAGCCAGACAATTTCCATTATACAGTTTTGGGTGGTCTAGAACAGTCTCACGTGTCCAAAACTGTCAATTTAGTAGAACAGCTGAACCTATCCAGCAATCTTTTTGTAACAGCTTTGATCTTTTCTTCAACTGCAGCATTCTTTGAAACAAGAATGCTACCCTCACAGAAGTACTGGTAGACTGATTGTTTTTGTAGTTTTGGGACTTCCTTTTTTTCTTCTTTATACTTAAATGCTGGGAAAGTTTACTCCTGAACATTTATGAATTTTTGTTTATAAACATTTTAAGTTTCCACAGTATTTTACAAACAAAACAGAAAAACAGATTTTTAGCCATTTAAATTCTTTTATTAAGCTGAAAAAAAGATTTTAATCCCAAATTGGACTCCAATGATTTGGGGAATAACCACCACCTATTCAATCAATTTTTTTCTCTAATCCTTCTTTCCTCATTATGTATCACAGATATTTTCAACAGTCTATTTTGTTTTCCTTAAACTATCCTGTCTGCATTTGTATTACTTGCTCTGATATCATTCTGATCATAATATTGCAGTTCTTGTTCCATTTCTGGTCTAAGTCTGCTCTGCACTCTATTTATCAGAATCCAGTTAAGCTTTGTAGCTGATTGTTTGATGGATCTCACATTTACTTACACCTGGTTTCTTAGGCAGTGCTACAAAGATGGATCTGCAAAGGTCTTTTGGCATGTTGCTACTACTGTATATTTCATTTATTATTTCTGTAATTTTGCCAATGCTAAAATTGTCTAAGGCTAATAGCATTTCCATTATAATCCTATTTGATACTGCTACTTTGTTTCCATTCATCTTACTTTGAGTTTTAATATTTACAGGTCCCTTCATATTTTTGTGTATTGTAGATACATGAAAGCTTCAATATATTTGTTGAGGTTTTTATTTTTTTATTATCATTTCTTCTCATCTTTTTATACATACCTGTCATATCTCTGATGCTCATTCTTTCTATCTTTGTACACTTTTCATTGAGCCATTCCTCTTTTTGCCTGCATGCATTTGTTTCTAATTGTTTGGGATTAATGTTCTATATTCTGTACCATTCCTTAGCATTGTTTATTGTCTCTTTTTCATCTTGAGAATTTCATCTGACATACTTTTCTTTTTTCTTGTCACTTTCCTTGGGATAATTGTGTTCACAAAGAACTTCTCTTAATGAGCTCTATTTTGAATTCCCAGTACCAATAAAGTTATTTGTTTTTAATTCTGTTAGCAAATGTCCCTTTGACAGTTAAGTCAATCAGGAATTTGTAGTTGTTTAGGTGTTGCTTTAGTTTTCTTCAATTTTCTTAATTTTAGTCTGTTTGCATATAATTGGCAGGTGGTTAGTCTCACAGTTGGTACTTGAATAGGCTTTACTATATAAAACTTCATTCTTGACTCTTTTATTGTTTGTTATATTGTTAATCTGGTTCTTTGTGTCTCCTCTTGGGCTTCTCCATGTCAGTAAGTATTTTGGGTGCTCTTGAAACCAGTTGTTTATTATTTGGTCATTTGTTTTCATTGGCTGTAATGAAATTATAAAAGCCACAAACAAATTTTACCTCCATTAACCTCAGAGGTTGAATTTGACCTTCTTTTCTGAGGTCAATGCAAACACAAAATCTCAGTCCATTTTGTTATAAATTGCCATGCCACACACTTTAGCATAGTAACATAGACTTATATCCTACACATTTTCAGTCATTACACATACCTAATTTATTGTTAGAGAATTCTATGGCTGATCTGAATGTTGAATTTCTTACCTGCCAATTGCAATAATACAAATTAAATTTATAGTGAGTATCTGATACAGTAGTGGTCATTCATTAGTATATTTAAATCCTTGGCTAAGTTTCAGTACTGTCAAAAATATAATCTTACTTTCAAACTTTTAACTATTATATAACCATGTTTAAAGCTATTCTCTGGTATCTTATGCAGTTTATTGCCTGGAATAAAAATTTGAGTCCTTATCAATTTGTGAGAATTCATCCCTCTGAGCATCTATTTCTAATATGCCAGGAGGTTCAAATACAGCTATAGTCATTCCATCACCAACACAGATTTTGTTTTCAAATTTGGTACACTTATAGAGCTTAATGATAGAAATTTAATGGTACCTATTTTACATCTCTAGGTCAAGGGTTCTCGAAATATGACCCTTGCCAAAAAGGTGAATTTTTGATAATAGCCACATAGTTTAAATATTAATATCTCTGATGTTTTTACACTTACAAATCTAAATTATATATCATTTCAAAGTACTTGGATAGATCTAAATGGTGATCTATTTATTTCTTTGTTTAAGGTCAAATAATATAATTTAACCTTAACCTTTGACCTTTCTCAAAAAATGTATCTTTAATTTTTTTTTTTTTTTAATTTGACAACAAATTTGTCTGCTTTTATAGTAAGGTATGTACAAAATTTTGATATATGCCAACATTTTCATAACTCTCAATATTGTCAAGTTGTATATCTTTAGAAAGCTCTTTGAATGCTGATTAATATTCACATAAGAACTATATCATAAAATCAACAGAATTTGTGGTTAAATTTTGACCAATTAACCTTATTTTTGGTTTTGTTTATATTTTTATTATACAATAAATAGATTTTTATATGAAAAAATGACATAATGAAAATAATTATTTAAAAAAGTGTCATGAATTAATGTTAAGATAACATTCTTTTTTAATTTTTTAACCATTAACAACATTTATTATATATTTTCATATTATTTATATGAAAATACGTAACAAATGTTGTTAATGGTTAAAAAATTTTTGTTCACATGATACACTAAATGCACAAAACAATCAAATTTTTTTTTATGTATATTTAAAAAATATTTTAAGTGAATTTTACCAAAGTACACATTATCTAATATGTGTATATTTTTACTTTATGTATAGATTTTATAGATGTTTTTCTACTACCATCCCATAAGATTTGGTAAACTGTTTTACATTTTTACTAAAAGGAAATGTAAAGTTTTATCTAAGATTTATCTACAGTTGTACAAGATAGACATTCAACATCATATGAGTTCTAAGTAACTATACATATTGGTATCATAATATATAAAGCATAAATATTATTAAGGCTATTTTAATCTGTATCTGGACCAAATGAACAGCACTGATTAAAATTCTTCAACACGAAACTTGTGTCATATGGCATTATTCTCACCTTTTTAATGCCACAATCATTGTTTGAAATGACACCAGATGTTGTCTGTGACCTTTAGTTAGCCATAAATATTTTAGAAATTGATTTATTTCCTGCTTAACAGATCTCATTTTCCCTAACCTTGGTTCATTTTGGAAATGTTAAACTTTGTAAAGATTGTGGTTTTTGTATTCCTATTTTAAATTCAATCTTTAATTTTTCTTTGCTCATGCTTATAATAATTCTCAATAGCCTTTGTACAGTCACAGGTGCCATTTATGCTTCATTTTGTAGTACGTAACAACTGAGAACCTTTCATCTTCTTTTCTTTTAGTGGTATTTTAAACAGATGTTTTACACACCTATTACATACTAAAGCTTTATTTGCCTATTTAAATGTATTTTTCAGTGATGCTTCAATTAAAATGCATCTGTCATTAACATATTGCATTCTAAATCTTTTTTTTTCTTTTGATCAAATTCCTAAGAATCTGAACTGTATAGTATTTCAATAAAATTTTATTAAACCCTATATAACATATAATAAAAAATGTTTCACCTCAAGTGAAAATGAATACATTATTCAGGAAGAATTTAAAAATATCAAGGTTTTAAGCTTTTGCTATTTCCCTTTGGCAAAATTTCACCAAATTTCAAAAAGCTTTGATCATGTTAAAAATGGTCACACTTATTACAAAACTTTTTAAATCAAAATGATTTCCAGCTGTTTTAATATCTTCAAGATTTACTGAATTAGTTACAAATCTCATTGATTCATTTAGCAGAAGTTATACAATCTAATAACATTATTTCTCTAAATTTCATTGTGTAATATTTTAGTGATTGTTAAATAATTCAATGTGTTAAAGAAATCAAAACTAATAATGTAGTTTCTTGGATATAAATGTTCTTACTTTAATGCACTTAGAATATATAATACTTTCTTATATATAAAAGCTAAGGTGAGAACAAGACAAAATACTTTTCACTTGAATTTAATTTAATAAAATCATACAGTTTTTGATTAAGTACAAAAATATGAATAAGATTTGATTTTATGAAATCATTTAATAATGCCTGGATCATTTCAATATTTAAAAACAGCAGCACTATATTTTGTGTTCATGATATAAAAGTTATTGTGTTCAATACATATAGTAAATAATATAAAATGTCTTTTCATTTTTAAGTAAAGATTTTAAGTTACTAGGCATATTCAATGCATAGTGTTTCATGTGTTCTAAATGAAATGTAATTATCTCAAATGTTAATGTTTCTTAATGATGTTTACCTGTTAAGATTTATTAGTTTATTATTTCTAAATATATCTATTCATTACTAATATAGATGCATGATGACATTACCAAATTGTCATATTACAATTTCCATATTTATATTTGAGATATTGAAACAATACTATGTACAAGAGTCAGCTGAAAAGTTCCAAGGCTGACTCTGAAGGAATGATGCTAGAGCTGTGAAATCTTGCATGCATTAATTTCAACTCTTCTTATTAATAATTGCATTTTGCACCTTTAGCATCACTTATTCCTAGTTGACCTATGAAGTTTTCAGTCCACCCTCCTCTTTTATAAGGATAATTTTGATTGGATTTTGAAACTGTACAAATTGAAATCCTATTTTGGTCTTTTCTTCTATTATTATCATCATTATTATTATAATTTATGATAATAATAGTAGTGGTATTTGTGAAGGATTGATTTTATATTATTATATCAACAATATTATTTAGGTATTTTGGGGGCATGACTAGATCAATATATTCAATCCAAATTTGATATTAAGAATGCTTTGATATCTGTTACTGCAATTATGGATATTAATTGAAAGTATTTCAGTTAGCAATTATCTACAATCCTGATGTTTTAAAACTTTAATCTTACATATACCATCAAATATAATAAAATTATATAAACCGTAGCAATTGCTTTGTAGTCTCTAAATACATTCTTAAAACCTCAGAAAGAATCTTTCATTTGAAGTCTATTCAAATTGAATCTTTTTCAGTGTTTTTATTCATTTCCAAGTTTGCTTGATTGTTTAATCAGTTAGATCAATATGATGGTTAATGTAAGTTCAAACTTATGAATGGTATACTTTGTATAACTTCTATTAAATTCTGAAATACCTGGTAGTATACTCATGTAAAAATATGACCGGGTCCCTAAGACAGTCTTTTACTTGTTGGTTAGCTTCTGCCCTATGCCATGGTTAATTCCTATCTGTGTTAGTGTGAACAAAAATAGGAAAAGCCCAGTGTACACTTCAGCAAAGAAATTGAGGGTAAGATATCATATAGAGAAAAGTTTAAAATATAGCTGTCTTGAAATATTATGTTGATGCCAAAGACTGAAATTTTATTTACTCATTTATTTATATTATTTTTTTTCTTTTTTCCATACTTCTGAATTGTTGCTTTGAAACTCACATCCTCATCTTACTGGTGACTCAGTTGATTGGAAATTTTATGACAATCATCCCAGGTTCAGATAAAATCATTTACACTCCTTGACTACGTGGATGTCTTTGTTCTAATCAATCTAGCAAGAACCCATTCTGCCATACTCAAACTTGTGTTAAAACTAATTAACTGATTAATTTCAAATATTCATGTAAGTTTGGTGATTATTATTACTGTTTAAGATCACTTGGTTATAAAAGGTATGACACTTAGATGAATCATCAATAAAAGAAAAAAAATTAAAATCTGTTTCTGTTTTTTTTTGGGGGGGGTGTTAAAGTTCTATGAAGTTTTTATTTATTTTCTATGTTCATTTGATTCTTTACTCATTTTTCTGTCTGAATTTCTGAGATGAGGAGTTATTTACATTCAAACTAATGTCCTCATTATTATCATATTTTGGCCATTGTGCTTTCTGGCCTTCTTCAGATGCTTGTAAATCCAGATAGCCTCCAGGGAATTTCAAACTGAACTCTTTATTTACTCTACAGGGGTAGGTTCTTGTTCTGATGTCCATGTCTAGGGACATTTTTAGTACTGTTCATACTGTTTCTGCTCAGTTAATTCAGTCAAGCATGACAAGTAACAGCAGTGTCAGCAGCATTAATCTAATATTCACTATAAATAAAGCCTAAACCATAGTTATCTAATAAAAGGGTTATGTTTGTATCTCTCACAAAAAATAAAACATCTATACAGGCATAAATTATAAATAAATTCATAATAAGTTTTACAAATATTAAACATGAGCTGAAAGCAATTTTTAAGTGTACATGCAATTTGTACCTTTTTGCACATTCCTATTTATCTTTTTTTATCAAGATAAAGTAATTATTATGGCAAAGTTTATTAGTAGAAATGGACTATGCTGTAGCTGGAGCTTACATTTTTCATTTTGTAGTTGAACAAAATGATTTTTTATAAAAATTAAGTATGAATTTTGTTTAGTTTTTGTAGGTAGACTAATCGACTCCAAACTTGTTATTTTGTACTTGGAGTGATATGTTTGGTCGTATTAACATTTTGGACTATTAACTGTTATAATAGTTAAATAGTCAATGACTTAACAGAAAAATAGCATGTTTTTTTTATTTTTCTATTTTATTTTTTACCTTATTTATATTTAATTTGTTTTTATTTTTTTTGTTTTTTTTTTGTTTCAGCTATGTTATAATTCACTTGCTTGTGACATGCAGAAAACAGTGAAAATGTAAACAAGCAAATACATCTTCAAAATACTTCCTAATCCAAAAAAGATTGTTTTTCCTTCAACTCTAGAAGCCTACATAAGATCATTCCTTTTGTCTTTGCTTAGATCCTATTAGATATTCAAAATATCAATGCTAGTTTGTAAACTGTCATTTTCAGCTACAATCCCTCTAAAAAGTAAAAAAAAAGAAAAAACATTTATGTTCTTGTCTCATACACCTCTACTTTTGTTGCAATAATGTGGGTTTCATTATTTAATCAAATGCATTCATACCATGACAGTGTCTTAGATTGATTTGTTGTTGTGACCTCAGCTCAAACAAAACCATACCAAATAGATCAATTTGATTAAACAGTTTTGTATTTTTCCTTTGTACTAGAATAATAAATTATTCTAAATTCTCTACTCTTAAGTAATTGTTTATCATGAATTTTAGCATAATAGATTTGACTTTTTCCTTTTAAAACATGTAAAACTACTTTGCAATTCTGGTCTAATTTTAGTTTATATTTGTAACTGTTTAGAATTTATCCTTACAGCACTATTCCCTTAAGCGATAATTTTTCTCTTGAATTCTATTTTATTTTCCCACAATGTTTGTAATAAGTATTACCAACCAAGATACTTGGTTTGAACCAGGTTTTTATTTTGCTAAGGCCTACCACAAAAATGGTAATTTACAAATTCATTTAAGATTGTCATCTATTATAATTTCTTGTCATTTTGTTCTTTATTTTTAATACCCAAATATTTCCAAGTATAATTATTTCTTTTTATTCAACTTTATGAAAAGATTGATTGCTACAAAACTGTGACTCGTATAACTAGATTTGTTCTGATATTGATTCTTTGTTTACAATCTTAGATTTTCATAAAATTTAGGGTATATTTTAAGGATGTATACCCAAGATTTATTTCCTGGTTTTCACAAATATTCTTTATTTCCTTTGCCTCATCTATATTAATATGTAAAGAGTACTTTAAAAACTGGAACTCATTATTAATTAAAGAACAGAAATCATTGGATCTTGCAATATATTGAATTTCAAATAATATCCTTTATTATTTTTGTCAGCAATTGAATTTTTTTTCAGTTTTTATCCACTTATGGAGCAACTCTAAATTGTTCAGATCAAATTTAGTTTTCAATTTCGTATTTTTCTGCAGTCAAAGACTGAACTTCAGATGCACACAAATACCTTCTCGTTCTTGAGCAGTTGTTCTTAATTTCAAGTATTTCACAATTTGGCTTCTTTGAATTTGAACTTTACCATTTTGGTTGAACACTGGAAATTGTAACCATGTAAGGATATGTATATCTGTGTCTGATTAAGTACCATAAAATATTGATATTTTATGAAAAGGATTTATACCATGTGAATTTCCTGGTTACAGAACTGACTAATAATCAGAAAGAAATCCATTTTAGTTTTTGTTGTACAGGAAAACATTTAGCAAAAATATTACTTACTCAGCATTAGTGATTCAACTTCAGCTTCTCAGTCTATGCTTGAACAATTATGCTATGTCCACAAATTCATAGGTTTTTCTAATGAGAATTTCACTTCTCTTATATAATCATATTTACAAGTATTATAAGTTTCATAGAATTTCAACAAATTACCTTAAGGCATTATAGAAGTGGACAGTTCTTCAGACTTAAGACTGTAATTCTAATTTCAATATCTTCTTTTTTTCCAGAATTGACTTGATTTTTGTTGTCTTTATTATGTTGCTTGAATATCCTTCACTATTTTGCTCCTACAAAATTACATTGTAGAAGGAAACAGCATGGTGCAAAAAAAAAAAAACAAAAAAAAAGAACAAGTTGTTAAACAAGAAATTCTAAGGGATTGTTTTCTTTATTGGAAATCTAAACATTTGTGTTGATTATCATTCAAATAATACATTGTACCAAATCCTATCATTTGTTGATTAAAAAAAAATATTTAAATAACAGCATGAAGAATACATGCTTTATAAATATTTTTATTTGCTTTGTACAACTGTTAAAGATCTATTTTAGTACATGTGCATGACTTAAATATTGCCACAATACCAACCAATTTTCTGATCTTTTATTTGTATTGATGTACATCAAATAATTCTTTATTATTAATGCTTTCCTCTCTCTGCCTTCTATTTAATGTTGGCAACAATTTTAATAAGACTAACATACATATTCGTAACATAACATACATAACTTGTGAATATAGTCTTTGTAAATCCAATTATATACTGTTATTGTGATTCTTTATAAATTTTGTATGCATTTCTATAGTTTAAGATTAAAAGATCTGAGGGTTGTTTTTCTTTTTCCAACTTGTCAAATTGGTATCTGATGACACATTTCAAGCCAGTACAAAATGTTATCATTTATTTGTAAAAATCCATATTTCATTGTTTGCAATAATGCATAGTTATAAATTTTACAAATACCAAACTTTATAAAGGGGTTCTATATACTAGCTTGAAATCAAAAATGAATAAATTTAAAGTATTTTTACTCACCAGTTTTGTCTTATGGTCATAAGGCTGTATATTATTACTAAGTTCTCAGTCCACACTCATTCAGCTAGATTATACAAAATAAATTACTTATACAAAAAGAAACTAAAATCATTAAAAATTACTAACAAAAAGTGAAAAGCTCTGAAGAGAAAACATTTCCAATATTATTTACTATTGTAAACATCATAAGATGCATTGGCTTTATGGTAAGACTGATAAGTTTTTCTTTTTTTTTTATAATAAATACAGAATGTCTTATTATTAATCTCACTGCTGTTGATTTATATTTCACTAACTTCAGATCTTTTTAATTTCTGTTGACTTTTTATTCAAATATTATTGCTAATTTGATTTTTACTTTACTCTTAAATTTCAGGAAATTCTCTAATTAAATGTGGCCAAACCCAAATGCAAATTGGTAATGCTGAGAAGGAATTTGTGCAATCTGCTTGCAATAATTTCCTGCAGCCATTGAAGAACTTCCTTGAAGGTGACATGAGAACCATCCAGGTGGGCATTGTTATTTTCTCTCATTTTAATTCATTTGGAGATTTAAATTATTTATTTTTTTACATTATTCTCTTAAATATTTTTAAACTAGAGTATTTATAATCTTTGAAAGATCTAAGATGGGTTTTCAGAACATATTTCCAAAGAAAACAAGGAGGAAAAAACATCTCATGGCTCTAATCATGCATGTTTACTATATTTAATTGGCATGTGACTATATTACATTTTGTAGAAAAAAACAAAGCCAAAACAATTACAATTAAGTATAATTGATACACTTTATAATTTTCTTGATTTGAAAATTATCAAGTAGTTTGATGTTCTTTGCAGTATAATTCTTGATAGTGTTCTGTTGTAAAAAATTTTACAACTCTGCTAGTCTATCATAGAAAAATCCCTAGTCAGAACTTAATACATTTTAATTTATATACATATGAATCTGTAATTTAATTAAATAAATTGTGAGTTGAGTTGGTTTGAAGGAGAAATGTACAATGGAGAGTTCCTGCTAAGACATTGCTTATAGTGACATTAAGATAGGAAGACAAACAAAGAAATAATTGTCTATTTTTCTTGTATTATCTATATGGGTCACAGGATTCAATTGTGTATGTGTGTGTGTATATATTTTAAATTCACTGATATGAAATGAGTAAAAATATTGAGTGGCATAGCCATTATCATTCAACAAGTATTTTAGACAGTTGAAATTTTTACCTGAACTGGTTGACTTTTGACATTGTGTATGAAATGTTTATGAAGATTTCATCTTAAGTCATAAGAACTTAGAGTAATGCAAGTTAAAGTGAAGTAAAATATTTAAGATCAAAAATAATTTAAAAGTAAAGATTGCATTTAAAATAAATTAAAAAATCTTAAGCCTTCAAATTTTGGTACCTAATTATTTTTGCTGTTTTCTTTATAGGCAATTTTGTTTCTTGTCATATATTTTTCCCTTGGAATTTGAAATCATTTTACTAAAATGACTAGGAAAGCTTGGAATGAGTTGATGGATTTTGCCGACACTCTACACATGTACAAATCTTCTGTTAAAATGGAATGCACTGATCCTGTTTTTATTTTAACTTCAGGAACAATTACCTAGATTGTTACAGGACAGCTTTCTATAACTATTTGCCAAACCTTCTCAATTGGCTCCTCATTTCAGCTTGTGGATGGCCTTCCTGTGCGTACCTTGCTTTTGTACTGAAGTGTGACCATGTTTGAAGCAGTTGTACCACACCTTGAGGAATGCTGAATCTTCTGGATGATTCAGGCTTGAGTATCACCAAGCTTTTGGCAAAACTTGATGCAATATCTCTGCTTGATTTGTTTGGTCATCTTGTGTGAAAACAAAAATCCAGTGAACATTGAACTGCACATCTGTACTCTAGGTGTAACTGCTGGGAACTGACATGGCCTACCAACACAAAAACTTTTGCACATATGCATCTCTTACCCAAAAGATTTTACCCATGCAGCATTAGTTTTGCCAGAAAAAATAGTTTAGAGATTCTTGACAAAATTCAAAGAATCTGCAACTTTAATGGTCCTGATCTGGTATCCCAGCTTCAGTGGCTTTCCATTTGCTGTAATGTAACCTCCCTGTGCTTTTTCTATAAATATTTTCAGTGATTGTTCTGGTACACTTTCCTCTTTGGTACCAATTTAGATTAAATAAAATTTATAAAATGTACAAAATTTATTTATGCCCAGAGTTCAGATACTTTTTGAATGTTCCTTGTATATAACAGAAGCCAGATGTGGCAGCAATATTCATTAATGAAATGAATGGTGGACTTATAAATATGCAAGATAGATTCTGTCGAGAAAAATTGTCTAGCACCACATAATGAACCAATGGCAGCAGACTAAGCAGTTGATTCAATATAATGGTTCCATTTCATGACCATGAAACACATAACTGAGAAGTTGCTTTCCTGGAGGTTAGCATAAGCCATGCTGATAGAACTCAAAAAAGGTTCTCTATGATGATTTAATAGAGAGCAGTTTCATTTTTAGTTAAAAAGCATTTGAGATATCTGAAGCAATAGTCTGAGCTTCACCATCCTTATCTAAAGTATTTTCTCTCTAAAATACACAAATTCATGAATTTAATTCATTGTATATTCAAAAAGTTGAAATTTCATGTTTTAGGGCATGTAATTTAAATTTTTCAAATATCTTTTCCAAAATTTATAGTCTCCTAATCTTTAAAAACACAAAAATATTGATTTGTAAGATCCTGATTTTAACTGTAAACCACTTGTTCTTGATAACATTTTTACTACTCTTTTCTTTTAGACTTGGTTATAGTAAACAGAAGTATGGTATCAATACTTATTTTCAACTCTAGTCTTCTGTTTTTAATTACAGAAAGAGAAGAAAATCTTGGAGAATAAACGTCTGGACTTGGATGCATGCAAAAATCGACTACGAAAAGCTAAAACACAAGCAGGCCAACAACAGGTACATTTTATTTGATTGAATTATTAATACAATACTATTTATTACATTTAATCTTACAGCAATTGTTTTAATAATTTTCAGTGTTATCTTTTATAAGAGGTCAAGTATGATGAAATAAAAACATTTCTGAAAAATTAAATTTGAATAACATTTTATTTTTGTTTCTTTTATAGAAGTGTGATCCAGCTGTATTTCTTTTTTTAACTGTTACAATATATCATCCCATTTACTTATTTAACTCGGGCAAAATATTTGATGCTTTTCTAATTGTATTTTATTTTTATATTGTCTACTCCATGAAATCTTTTATATATTCATTTTATTTAATAGATATATCTTCAGATGTGTAATTTACATACTAAAAAAATACAAATTAAAATTATACAGGATGTGTTAGATATGTATAAAATTTGAATTGTTATAATGTTACTCTTGTTTTTCATTTTATATAAAACACATTTTGAATTTGACTAAGATATTCTAAAAAATGTTTATTCAGATCATAACTTTTCAGTTAAGTTTCTTTAGCCAATTTTGTTTAGGTTTATTCTGGTGTACATTGAATCTTTTGGTTTCTTTCAAATGATAATTTTATCTCTTGATCAATAATTGTTGATACTCTAAATATCATTTGAGACACGCTATTCACTGTGTATTTTTAAATGTTGAAATTTAAGTCTTAAAATAACTAGGATTTTATTTGAAAACTGCAAAGAATGTGACCAATAAGATTATTTCTTTTTAGTTTCTTTTCCCAAAACATTTAAGTATGATTTTATTTTGCTCTTATTTATTTTAATATTTTTCAATATTTAGTCACAAAACTAATCACAATATATGTAATGTTTAATGGTCTAATGTTTATGGTTTAATGGTCTAAAAGATTACATTTTTTCCAGTTTCTTGTTTTAATGTTAAGTATTGAACAGTTCAATGTATTTTTCTCTTTTTATAAGTAATCAAAGAAAATGTTATATGTGGCCAAATATTCTAAACCTCTTATTGTCATTATCTAGTAATCTTTTCAGAGTTTTGTTTTTTATCTTCAAAATAAACTGACAATTCTGATCAATTTCCTTTTTAAGTCTTCAATTAAAAACAGATCATAAAATTTCTGATTAATATTATTTTGTATGAATATTTGTGTACTTATTTCTGCATTTATTCCCACACTTTGTTTCACCAGAAAAAAAAATTAACTGTGAAATTTCTACTTTTCTTTCTGATGCTAATGCTTTTATTATACAAAACAAAATTTTATTTTGTATATGATAAAAAATTTAAAAATATTCACTTGTATTAAGCTTTTCAGAAAATACTGTTTTCTGCTGTTACTTTTGTTATATTAGTCTATTTTGTTCACTTGGGTTCAGACTTGCTAACTTTATTATAAGAAAACCAGGAATTTAAAGATCTTAAAAAGATAATAAAAATGGTTAGCATCAATAGAAAATTGTATAAAAACCATCAAATATAATTTAAATAACAATAAATTAATGAGATTTCTTTTTAAATGTTCATATTTTTTTATTGATACAGGTTGTATAATCTATGAATTCCAAAGGTTAACAATAGAAATAATGTCATTTTTTTTCATTTTGTAATAAATCTAATGTTACTTTCAAGATGGAAGTAAAAAAAAAAACAAAAAAAAAACTTTACAAATATATAAATTTTCATAGCCTAGAATCTTAAATATTCTTGCATTTATATATTTGAAATTCAGTTTCACAGCTATTTCAAAAGATTTTGTGCTTATAATAACTGGTTAATGATTTGTAAGTCCCAGTCACTTCTCTCACTCTTCTAAATTTGGCTGATCAATCTCTGTCCAGCCTTGCTACTTTGCAGTCTCATTGGCCTACCTTTCTCTCACAATCTAGCCAGGTAAATCTTCAGCAAATTGTTTTTGGCAAATATAATGTGAATGTCTGAATTATTTATTTTATAACAGCCTTACATCAACATTTTTCATGAGATACTGTCTTATCCCTCTAGTCAAAGAGAAATTATTTTTAAATAAAGAGTAATTAATCTTGCTTGCACAATGAAGTATCTATTTGGATCTATCCATCTACTTTAATATCCAAAGATATTTAAATTTCCCTAAGTCCAAATGTGCTCGCCAAATACAACCCATTTTATTTCTAGTTCTACATAACTAGTAAACATCAATTTCTGATGCAAAAGTTCCCTTTATTTAATATCAGCAAATATACACTCTGTCCAATAGATAGATCCATCAAATATTTTTCTCCTATCAGCCACAAGTCAACTACCTTATGTTATCATACATTTGACTTTCAGTATTTCACCAATTCCTATTTCTCTTAAAATTTTATTTTCCTGTTTCAAGGTTGGGTTCAAAATTTCAAGATTGGTTTATAACATTCAAATTACTTAAATTGGCCACCAGACTTCTTACATTAATCTTCTGAAATTAACCCCATTCCATACATCAATTAATTATAGTTTTGTTTGTTTGTTTTGTTTTTTTTGTTTTTTTGTTTGTTTTTTTTGTTTTCCTCTTTTTTTTTTGTTTTTTCAATCATTTCACTTCAAGCAAGACAATAAAACCACTAGATTGCAAGTGAGAGCATATGAGAAAACATTGAGAGAGAGAACAGAAATATTTTAATTCCTGTTCTGACAGAAAATAACAATTTACATTGTATTTAAATATTTGAAAATCAAAATTGACTGGAAAGCAAGAAACTGCGAGTTCCACAAAAAAACTGTTTAGCTATGATTATACTGATGCTAAGTCTAACTTCATCTGACACAAAGCCCTAACTGAGGCACCCAATGAGGATTGACTTACTACAATTAATAATGGTCTGCCACATTAATTTGCTAGATATTGCTGCACAGGGAAACACTTAGTCATGATTCTATGTAGAAAATACATTTATTCTGAGTGATATCATCAATAATACTAATAGTTTAAAATACACACTTCAATTTTAGTTTCCTTAGCTTGTAAAAATAGTAAATAGAGGACTAGAGTACTTATAGTAATTTTTATTTGAAGCTAGAATAACTAACTTATCCTACTCTTAAAAATTTACTTTTCTCTATGGTGCAGGCATAAAGAATTCTTTTCAACAAAACCTTATTTATAATGAATTATGCATCAACATGATATCAATTTACAAAACTTGTAAGTAATTTAGTGAAGAAATTGATATTTACATAATGTTTATATATTAAAAAAAAAATTGCCAGATTTGCTTTACGTGAATGAATGTAATTCACTCATGTTTTTAAATTCAGATAAATACACAATCAGTTCAGAATTTTCAAAAAGAACAATTGAAATTTAAAGAACATTAATATAGAAAGTCATCTTCATCTAGTTAAGCAAAATGAGATTTAGAACAAACTTTTATAATTAGTGAATTTTGATAATAAATGCAGTCAAGCAGCAGGTAGATATGTGTCATTGGATTCTAAATGAAACAATTTTCTTGTAGGCATCTCATTTTACAAGCTTCTGCTGCCTATCAATTCTACTATTTCCTTATCTATCAAAAACTAAGTTCATTAGCATTATATTGTCAGAATTTTAACTTGAGGCATTTTAAGATCTGTAGAACTTTTAAGGCTATTATGTCAATCTGACCTCTGCACAATTTCCAACAATGCCAGGCAAACACCAATCATCAGATCATTCATGGCATGTGTACTTTGATTCTTACTACATCAACTCTACAAAGCCTTTGGACAGTAGTCTTCTTTAAAAGAATCCATTTTTATTAATGCAAATGATTTTTCTTTATATCCTTGTTCTATCAGAAGCTTGTATTGTCTCCTTGGAATTTTCTTTTTTTAAAAAAGGTATGAACAAGATCATCTAGTTTTGCTTATCTGCATTTATTTATTCTTTTAATGCTTTTACTCCAAATCCATATTCTATTAAATATAAGTGGCTTATGCTTATATAAGCACTTCCCTTCCTTTTGTATGTCTTTAAAAACAAAAACTTCACAATACATTAGAAATATGTTGGACCACTTGGTTATTTTCCAACCAAGAATGAAGTGGATCCGTTAAACCTTTGCTTCCTCAATCGATTGTTTTCCAGTTTGCAATGTACAGGTCAGCTGTTCATTACTTTGACACCCCCACTTCACACTCACTTCCTTGTCCTGTTTTCTTCAGACATGCACTTTTACTCCAAACCACTCTACTGCAAAAATTGATTTTTCTATGTTCATCCTTGTAAACACACATACACATACAGGTATTTGTGTCTATTTATACTTTGTCAGTACTAATCTTTATCTCATTGAAGCTACTACTGTAATAAGTTGTGATGTTCCAGGCTAAGATTTATTATAGTGCTTATCCCTCATTCTTATATACCTACCAAGTTCTACTCTCTTTCACTGCTACTGTATTGCCAACAATTTATAAATGAAGTGCTATAGATACAGAAACATTGCAATTCATAGGGATAAAGTTTCGCATATAATCAATGTAAATATTAGTATACAAACAGAAAATTATAAGTAGCACTTTCTTGCCATTTTCTTTTAAAAGTATTTTTTCTTTTATTTGTCATGTGGTTTGTTAGCACAAATACAAAAATTCAAAACAAACACATTTCTTTAAAGACATTGGATTTACAATATACATTAACATCTCTCATTTTACAGAAACAAATGTTTATTTGTTTTTGTATTACCTCATTTACTTATATCTCATTTTCTAAGAATCTTAGTTTTATCTATCATATTTTTGTTATTAATGTTTTAGTAAACCAAACCTGTTTAGAATCCTAGACCATTTTGTAGAATTAGAAAATTTACTATTTTCAAACAATTATATGCCATGCCACTAACATAATGTATAAAGTGTTATTTATATCAGGCAAGAATATTCCAGTAGACAATGAGTTTTTTATTCTTAATCATTATTGTTATAGAACAATCTTTAATTTTCTGTTCCTGTATTATCCTCATTTTTGTTACTGTTAACTTTATAAAAAATCAGAATGTTTTTTTATATTGTAGCAACAGTTGATTTACAAAAATGATTTTAAAATAAATATGGCAAAAATTTTATTTGCCACATTCTAATCCAAAGTCACTTAAGACAATAAGTTGCAAGTATATCAATATATAGCATAATGATGAAAAAAGCATTTATTTTACACTACAAATATTTTTCAACATAAATACTTTTCTTGCCTGTTTTTTTTTTTCTATTAATCACATAATTAAAACAGTTAAAAATATATCAAAATTCAGATAACTTTCAGATCATACTTATTGATCCATTCATTTTATGTTAAAATCTTAGTCTCTCATTTGTAGTTGTCTATATTTACTATTACTGGTACAAAGTTTAAATGCCTTTATTGAAAGCAATTGAACTAGCCCTTCTGTTATCTGTTTTAAGACTTACAAGCATAAATTCCTATTGTTTGTGGAAAAAAAAATGTCAGTAAATCATACAAGTTTTATCATTGTAAACTTCTGGCACTTGTAACTGGCTTCATCCCTGTTATGACTGGATGAATCAAAAATCCATACTTTGCGATATGAGCATTACTTTTACCTTCTATTTTGTGGAAAATCAGATTTTTATAGAAACTTCCATTGCATAAATGCCAAATTTAATGCTTTCAATAGACCTGATCTTTTTCAGATGATTGGCTGAGTACAACAATATTAAACAATGCACCTATTCATAAAAATAATTTTATTCATTGGTAACTGGAGAATATAGAAACTTAATGCTTTCTCTGTACATTTTTCTTGAATAAATCTGTTGTCAAAAATGTGTTTCTTACTAACCAGTATATAATATAATTCATTAACAGTAGATAGAAACAAGTCAAAAATTCCATGAATGGATCATTTAAAATCCTGCATGTTCAAATCACAATAGATGAATACCATAAACAATTTTGCTTCCACAATTAACGCAATCAAATTTCACCCATTACAAGTGATCTGTTCACAAATATAAAATAAAACCTTCAAATCTAAAATTTATGATCCTCATGCAAAACTCTATCAATTTTTTTTTAACTTTAAAAATTGCATGAGGTTCAATAGATTATTATTATTATTATTAATGTGTAATAATTTGACAGAAATAGATGTAACTTTTCAGTTTTACCAATTGGATTCTGTTTTGTCAGGATGTCTATCATTAATCACTTTAAGCACAAAATATATATTACAGAGATAGACATTTTGATGATAATTTGGTTTAGGGAGACAGCTAGCAGTGAGTTTTATCACTCTATACCTACCAGATTATATTGATCAACATATCTCTTTTTATATATATATATATATATATGCCCCATTTTCTCTTAGTCTTTTGGATAACAAAAAATATTTTTAGTTTTAATTCACTAGATTATGAATAAGTTATAACTTTTTTTTATACTTGGTCTTAATACCAGGACATAATCAGTTAAAGCAAAGACATAACAAGAGTTTTCAGCTTTTGTTAAATACACAGATAAATACATAATGTTGTTTACCAAGAAATCTGACATTTGAATGTAAAATAAAAAAAATAAACAAAAATTAAAAAAAGTCCATGAAACATATTTATGCTATTACTAATATATATATATATATATATATATATATATATATATATATATATATATATATATATAATGCATATAAAAAACACTCCTAAACTTATCATGATGATCTTAGCTCCTGTCTTCTAAAATATATATTTTAATATCAGTTTATTTCCTTCTTACAGTTTTATTTTCATTCTTTGTTTTCTGTGAAACCTTAGTATATTCTCTATTCATTTAATCTGTGTTTTCTTTCAATGTTAAAATCTACAGCCATATCTTTACCCAACTCTCATTTTAGTTGTTTTTGCCATTAAATACATCTTCTCCTTATGCTACTTGAGAATGCCAATGACTTTTGCTTTTGAGTACAAATCTTGAAATATTGCCGATTGTTACTGTAAGGATGAACAGAGTGATGCTTGTTTGCATTTCTTGAATAGAAATTACATTCTATAATAATAGCAGCACTTGTTAAGGTTAAATCAATAACTGATTCTGCCCGTCCATTTTTCTGTTCCAACCATAAACACTATAGTTGTGTGTGCCCATGCACACCCACAACTTTAATTATTCATGAAAAATGTATCTCTGATATTTTTTCTTTTCTCTTCCTATTTCATTCTTCCATTCCTTTAATCACATGGCATCCACATCAATTTATTCTTTTTATTATCCACTCATTCCTACCCACTTCTCTCTCTCTCTCTCTCTCTCTCTCTCTCTCTCTCTCTCTCTCCATCCCACTCATTTTTACTTTATATATTCTGCTTTTTTCAAGACTGATTTTTTTCTTCCTCTTTTTTTTTTTTTTTTTTTTAATGCCAAAGGAATTTTTTTTTTTTCTCTCTTGGTATATTTTGCCACTCATCAACTGTTTTCATTTCTTCTCAATACGGATATTGGGTATCTATGATCATTTAGAACTACTTGCTATATATATATATATATATTTTTTGTTTTTCAGTTCAAGTATTTCTGACTGAAAAAAAATTCTGAAAAGTCATTTTAAATATATTGAGAAGTTTAGATCATCAGTTTTCAAATGAACATTGGAAAGAAATAGGAATATATTTTAAGAACATATTAGAATTTGATATGTTGATAGTATCTTTATAGATAATTTGTTTTTTTTTTTTTTTTTTTTTGTTTTTTTTAATTGAATAATGTAACTGAAGATTTGTACTCTAATTGTGTCACAAAATCTGTTTTGAATGCTAGTAAGTATCCAACTCTATTTAAACTTGTCCTTTTATTAATACAAACCAAACAATACAAAAATTTGGTGGTTTCCAAACATTTAAAAAAAAAATGGGAGTAACTCGGAAAGAAAACGATCTAACCCAATACTCATATATGGGCATATAAATAGGGTGCTGAAAAATTCTTGACCCAACCAAAAAGTCCCAGCACACATACATGCATAACTGATTTTGAATCCTTTAATAAGATATTAGGTTAAAAAATTAAAATAATTTTTTCACCACCCACCTCCACCTCATATATATATACTGTTAAAATCTCTCCTATTAAAGATGTATTATAAAACCTTCCAAATTAGAAAGGATATCTCACCTCTCTACAAATGAACTCTATACCAGACTAAACTCAGGTTTGCTGTCTTTTAGTCCTTTTGCTATCTGACTCTGCCATTTGGTTGTTGGGTTTGATTCAAAATTGACTATGTTAACTATGCCTGATGCATTCCAAAATGGAAGACATTTTTGTTATCAATCTCATGTACATATGGAATTGCCACTTTAAACATGGCTTTGTCCCATTTTTCATTTGGGTGGGCTTGTTGATAAACATTATTCTTTGACAATCTGCAACACCTCTCCCATTGCACTAAGAGAAAGTTCTGGGTCAATGACTGAGGCATCTCAATAGGGAAGTGCTGAGGAAACTAACAATTTTAGTTATTTATCCCATGTACAAGTGGGATTCCTATTTCATACATAGTCTTGTGTCATAATCCATTTAAGTGGACATGCAGATAAGTTTACCAGATAATTACAAAAAGGTGGTATCTATGTCATTGAACTAGGAACTATCTGAAAAGTGTTGTTTGCCTGCTTAATATTTAACATTGCTAGCATAATATTACTCGTGGCATTTTCTAGCGTGTATTCATCAAAATAAGCTGGAAAATTACTTAAATTATGACAGTTTGAAAAAGGATATTTCCATATAGAGTGAATTAACCTTTTTTACTCCAAAATAAGTATCTATTAATCCTATATTTCTCTATTTAGTCAAGCTAGAACATCAGAAATAAGTGTAGATTATTTGGAAAATGTGAATGATGTTGATATTTAACTGGAAAATTTGGACTTATTTTTGCTAGATAGAGGTAGAATGCAGTTCACTGCATTTAATCTTTTTGTACAATTTACAATGATCAGAAACTACTAACATTAGTGATTTCATGAACAATTTTACGCATGAGTGAAGATATGGAATTACTGGATTCCATCATAGCATTTACACTGTTGCCATTAAGCAAATTATCAAACTGTGATGTCCATTTTTTTTAATAATGCTGCTCTTAATGAACTGACTGGTATCAATGTGAAATCAATTCTAAAGTCTGTTTTTGGTTCAGAATTGAATATAGCAGCAAAACCTTTGACCTATGTATTGACTACATCAAATATAAAAGTGAAATCAGTATGAACAAAACTTTAAATACCATTTTGTTTGCATAAAATCATGCAAACAGTAAATATCACAGTCATGTTATTCACAGTGGGATGACCAGTGCTAACCAGAAACAAACAGTTAACTTTAAGCTGGTAAGAAATTTAACTCAGTTGGACAAGAAAGTGTCATAGATTAAGTCCATTAATGATTATTCCTCCAAAACAATTTGACTGGGAAAGTGTTAGTTCTGAATGTATTTAATTATCACTGGATAAAGAATAAGAAACAAAATTACAGAGGTTAATAAGAAAAGCAAAAGATTGGGCAGTATTGTGCAATAGTTTACAGTAATAAGTATTTGGAGTTTTATCTGGTATCTCTAAGGGATTTCCAACATTCACATGTATCTTCACCTTTTGATCATTGAATCTTTTGTCTCTCCATGTTGGATTAAAAGTACTAATGTTACTACATATTACTACAAACAAAGATGAGTGCAATATTCCACTTTTAATGAAGTAAAAAATGTTGTACAATTTTGATAATGATACTATCCAGAAAAAAAAAATTGCAATAAGTCACTATATTCTTTCAGTATCCTTAACAGGAGATTGAACATTTCAAATTATTTTGTCTACTGATAAAGAAGGTTGCTTTGAAATGACATAAATATTTTAGTCCAACTACTGAAGAACTGCCAGGTTTATTGAAAAGTGTTAAAATGGCCAATTATGAGTGAGATAAAGAAATATTTGTAGCAAGTATACAAAACTAAATCCTCTTCCTAATTATAATTAAATTTTCTAATTGATTTTGCACCAGATTTTATGAGGCAACTGTGATTTATAAACAACTGAAAATGATAATGGTTTTCTTTTTATGTTGAATATCAACCTTTGGTACTCCAAAAATGTTAGATAATGGTTGTGAATTTAATAATATTGAGATGTCAGTTGGGTGAGGCATTTAGCATAACAATGACTGCAACAGCTGAAAACTCTTGAAGCAATAGCATTTGTGAATGTCTAAATATTATAATTGGTGGCAGAGTAGGATTTTTGATGATACTTAATGGGATATTCATATTACACTTACTTGAGCAATATCTACTCATAATTATTTGTCAGATTTTTCTAAATTTTCATTTAACCACTTAGTTTTGGGATGCAATCTTATAGTTTAAGTTTTTTTTTTTTTGTTTTTGTTTTTTTCAGAACCATCTATTTGCATTAAAACAAGTTACTTCAATCATTTAAACGTCATGCTTACTGCAAGACATTTTCTTTGTTGTGAATACATAGAATAAATAATAAAGCTTGTGTGATAAAGTAATATTAGAGTGCTTCTACTGAAACTTTGACAAATGCCATTGAAGTGTACTATAAAAGAAATGATAGAAAGGAAAAGCCTGAACTTAATGTTATCATTGCACACAATGAAAATGAGTCTTAGTTCACATTTGTTGCTTTGTTATAGATCCAAATGTTAATCATGATTCCATGTTAAATCTTCCTAAAGTGGTTGCTAAATTGTAATGAATTCTAAAATATTTCTGTAAACATAATTATCTCCAAAGGACAAAGTAGAATCATTGACAGAAAAGAAAATGACAGTGGGATATTTTTTAATAAACTCTTACACTGATGAATATATTTCTAGCAGGATTATTAGAACTAATAATGCTACTGGCAAATAAAAACTCTAATATAATATTAAATGTGATTATAATAGCAATACTCATTGGATTGATTTCAGTAAATTAGGTGATTGGTCAGTTGTGCCTGATGATTGTGATATTTAATAATGATGAAAATATGGTGTGATAAATAAAAGTAAAACTAAGAACTGAAAGGAATAATGTGCATAATGAAGTTGAAGCTCAAGGTCAAAATGTTATGTCTATGAAATTTGTAATTACTGAATTATTTAAAGAATGGCAACATTTTTACTGAATCTTGACTGGTAGCTCCTAGATTTGAGCAAGACACAGTCAATCGAAAAAAAAAAAAAAAAAAAAATCACTGACATCTTCAAATGCAGTAATTTGCCTATCATTTTGTTTTAGCTTCGTCTGACCAGTAGATGTTAAAGCTGCATATTTGCAAAATAACAAGATTGAATGGGTGGTCTACCTCTGACCCCTAATTCTTGAATTTTCTTTTTAATGCTAACTTGTGGAAACTAAAATCTGATGTGAGCATAGTCAAGTAGTTAAAAAAGATTCTGTGAAAAGAAGTTCTTCAAATAATTCCATATTTTCATTGTACAACAATGGCAAATTTAAAGGAATAATTTCCACTTATGTAGATGATTTTATTTGGGCTGATACCAGTATGCTTGAAAAGTGAATTACTGTTTAGAAATATTTGGAAGTTCTCTATCAACATCTTTTAAATCTTATATTGGACATAACATTATCTCTACAAATGATGCTTTCACAGTGGACCAATTTCAATATGCATTGATCATTATGACATGTTCCTATCAGGATGCAGTTTAGAAAACTAGGGAATTATCTGAAACGGAAGAAAAGCTACAAGTCACTGATGAATTAGTGAAATTGGTTAGCAACAAATATGAAGCCTGATATCACCATTGACAGTTGTAATTTAGATTGATTCTATAATAAGCCTACTGAGCATGACCTTCTAAAATTAAACAACATAATTAATGTTGAAAATCCATGATAGCTTGAATTTTTTTTCCCCCAAAATATGTAAAACAAAAATATAATTCTCTTGAATTTCTCTCTGACACAGTCTTTACTAACATAGCCGTTAGAAACTCTCAAAAGGATTTTATAATTTCCTTTTTTTCTGAGGGATTCAGAAAATCATTGATCATTATCTTACATATTGTCAATAAAGCAAAATAAAAAAGGCGGATAAGTTGATCATATTTGTAGAGACACAGTTTGGCCATGAAGTTACCATTTACATTGCCAGTATAATAAAGTATCAAGTTTCCTGGGTTTAAAAAAAACAAAATGGAGGCATTGTATTCTTTTAAAAAATGTACAAGATTAAAGTTTGCAACTGGAGGTAGCGGTAATTAAAGATATTAAAAGTAAAAATATATAGTGCAACTTGGGTGGCTACATCTCAACAAAATGTTGGCTGTTTAACCCCCCCCCCAATGTATGTCAACAGAAAAATTAAGACCCCAGTAGGGATAAAAAAATAGTCCAATATAGTTCCTTAAAATATATGTCTATATCTCTGAGATGAGGTATTATGATTACTTACATTATTATTGTACTGTTATTATTCAAACTGTTATTCTCAGCTTCATTGCCATATTCACAATGTTTTGGCCATTGTATGCTCCAAAACATTGTGAATATAGCAATGAAGATGAGAATAACAGTTTGAATAATGTAAATAATCTAAGTAGTTCCTTAAAAGAATATAATTTAACAATTCCAGTTGTATTATGAAACCTTCCAAATGAAAAATACTATTACTCTACAAATGGACTCTTCCTCCAAGACCAAATAAGCTGGATTTTCCTGTCTCAGTCCTTTTGCAATTTGCCAATATTCTCCCTGAAAAGTGGTGTTTTTCTGCTTAGTCTTTACTACTTTCTATGTCCAATCTGATCAATTAAAGGTCAATAGATTTAGAGATGATCAATTTCTGCTTGAAATATGTTTTTCTTTTAAAGAGTTGCCATTATTACAAGAGGTTTCATCTTACTGTATATTCTGCATATTGCTTTACAATATAACAATACTAAAATACGTAAGATTGACAAAATCATATTGACTTACCTTCCCAAGCTTTTGATAAATGAAAATTCATTTGATATGATTTTATTCACTACCAATTCCCATTCTTCATAACATATGCATACACACCAAAGTAAGCATTAAATGCCAGCCATTATGCAATTTCCTGTTTTGCTGTTAAATGTCACAGGAACCATATTGTTTATGGATCAGTGATCTGTAAATCTTTTCATTGCTTTTTGCCTTTAATACATTCCTAGCAATGAAAGTTATAATCTACAATATATCTAATGTTGACTGGTATTTCAAAATGGCTTAACCATTTGAGATTTTAATTGCTGCTGAACATTTTTTTTTTGTAACCTGAAAATTATTAAAATTTGAAATATTATCTGGATACTGTTCATACTAAAATAAAAGGATACAAGAGGAGTGATTAATATATACACACTATCAAGTGGTATATTTTATAGGGAAATTTTTATATAGTTGAGTAGCTATTAAAATAAATTTGCTAATATTTTTCTTTCTATATATATATAGATATTTATTTTTTTAATATTTCAAACTGTTTGGGGTGTATTGTTTAACCTTTGGTATTTCATTGAAAATTTAATTCCATTGAATCTAATTGCTTGATATCACTTACCAAACATTTATTTGATATTGTTTCTTTTTTAATGGTGCCTCTAATGCTATGTCTACCCATCATTTGTTGCTTTTGTCTGTATGCCACTAGAACATTTATTTATTGCAGCAACCATCATCACCATTTCTGACACTATTTTTTCATCTATTTGCTTTGTGTTTGTACTTGATTATCTCTTCTGAAATAGCTTCACTGACAAACTTCTAAAAATCAAACTGCTTGACCACTGCTACCATCTACTTGATCATGGCAAGAGCCAAAATCTTTTTTCTATTCTAAATTTTCTAATTCCATTTTACATAAACCTTTTTTTATCTGTTTACATAGCAAATCTTGCTCATATACACTCATCTAGACTTGCACACAATTATAAAATTTCTATAATTTTATATTTAAGAAAATATAGTAGAGAAAAAAAAAAATGAAAGAATTGATCAGAACATGTATTTTGTAATGCTTCCCAAGAAATGAAGATATTAGCTACATAAAAATACCCTTGTCTCAAAACAAGTTATTTAAATATTATTTGACTGATGAAAGAAAGTATGATTTTTAACAAAATTTACAAAGTTTCATGTTACAAGATAGATTATCATATTCTATGCCTTTGTAAAAATAATTTCTAAAATAGAATAATTCTAAACAAATGTCAACATTTGATGCATTTGGTGGAGGAGGGGCATATTCAACAAAAAAATCAAAAATTGCTTTTTCACTGCAAATTATTCATTATATCATATCCAAGTATTTTATAAAAAAAAAAATTAGAGCCAATTAGACAATGTTTCAAGCTCAATTTAGGTTTATAGCTCATAACCATGCAATGAGATAACATAAACCGTAGATTTGTCTGCAGATTATCATTACATTAGTGTTACATAATTATAGTGAAATTAAGGTTTTTTTGTCAAGAGCATTTTATTTCAAGTTGTATATTAATTTAAAATATTCCTCTTTTTTTTTTTTTTTTTTTTTTAAAGGCTTTATTTTTTAAATGGAATAAGATCATTCTAAATTTCAGAATTTTGCTATTGCCCATCAAAATGACTGGAAGAAAGCAATCTAAAAACAACAATGGAAAAGGGGGGTAACAAAGCATAAACGAAATAGCTACAGTTTGTTCAACTTAGGAAACTTAGCATTGCAGCCAAAGTATTCTAAAATGTTGAGAAAATGAAAAATACCTAACATCAAATTGAATATAGCATCAAAATTTATATTATTTTTATTTATTTATGTAACTAAATACATAATTGTCAACAATGTTTCCATAAAATTTGATATTTCCTGTAATAAATTCTTAATGAATATTATTATTATTTTACTGAAGTGGAGGGTAGTCCTACATTTACAATTCTTTATGGCTAACCATGAAAAGAAATGTTGATCAAAACTGCTTAAAACCCTTAAGTTCATATTGATGCAAAATTATCAAATGTTGAATACACCCCTCTTCCACCAAATATGTCATGTAAGCTTTATAATATAAAGTTTCTCAGATTCATAACTTCTAAATTGATATATTAAATGAAATGTAAGTATTTACTAGCCTTAACTTTTACATGTTTCAAAAGACCCATTCATATGATAATTTTTGAAAGTCTGAAAGACTTTTCCTTAGGTGTACAATCACTTTGCATTAGAATTACAGTGCACTTACAAATATTTCTCAATAATTTAATAGTTCTGAATACAGGAGGTTCTGTTGAAAATTGGTTAGCTTCATGATATTATAACAGAATAAAAATTGATTTCTAATGTCTTTTTCTTATAAAAATTCAATTTACCATCTGTTATAAATATCTGAAAAGTAGAGTTTCTCTTGCTATAAAAAAAAACATGAATTTTTGATCATTTGTTAAACATATAAAAATAAAAACTAATTGGCACCCACTTGATTGTTTTCATACAGATATTAAAAATGTGAAAACTTTTATTTGAATCTTTTAAATGAGGAATTACTTTACATTATTATATTATCTGCTTTGCTTATGTGGCACCTTGCATTATTAGAAATATTCATAGAAATATGATTTAATTTTTTCTTACTCGGTTACTAAACAGGTTGTTAATTTTTTTTTTAAACGGAAAATAACTGAGTTGAAAATAATTCACTAAGAGTGTACTAGACGATCCTAAGGAAAGAAGAAGGAAAGAAAGGAAAAGGAAGGAAGGGAAGAAAAAAGAAAGAAAGAGAAATGTATGACGATGACCCAATTGAGGGTGGAAATAGGAGTCAGAAAGAGATTTAGGTCAGCGTCTTGGCCGATTTTCGAAAAGTCATTTTGGTAAGAATGTCGGTCAGAGCACCTAGCCTACTTTTTTTGCATGGAAAGACACCTTATCAATTTGGATAAAAGAAATTTTGGGAACAATGAAACAATTTTAATCAGGGAAAAAAGTGTCTTTGGGTTGGGGAGTGACGGTGGGCGATATACAGACCTGTTAAGAATTGGACACCCACGTTAATAAAGTAGAGACATTTCAATGTAGATAATTAAGATTTTCGACTATCAGGTAAAACAAAAGAGGTAAAAAAAGAGGGACAATTGCTTTTGACTCACAGAGGGCGCCAAGAAGGCGGAAAAGATCCTTTCTAAAGTCAAGACTAATTAGCAGCGGGCTGTTTAACAAAAGTCCAGGTGAGAGAAAGCCAAAGATTGTCCAATCGTGCAAAAGGGGCAAAATTGATTTTGTTTTTTTTAAACAAGAACGATGTAACCACGCCCGCAACCAGAGGGGAGAGGATGTTCGATCAATAACAATTGGTCGAATTTGATCACGTGACCTGCGGAAGAAAAGGGAAAGAAATGTTTGATCAATAACAATTGGTCGAATACGATCCACGTGACCTGCGGAAGAAAAGGGAAAGAAATGCTCGATCAGGAACGATTGGTTGAAAAGCGGTCACCTGACATACGAGAGACTAAGAGATGGATGATGCGCCGCCCACCAAAGGTACTGCGAGGAAGTAGGGGCGAAAACAATAGCGATAATGGAGAAGACAGAATTACTGCAGTTTTGGAATTATCGATATGACGCCGACAGACCCACCCCCAGTTTGTTGCATGCGTCAATAAAAACAGGGCCCCAATCGACAAAAAAAAAATCAGTTCATCCCGGACGGATATAGAAAGAACCCTCAGACAAGAAGAACTTCCAGCCCAAGTAGAGCGAAGAAGAAGATTGCCTGAAAGCCTGAGAAGAATTGGAGCTGCAGACAATCGAAAGTCGATGAGAAGTTAAAGTTCATCCCGGACGGCAGCGAAAAGAACCCTCAGACAAGAAGAACTTCCAGCCCAAGTAGAAGAAGAAGAAGAAATACAACTCAAGTCGGAGAGAAGAATCAACTGCGAATGATCGATAGAAATTAGCCCCAGTGTCGAACTGAACCACACTCCGACATACATACATGATTCTAGAAAGTAGGTGATTCGACATTTTCCTATTGTGTGATAGAAGCTTGGTGCCATAGTCCACAGAGCGGGTCGGGAATTGAGAACAATTTTGTTTTTATGTAACGGACTTTAAGATATAAAAGGTTGTTACCCTTTTTTATCAGCAATTTTGTTTGGTGTCGTGAGTTTTTATTTTATTTGTGTTTTGCCACCCCGCCGGACTCAAGTTTTGTATATTGATCCCTGCTGGTCCCGTCTGTCTAAGATCTAAACACAGCGTAGACAGACCGGAGATCGGTATAGTTGCTTTAGTGACCAGGTATTGGAAGCGAAGTCGGGAAAGGCGAGGCTGGTGATCATCTGACCAAAGGGTTGGGCCGCACGCTTGGACCCAGGAGGAGCGACCAGGAGGAGCGACGTCACCGTTGGCGCCGTAACCAAAGGATCCGACACTGGGCCAGGTGTGTAACCGTCACACTTACTATAGAAGTTACATACAACAATTTGTTCAAGTACCCTCTGGTTAGAATATTGTATCTATAATGAGAACAATAGGATAAATAAATTAAAGTATATTGACAATTCCTCATCTCAAAAAGGAAATACAAAATTATCTGCTTTGTTATTTAGCTATTTTATTGTCTGCTTTGCTATTTGAACCAGCATGTTCATTTTGGTTCATAACATCTTCACAAAATTTCATCCATTGTATCACTTGGCTTTCTTCAGGTGTCTGTCTTTGTAGTCAATAATCTTCTTGGAATTTCAAACTAAACCCTTTATTCAATCTACAGGGGTAGACTGTTCTCATTTTGCTGAATAAGGTCAAGACTGGTAAGTACTAATAGATACACAATATCTCCTAAGCATGGAAAGTGAAGTGAGATTAATCAATCCATGTGAATTAAATAGTGTTCAGTTTGAAATTCCAAGAAGGTTACCAAGTAATAGGACAGGCATTTGAAGAAGGCCAGAGGTTATCCAATGGTCAGCACTATATAACGACTAAGATGAACAAAATACATAAAAATGTGAAGTTGTCATAAAATAACATTTCTATGGTTGATGTCAGATTGAATTGGAAAATACTCATTTAGATCTTGAATAATTTATTTAATCAATTATATGCAAAATTAAGGTTTGTTTTTTCAATTACAACTAAACAATGATAAAGAATATATCTTGTAAGTTTGTCATTGATCAAGTGGAATGATAAAATTTGTTTTTTTTTCTCTTGATTGTGTTGAGTATTCTATTGCAGCTGGGTTGCCTTTTTGTTTCTTTTTTCAATGAGATATAATTGTTTTGTTTTAATCTCTTAGCCTGAATGTAATGTTGATTTATTGTTGTGCTTTCTCTTTGCCAAGCCTGACCCCTACATGAATACTGTCTTGGTGGAGGTAGCTATCACTGTTGATACCCTAATCTGTTTGTCTATCTGTCTCTGACTGTCTGTCTGTCAGCGTTTTAATGCCAGCTTGAATATAAGATAAGCCATCTGACTGGTCAAAGCTGATATTTCCAGAAATGAATTATATTTTTCTTTATCTGGTTGTTTTTTTTTTGTTTTTGTTTTTTTTTGTTTGTTTTTTTTTTTTCTTTTAATATATCTTGGGTACAATAAGTTGACAATTTTATCACAATGTGGCCAACAATTCTTATTAGAGTATATATCTATATTCCACATTAGATATGAATTTGTCCCAATTTATTTTTCCCTTTATATTTCAATTTCTCTAATTTTTCTGTGAAAGTAACCTCCATCTAACTTTTATACTACTTTTTTGGATTCTCCCATTTTCTTTCTTTTTTTTATAGTAATTTACTTTTTTAGAAAAATGAGAAATTATGATTTTTAAAAAAAATTTTTCATAGATTTTATTTTCTTATACATATGAACCATATTAATCATTGTTTCCGAACATGATTGAGGTAGAATTTCTAAATTAAGCAGTCTTCATTTTAATGATTCATGAACTTCAGTGAAAAAACAGACTATTGAAAACCTTATATGAGCAGGTTGATCTTTATAGATCATTGGAATATTATTTTACTTTTAATTCTAAACTGGAAATTAAGCATATAACACTCTTAACTACTTATGAATTGGTCTACAGTTGAAATTCATAAGATACAGAAATAGACATCAGTTTGCTACAACCAAGTAAAATACCCAAATTTGAAGCTAAATATCAATTTTTAAAAAAATAAACATTTCTAATATTGTTATTTTTTATCTTTCATTAATTAAACTTTAATTAAAAAATGTTATACATATGAAGTGCACGCACTTCACAGAAAATACTTTTTTCTTGACTCAAGAACTCCCCAACATTGACGTGTCCTTATGTTAATGAAAATTTAAATTTCTTATTAACATAGGAAACAAAAAACAAATATCAGAAAGTAGAAATTCTGTACTCAAGTTTAAAAATTCAAAGTTAAATGCAGAATAAATTAATTTTACTTTTTATCATAACCATTTGATGTTCAGTATCCTTGAGATATTTCTAAAAAAAAAAGGGTTTAAAAAGTTTAACAGCTTTGACCTCAAAATCCATTAAGGAAAGCCATGTTTTATTTTTACATTTTTGTTTGTAATTTAATATCCATTTTTTCCTGATCATTGAAAAGTGTTTTTATTTTATTTATTTAAAATCATTTTTTAATCCTCTAGTATAGGATCCCATCAGTGGTGAGTGTATTCAATGAAGCAATTCCTCAAATGTAGTTTATGTTGTATGGCCAACTCTTTAGAATATGCCCACCCAAAATTAAATATGTCAACACTAGTTGTATTCCTCTCACTCTTCAAAAGTTTTTTACTGTTTACTTTGTTAGAAGCAATCCCTCATTCATGCTTCAAATTTAAGATGTACAGTTAATTGCAAGCATATATTTTGAAATAATAGCTGCACTATTAGATAATCTTGGTCATATTACACCTCCTCCCCCACCTTTTTTTTAATGAAAACTGGGATGATAAATATCATGCCTTGTTTATACTTTTCTTTTTGGAATTACCTTTTACCTCCATTTTCTTGTAATTACTAAATGCTGTAATCATCAAAATGTTATCCACATATTAGTCTTGCTAACTATTGTATTCAGTAGCTTCTAACAAACTTATTTATCAAAATAACTGATAACATTGTCCTTTTTACCCATAGCATTTAGCTTGATGTCTAAGAAATTGAAATCTATTATCCATAAAACTCTAATTCTAGTAACATATCTAGAAGTGTTTTATTTGATCACATGCTAGCATTTTAAGTAATAGATAACCATTTAAGTAGAACACTTGTGTAGTGTATTAATGACTCAAAGAAATTAATGCTTCTTTATTATCTAGTTACATTTTCCTTTGGTCAACTCCAGAAATAAATTTTATTATAGCCCCATAATGAAAAAGTATAAAGCATCCCTACTCTCTTAGTTAATTTTAAGTGTAACAGAAAAAAGTTCTTGACTTGATAATAAAAGAAAATCTATATGCTATGATTAAGCACAACTCTTCTGTCACATAACATTTGTTTATATATATATATATATATATATATATATATATATATATATATATATATATAATAGAGAGAGAGAGACATAGGTGCAAATGGTCATGAAGTAATGTAATGGTCACTGGACAATGTGTTTACAAAGACAGTGATGCCACCTCCCATTACCTTTACACAATGCTAAATTATGATTTTTGGAATATTAAGTGTATGAGAAATTCAATATAGTTTTATCACTTTAAACATTATTTTTTTAGTGGATATCCATATTTGAGTAGATGATTTGCTCATTTTAAACAGTATTTTATTTTTCTACCAGCCTAAACACTCAAGATCTCATTTAAAAAAAAAAAAAATAGCAGAGTGGCCTCCAGCAGGATTCAAACCTGCATTCTCTTTTTTAGGTTTAATGATAATAGTCAATGCTTTTCACTGAAAATATTTTAAAATTAAGTTTCTGTACTCAAAATAGATCTCTTAACAATTGATGGCTTCACAAATTAAATAATTACTTTATCTTCAACTTAGAATATCTAAAATATTCTTTCAAACTACTGATAATAGGATCTTGTCCAAACACTTCCATAGCACATTAAATATTCTTAAATATTTTAAAGCAGTATTTTATTATTTCTTAGAATGAAATTCATTACTGACTCTTAAGTAATAAATCCATATATACTTTTCCTATAATACAGTTGAGATAATTTTAATCTTCTGTCATATCAAAATGAAATAAGTTTAAACTTTTCAAAGTTAATTTTTTAAGTTCTCAGTAGCACTTAGTTAAAATATTTTCAATTGAACTATAATCATTTTGTGCAATAATTTTGACTAATAAAAAGATTATGTACCTAATGTTAGTGATTATACTATAAAAAAAAAATTCTGTGATTGATCTGCTATTATTTCGGATTTTGCATTATAAATGTCAGATTTAGTCATATCATTAATGATATAGCAATGTTATAAATGCTCTTTAATAGTTTATATCCCATTTGTTATTTATGTTCTGGTTTTAAAATAAAATTTACTTCTAAAATATGAACATATCTCAGCAGACATTAAAAATTAAATGCTTGAATCTTCAGGATTGTGTAAAATTTCACAGCTGATTGACCAAGAAAAATAAACAAAACCAATAAAAAATATTGCTTTATTACTTTTTATGGTTAATGATCTCCATAAAATATTTGCTAGTTCATTTCTTAAGTACATTGCTATGTTTCTTGCATCTCATGAACACAATGCCTGGTAATTTTTAGACTTTATCTGTAAATTATTGTTAATCTTTTAAACGGCTTAAAATATTGATGCAGATTATAATCTTGTTAAAAATTATAAATACTAATCCATTGATATGTTAGAGTAACTGGTATATATAATTTGTCTCTTAATAAATTGTTAGTAATTAATCCAACAGTACTAATATTCTCATCCTTATCAATAGATCTAATAAACCATTTAGTCAATAGTCCCATTAATAAGTTGTTTGTAGATTGCAAGATCAAGAAGGACCATATTGTTACTATTTCAGTTTTTAATCAACTTTATCACAAAACTGAAATTTTGTGTGATACACTTTGACTCCTATTCAGATTTCTCAAAAAATAGATCTAAGATTTCTTTTAAAAAAAAAAAAATAATTACCAATTTATTTGGATCAGTATATGCAAATGATTTGCATAAATTTAATGGTATGTTGCTATAGGCAACTGACCAGATTTATTTAACCTGTACAACAAGATGATCTTAAGACCTACCAGGATTGATTATCGATGGATATAATCTTAACATGAGATGAGCAAATGGCACTGTGTTGATGGTAGACTTAAAAAGAAAATTGAAAGAACTCTTAAATAAAGTTGTAAAGGAAAACAAGAGGCAAAGTGTAATCATTAACTGTAAGAAAACAGGATGCATGGTTGTCAGCAAAAGAAATGGCAAAATCAGGCAGGTGCAGAAACAGAAAGTTAACTGCGTAATAAAAAATGATGAAATATTTTTCATTGTTTGTTATTGCATTAGCCAGACAGAACAGAAATGAAATCCAAAAGCACATAATAGTGAAAGATGCCTTTCAGAAACTAATTAAGGGATTAAAAAAATGTCCTTAGAAACAAATTACTATAAAACCAAAATATTAGCCAAAAAATACAAGTCATCTTAGATTACCTCATCAGATTAAAACTTCCATAATGGATGTTATGCATAGTGTTAACTCATTTTGAAATATTTAAACTGTCAGTTGAATACAATTACTTTCTCAGATCAATGGTTAAAAATGGCTTTGAGCATGTGAAAACAATGTGGATCTTATCACGGACCATCAGAAATGAAGATTGATTTATCCTATGGAGAGGGTTCAGTTAGAAGCACAATGTGTTGTGAATGGTTTGTGAAATTCAAGGAAGGTGAATTTAACTTGGAAGACAAACTTGGTAGCAGTAGATAATGATTAACCCTACTGAATCAATGTTGAAATTGGCTAAAATCTTTGTGTTGATCACTCATGATTGTAAATTGTTTAAAAAGAATAGGAAAAATTCAAAAAGCCAGAAAATGGGTTCTAAATAAATTTTAAATGCAAAATGTTAGATAACATCTTACCGCTTGTATTCCACTTTTTGCCAAATGTGACAAAAAAATTTTGGGAGGAATTGTTACTGGAAATGAAGTGTGTTCACTATGATGAAATCAGTGAAAATTATGAAATTACTAAGACTCATTTTCTGGAAAATGGAAATAAAAAGGACACTTAGAATAAAGATGAATAGTAAAACAATAAAAAATAAAAAACCTTGCTAAGAGCTACAAAAGATAGGAAATTATGAAGCATTTGATTGCCTATGGTTTGAAGAGTGATAACACATAAAAGAAGAAAGCCCTTCAAAGTTTCTACATTACAATTGAAGAGAAAAGTTGTTTACTGGACAAGGAAACTGAAAAGTTATGACAATACTCACCTACCCTTTGCTTTGTCAACCCTGGAAAATTAAATCCTAATAGAAAGTCTTCCTTATGCATTATTATCACCAGATTTGGCACCATCAGAATATTTTTTTCCAATCAGGGCAACATTCCTTTATGGTTGAAAATTTAAAGATAGTTTTGATGTTCAAAATTTCATTGAGAAATTTATTGCATTAAAGTTAAGTCTTTTATCAAATTAGAAAACTTAGAATATCTTAATAAGTTTAGAGAGAGTGAAAAACAATATTTTGATTTAATAAATATATGTACTAGTTATTAACTAATTTTAATTAAAAAAAAATGCAAAAAAATGGAAAAACTTTGTATGCCTCTAATAGCTTAAAGTGGACATCATTGCAGAAATTTGAATACTCTAACAATGAATTTTTATGCTAAATTTATTCTGAAATTTCCCTAATTTTATAACCAAATTTCCAAGGTAGCTGTTAATGATTCAAAGCTTAAGTAATTTTCTGAAGATATAAGGAGCCTCCTACAATGATTGTCACTTACATTAATTATCTTTGCTATTAATTCAGCTTATCATTAATACTGTCTAGAGTAATCTAATTTTAATTAATATATACTATTTTAACATTTTCATCAAATGTAGATTTCTTTGTAATAAAGTGAATTAAAAGAATTGAAATGTGGATATTCTGTGTATAAAATATACTACTGGTATTGACTAAGCTTAATTTAGCACAAGGCCACAATTATGAGGCACTCGGTGCGGATCCAACCAAATAAATAATCGTGTTATCTGTTACCCTATTTTGAGCCTCTCACATTAAATGATTGCAAGTAAAATGCAATTAATCATGTCAATAATCAAATGAAGGGTGAATGCTAAAACTCTTTAGAATTTTTTAGCATTTAGCTTGGTGCTCCAGGTGCTTGTTAACAGATTGGATAAAATAAAAGTAAAAAAAATTTTCATTAAAGAATTTTAAAATTATAACATATTTTATCAACTTGTTAAATTGGAGGTTTCAACATTTCACCCTTTTGTCCACAACATAAATTTCTTTCTTTGACAATTCACAAAATGAAATGCCCAATATTGGTGTCTTGTTTGATGAAATTTCATTTCTTTGTATAGATTTTACTATATATTGATTGCTTTGTCATATTTTACCCTTTTAGAAACCAGTCTAATAACCAAATCTTCTAATTGAAAATAAACTAAATAAGTTTTGTTCATTTTTCACAAGCATTTTTATTGCTTGTATTATTATGTTAAAAAAATTGATCTTCAGTTTTGATTTTTACCTTATTTACCTAGACAATACTATTGAAGATTTTTGGAAAACTCATCTACAAAAAATAATACAAAACATGAATATTAATGTAAGACTTCAAATAGGCAAATATATAGCAATAATTAAAAAAACACCTGCATTACCATACAATAAAATTTTTGTATCTCTTTAGATATACATGCAAAAGTCACAAAATAATTATATAAAAAAAAAACAGATTTTCATTTGTTAACAGCTTATCAACCTGTCTGATGACTTAATGTTTTTCTTTCCCTTGTCTGCACTCAATGTGTTTGTGCTTGTCTGTTGTAGTCTGCTTTTTACCTGCTTTTGATTTTTACTGTCATTTTCAAGCAATAGAATTTGTTGCTTTAAATTTTGAAGTAAAAGGTTTTCTCCAGCTTAAAAAGGAAAAATTTCTCTAACTGCTCTTATTTATTTACTACTCATTTTGTGTGAATTATTATCACCCACTTTTAATACAATAAGTTTTCAATATTTATCTATATATTGTTGCATTCACTATTAATACTGTGTTATTTATATAAAAATGTGGCAATTCTTATATTGTTTTGATATGTGAAACATTGGTTATTTGAGTTTCATATTGTTAGATTTTACTGTTCATTTTTGTTCACTCACAAAGTTAAAATGAATATTTTCATCCATTTATTTTTATAATTTAATTTACTGGAGAAAGCTCTTTGTAACATTTCTTAAGTAGTTAAATAAATATTGCATTTGTCACTTTAGTTCATTTAGTTTTTAATCATAATTTCAAAGTTCTTGTAAGATGTTTCTATATTCAATTTCATATAGTCAACTTTTGACTATCTTAAAATTGATCACCTCATTTCCTTAAACCACAAATGAAATCTATTTGTGTCACTCAATTTGTTCATAAGAATGCAAAGTAAGTGAATAGTCATGTTCAACACTCATGTTTGTATGTATTTTCAGTATTGTTTTTATAAATGACCACCTATCACTTTACTCTCTGAAATCATTCTGTTGGCTAGCCTTTTTTGTGCTTGCCTGCCAAAACTATAGCTAAAGTCTAATACCTACTACTGTAAAATCTATTTAATTATTTCATCCAGTAGTAGCTCAATAAATGAGCATAGCTTTTTTTTTCCTTAGAAATTTGTTCAGACCATTATCTTAGGTGTGTCTTAAAGTGAATTTGCATGTGCATGTTTTATTCTTGTCATTAACTTTGACCTTTCAGCTTCAGGAACTTTCATTTGTTGATGACTATATTCTTTTTCTTAAATGTGGAAATCATTTGGGTTATTCTTGTATTAGTGTATACAAATAGAGCTAAGAGATAGGTTTTCAAACTGGAACCAGACTATATTGAATAATTTTTTAACATGTTTCTGCTTTTACTGCTCCTCCTGAGTTCTTTTTATTTTATTGTTTATTTAATGTAATTATCATACAATTACAAACAGACTTTCCAGTCTATATTCCACTACACACTTCATTTCAGTGCATTTAAGTATTTCAGGTTTTATTTTTTGACTTTATTTTTAATAACTCTGTTTTATAGAAGATTTTATCTTGTTTATATACATACTCCGTATATATTAAGATGTTCAAAATTTGTTCTTAATATCTAAAGTTAACTTGTACATTTCATATAACTCACCTAAAATTATTTCTGCACCCATAGTCAACTATTACAAGTTAGAAATCTCAACATTTGAATTACTGGAAAGATCTTCACATTCACACTACTCCATCTTTACATCTTGTGCAAGTTTATGTGAAAACAAGTAACAAAAGAAAAAGTTTTTGTGTTTTCTGCAAGTTCATACATTTTATATATATATATATATATATATATATATATACAAAATGTATTTCTCTTTGAAAGTCCTAATTTTTCAACTTTCAAGTTCTGAATTCTTCCCATGAGTCTCTTGTCTTTGAGCTCAAAATCTCCTATTTTAATAAACTTCACACATCATTCTCAAACCATGCTTGCAGCTTCTACAGAAATGCTATCTTTCAGAGATTTATTTACTAGATTTTGCTTCATATTTTTTCCCAGATTAAACATTAAAAAATAAACAGTGATAAATGTGCACCATGATTTTCACTGAAATAAAGTAAAATTTATCACTTTCCACAAACAATTTTTAAGTATGCATGGACAAGTAATAGATACCATGAAGATTATTACCCTGACACATTATACTGGAAACTTTTTGTATCAATCTGAGGTCACTTAAATGTATTTAATTTGTTACTGTAATCCATAAAAAAGGTTTAAATATATGGATTTTTTCTTATGCAAAGAAAATATTTATATAAACTACTGATAAAGTGAAATAGTAATGCAATTTATCGACTTTTTGTATTTCTTTACTTTCAAACTACTCTCCATAACAGTTGATTCACTTCTATTGTCTGTTCATCTCAAGTGCTTTATTGAAGAACAGCAAATATTTAGCTCAGATTATGTAGGTCCTTTATATTTAGCTGAAATATTTAACTGAAATGTTATTAATAACATTGTTATGCCTTTCACAATATGAATCAGTGAGGAAGTGACACTTGAAAAAACTTTTGTAGGATATCTATGCTTAAATGTTTGCCATTTTCTTGCTTTTCAGTTTCCCAATCTATCAAATTAAATATAATATAGTGACTGAAAGTTTCATGAGAAAAATTTCAAGTACTTTTTGTGAATCTATAATAATAAACTACACTGGATATTGGGATGTATTAAGTGGAGCTTAATACTAGAGGACTGACAGCCAGTTATAATGTTCTATGTTGTATACTCAATTGTGATGCATTGATTATCTAAAACAATTACCCATTCTGAATCTGAGTCTACTTAACTAAAAAACACCCTTAAGTAGTTTAAAAATAAGTTTAACTTTTTTATATTTATATATTCTTTTATATTAAAGTGTGACATTCAGGCAAGCATTAACTTATAAAAATAATTTGTGTATATAATATATAGATTGCCAAATTATGCAAGTCAATGTTTTCATAATAAAATTGGTATTAAACAACTGATGTCAGTAAAAATTTCAGGATGAATTATTTTCACTATGAATTATGATCCAATGACTGACTATGCTATATCCAAAGTGTAGATTGGTGCAATGACAAAACTTTGTATCTACTGTGGAGCATAAAAGTGGGAAAATGAACCTTTTGGTATGTGCTGCACAGGTGGTAAGGTCAAGTTGAAGCTTTTAGGACTACTGAGGGAAGTTTCCACTAGTGCTACTAATGATTCAAAGGACTTTCTTAAAAACATTCTGAACTATAATAGTGCATTCCAGATGACCTCTTTTGGTGCTAAGATTATTCTTGAGGAAGGATTTATGCCTACATATAAAGTCCAAGGGCAAGTCTATCACTGTATTGGATCTTTATTGCCAATATCAAATGAAGAGCCTCAATTTCTTCAACTTTATTTTGTGTCTGATTTGGTTCAACAGGCTCAAAAGAGAGTTGATGCAACTAGTTACAAAAATTAACAGAAACAAAAAGCTGCATGATCTGCTTCATGAAAGGAACAGTTATATGAAAAGCTTTAAATTTTCTCTAGAATTATCACTGTCCTCTGAATAAAAGATTGTTATAGATGCTGACAAAAGGCCTTTAAGTGAGTATTCTCAATGTTTCAATATATGCTTCAATGCAATGAAATAGATGCAGTAATCAGTGGAGAAGAGTTTTTGTGTTATTGATCTTCAAGTTCTTAATAATAAGCTAAAAAAATATGTGAAATTCATTATTCATATGATGCTTTAAAATATCCCCTTGCTTTTTGGCACCAGTGAAGATGGGTATCAAATTGGAGGAAACTTCAATAAGATTCTTTCATGTATGGACTTTTATGCTTTCTTCCTTATGCTCCAAGAAAATTCTTTTAATCACCTTCACAGAGCTCAAAACCTGTTCTGCCAGTTTGTTGTAGATAGGTATACAAAGATGGAGGGAGAAAGATTAGCATACATCAAGTAACACCAATCAGATTTAAGGGCATCATCATTTTTACAAGATGGCATTAACAATGATGTTTTCATAGATGAAATAAGTCAACCAGTCATTTTTCCATCAAGTTTTATTGGCAGTTCAAGATATATGCATGAAAGAACTCAAGATTCAATAACATACATTAGACATTATGGATGTTCATATTTGTTAATAACATTCACCTGTAATCCGAATTGGAAAGAAATTAATGCTGAACTTTTCTCTGGACAAAAGCCATAGAAAAGACCTAATTGCAAGAGTTTTCAGGTTAAAAGTGATTAAATTAATGCAAATGAATACAGCAGGGAAAGTTTTTGGTGGTGTAAGATGATACATGTATACCTTTGAGTGAAACAGCAATGAAAATCCTACATGCAATATACCAAAGAATTCTGGAATTGCACAAGTTATCAAAAAGTATTACTTGATTGTTTGGCATGAATGCACTATAAACCATAAGAGCTTTGGATAGAACACTAAGGGATATTAGAAACAATGATTCTCTGATGAGAGGAATACCTATAGTGACTTTAAACATATCCTCCCTATCATTCCAAAAGGTATTAGAGCAGATGAAATTTGAGCTTCATTGAAAATATCAATGTTATGGAGACATGTAAAGATCCTAAAATTGACAACTAATATCTGAGTGTACCTGTATGGAGATATAACATCAAATCAATTGGTTGAAAACTTGCTAATTCTGGGAGAGGGGAAAGTTTTGATTGACAGTGAAAGTTTCATTGATCCCTCACCCATATGTACTTTTGAACCATCAACTTTGGGATTAATTACCAAAGTCTTTCCAAATATCAATGCTCATTATCAAAATGGTAAATGGTTGTTTGAGAGAGAGCCATTCTAGCACCAAAAAAAAATGCCACATTCAATTCAATTAATTTTGAACTTTTGAAAACTGGAAACGCCTAGAAATACATTGATACTGTTATTAATAAATTAGATGCAGTCAGTTATCCAACAGAATTCCTTATGAGTTATCTGGATTACTGCCATATAGAGTGGATCTGAAAATTGGCTCTTCAATAATGCTACTATGAAATGTTGATCCTCCAAAACTCTGCAACAGCACAAGACTTATAGTGAAAAGAATGATGCCTGATGTTACTGAAGCAACAATTCTTTCTGGTTGTGGGAGAGTAGATGTCTATATACCAAAAATTCCTTGATCCCCTACAGATGTTTCATTCAATTTTAAGAGACTGCAATTTCCAGTCAAACATAGCTTTGCAATGTCAAACAAATCACAAGGTCAACACTGTCAATGGCTGGATTAGACTTTGAAGATCCATGTTTTTCACAAGGTTGAATGCTTCAGAGTTGGAAGCAAAAGAAATCTTTACATTTTATGCACCTACTGAAAAAAAAACTAAGAATATTGTGTACAGAGAAATCCTTTTGTAAAAGTCTAATACTTAAAAATATGCTTTGTTATTTTCATTTCTATGTTATTCTAGATGTTTGTTAATTCTTATGGGATAGTTATTATATATAATTTGGGAACTGAAATCATTTCAATAATTTTGTCCCAGGCAATGCCAGGTACTTCTGCTAGTATTTTATAATCTTAGAGAAAAGCCTTTTTTAAAACTGGCTTTTATCATAGATTCTCCCTAAGAAATGTGATTGTCATCATAGATATTATGAACATTTGAGTTTGCTAGATTACTTTTATATATTTTCAAGAGTCATGCTTCTTAAAAATTATTTACTATGAAATATGGTTTTAATTCTTTTCTGTCATTCTTTTCAAATTTTCATTGAGTGCACACAAACCATCACCAACTGATATTGACTTGTAAAACTTAGTTTCATAAAATCATAATCTTGAATTTTTATTTAGTATAAAAATTCATATATTAAACATATTTTTGTCTTTTTCCCCCCTCAAATTTAGTGTTTATGTTATTTAATCTGATTCATGATTAATACTTTTGAATTGCATATCTTAATAAATAGGAGAATTTTGATATTTCTATAAATAAATCAGATTTTTATGTCACCTTTTGCTTCATATATATTGTTTTAATATATGTATCATAAATTCTCTAGAACAAAGAGTTAATGAAGTTTAAGAAAAACTGATTTAAGATAGAAGTGAAAATTTGAAAATATATTAATCTACTTGCTTAAATGCCAGCAGATATAATGTTAGATTAATGATTTACTATTTATATTTTCAGTATATGACTTTTTAGAAACTGCTTTGATATAGATTTTTTCTTTAGATTTTTTCATTGTCTCTTTTTGGGTGAGAATATATCAAGAATAGAGATATGAATATTACAAATGATTATCAGTTTTAATTTTATCTAAGTATTTTCACTAAAAACTTTCATTTTGTTTTTTAAGTAGTGTGTCATTTAAATTTTACTTTGATTTAATTTGATTACATTCTCTATTGATCTGAAAAAATGTTACTTTCTGTTTATGTTCAGTTTAGTATCACAGTTTCTTTTGCCCGTCTTGCTATTTCTATCTTTGTTTTTCAATCCTTCTATTCTGAAGCCATCTTGAATTCATTGGTCTGGTTATGATTTGACATTCTTAAGTGTACAATTTTCTCTGAGGCAATAGCATTAGTGATTTATGACTAACCATTTCATTGAATTAATGATAATGTGTGTGAAATTATACGTCATCAGAAAAAGAATTTCATTTCGACATAATTTGCATTAGTGAGACAAAATGTAATTTGTTATTCAACTGAAGGCTTGATTTTTACTTTAACTGTATCATTATAGAAATTAGATTTTAACTAACTTCAAATTGGCTCTTATTTATTAAGGTTTATATCTCACATTGTTTTAGAACTAATTTAGTAAGAATAGGTGATAAAATGAAAAACTATATCACTTTTTTTTGTTACTTAAAATTTTGACTTTGGCCACTGTAAAAATGTTTCAGCATTAAATTTATTTTTCTACTGTTTTTATTACATTTTTAGGGTGAAATTTTCAAAATTTTCCCCAAGTGTTAAATGATTTTCTAATATGCCTTGTGTTTAAATGTTTTGTATTTTCCTTTTTGGTCATTGATGCTGAGGATAGCCAAAGTCACCTTTTTCTCTCTCTCTCTCCAGTGTTTGTTTTTTTGTTTTTTTTTTTAACCACTCATGTCTTAATCATATTTTCAATTCTTTTCATGCTTTCTCAATATCAGGATGATGCTGTTGCTAAAGTAAGTTTTATTCTTCCTTTTTGGTTTTACCTTTTTCTTGCAATTTTTCCATCATTTGGTGTTGGTGTAATATTTTTTGGCAGTTTCTCATTTTAATGTAGTTTTCATTTCAGTTTGCTATGAATGGTTGCCAGTTGCACAATGTTCTTATTTTGAAATCTGCTATGCATGAAAAATTTCAACCACATGCACTGCAGTGTGGATATGTTTCATTCCAGTTATTTTCCAAATCAAGACTTCATATTTTCTCTCCATTTTCATATTGTTTTCTTTATCATTATTGTTTAATATTTTTAATTAATCGTACTTTGGTTTACTCAAAAATAAGTTGTTTTTGATCTATATAACTTTTGAATAAGCACTTTATGTTCAAAATGTTTCATTATAGATTTTCTAATTAGGCAGATGTATAATTTTATTATTTTTTTTAATTTCTTATTGTTGTGTATATAACCAGCATAATAAAGCTAATAGCTACCATGCAAACTTTTGAAACATTTTGTACTCAATAAAAACATATTCAAAGTCAATAAAATTTGAAATTGCTATCATCAAATTCAATATAAAACCATTGTTTTAATTTTAGAAATTTATTTAGTCATTGCTTTCACTTCTTTGGTTTTGACTTGAATTATTTAAAACTAGCAGCTACTTAATTCACTAAAGCTGAGACTGTGTGGCTTGTTGCTTTTCACTGTTTGCTCTTTCACTTTTTAGATCTGCTCTCATTTCTTTCTCCATATATTGCTATGGTGAGGCTGCTAGAAAATTTTAAAATATTAAATAACAATCCTTTTATAACTAATAATTAAAGGAAAACTTAAAATTTTAACAAACCTTGTGACATGCTTTAAAAATTCTCTTTAAAAAACAGGATTAGGAATTTTATTTGGAGTAAAAAGGAAACAAAAACTTTTAAATAGTTTAAATTATATATAAAAAAAATATAATTTAAGGTTTTGTCAAACAAAATATTAAATAGGTCTGAGAGACAAAAAAAATCAAATCAATGAAATGGTTTTGAATCTCATGGAAACTTACATAAAATTAGTATTCATCATAAAATATAGTCTTCACGTGTGTGTGTGTGTGTGTGTATATATATATATATATATATATATATATATATATATATATATATAATGTAAAACAGGCAAAACCATATATTTTTTCCTTTAAAAAGGTAAGACAGCACAGGGTTTCACAATAGGTCAACACCTTTTAGATAATTCTGATTGTGTACATAAATACACAGATTTATGGTTTTCCATTTTGGACAAAGCATGGTCAGCAAAGCATCTGCACACTTTAGAGGCTGTATATGTTAAATTGTGTTGACAGAAAGAAATTTATTCATTCTCATTTTTTTTACTGGGAAGCCTATTAGTATATATTTTCCTTTTTAAACTCACTTGAACTATTAATTCTGATTTTGGGCCAATTTCCCCCTCTTATTTTTTCCTCCACTTTTTAAATCATATTTTAATCATAGTTCCTCATTTCCTCCCAATTTGTCTATTATCCCACAATTCTCATAATACTTGTCTGCAACGATTCTTCTGATGAGGTGTTAGCCAAAAAAAGGTTACCTTTTAAGGGAAAAAATATACAGTTTTGTCTGTTTAAAATTATCTAAAACTTCTATGGCATCAGATATTTATTTAAATATATATAAAATAGATTTTGATTCGAGAGAAATGACTTTTGCATATGATGGTATGCTTCATCCAGTTATTTATTGTTTAACTGAAAATATATATATATATATATATATATATATATATATAACTGGAATTTTTTTACAAGTGCTTTGGGTGTATAGTCAAAAATTTCTCTATTGAATGAAGTTTTACTGAAGCAGCCTATTATTTTGCAAAAGTAGTTTCCTCACAAAGGGAATGCCATGTGATGCTCATAACAAAACTATAAATCCCTCATGACATTATCAGGTGGTCTTTGCATATAATTGAAGCTAAGTAAAATCAAATACCTTATTGTGAAGTGAACATTCTGCCATTGTTATTGCAAAATCAGCTGAATTTAATTTACTGCAATAAGAACTTTATTACTAATGCATTATTTATCCACATAATTTATATTGCCAGCTCAGAAAGCTATAAAAAGATGTTTACTTAGAATTTATCTCTTGTTTTTGAGAAGGGTTATTTTTATTTTACAAAATGTAAATTATTATCTTATTTGGTAATATAACTCATAAATATTTCACTAAGTTTGAAGTTATCAAAACCTATATTACATAACTGTCAGTGAGAAGAAAAATGAAATACTTTTCTAATATTGCACTGTTGTAAATTTGATCAGATTTTTCTGAGTAGAAAAACTATTGGATATAAAATGTATTACATATCTTGGGATTTCTTTTACTCAGAATTGGCCTCTTTTGTACTACATCCTCATTTCAATTACAATTTTTAAGAATAAATATAAACCTTTAATTTAAACATAATACCCCTCACTTGTATTCCTCACCACAACTGCATGGGTTTGGAATAGAATATGACCAAGAACTGTGTCTATTCCATCCTGTGCAGTTGTAGCAAAGGACATAAGGGTGAGACCAGATCTCCATTCAAGGTAAGAGTGAAGGAAAAGGAGTGACACCAAACTTAGGCATGGCTGACCATATATGGTAATAAAAGGCTGTGGAATGAAGTTAAAGTTAAGACAGAACAACACTAGAGAATCCATTCATGTATTAATCTCTGACAACCTTCTCAGCTGTTGATTAGAAAAGGACACTGAAAAATTTCACCACCTACAAAGTTTAAGGCTCCAAAATTACATTACTGGGTTGTCCAAGAGGAATACAGCTTTGTGGGTGGATTAAAGCATTAATTAAGGGGTATCTGGTTTCATGGCCTTTACAAGTTCAATCCCTATTAAGCTTACTTATAGAAATTAAAGGAATTATAGAGAAGGTATCTTTGCATATAAATTTTTAAAAAATGTCATTTTGATAGCACTGAGCATTCAGAATATTCAGCAAGAACAAAACAAATTATAGAATTGCAGTCAAACTACATGTTTTTCATGAATTGTCTGTTCAGTGTCTGCTTTTGTTATCAGGCAACAGATTTTTTTTTTTTTTTTTTTACAATAGTGAACTTTTTTTTCTTCTCGTTGATTGCATTAGTTACATTTTGCAGCCAATCAGTATAAACTTAAACAGCAATAGTATTATTCAGACTCCAAAATTTATGTGAAACAGTGCCTTGTGTAATAACAAAGCTTTTTTTTTTTTTTTTTTTTTTTCAAATTTGGTTCTCTCATCACTCTGGTAGCAACTGCGACCTTGTCTTTCCAGTTTTGTTTGTGTATTGCATTTATATACAGGAATCCGGTTTCATCATTCACAGTGGTGGTATCCACTAGTCTGTGTGTTTGTATCCATGCACAAAAAAGAAATCAGATATTTACATATATTCAAAACATTATTTTCCATCAATAAATTTTGGAATCTAATTTTTAAGTTAATTTACTTTGCCAGGATCTCTTCGGATAGTGGAATGAGGTCAGTTAAATTGCATTATTTCTTTATTGATCAATATTGGGTTAACTTCCATGACATGGCACAGTTTCCCAATCTGAAATTTGGTGAATTACTCATAGTTTGGAGAACAGCTCCTCCTGAAAGCCTCATTGATTCTGTGTATTAATTCTGCTAAATTAAAGCTTATTTTAATAATATACAAGTACAAGTAATATGTTCTCACTTATTTTTTTTTCTCAGATTGCTTTTGTGTGAGTTAAGTTGCAAAAAACTGAACACTAGTTTGTTTACACTTAATTGAAAGGGTCATGAAAATTTAATCTACAAAACTTTACTTCCATAAATACAGTGATATCTCTGATTTAATACAAATATGGATAATGTGAGGGTCAGAATAATTTTATATTTTCTTTCATACTAGTATTTTTCTTTTAACAGTTTGATTAAACTTCATTTAGTATAACCACATTTTGTTTTGTTTTTCTTCCTAGTGACTTTTTTATGGATCTTAATGGTGTCATACTGTATATGAAATTGTCTATCTTAGATATTAATTTCTTTTTACCTTTAACAGGACAATCCACTGATTGCTAAAGTAAGTCAAAATGTGGGACATTAAATTATTCTTCTGAATAGAAAAAGGGTTTACTCATAATCTGGTATATTTTTATATTGATTTCTTCTAGTAATCTCTTTAACATGGCTTTATTTATACTACTTTCTTTTTAATTCTCATTTCTCCTCTTCCTATCTATTTTCTAGTATTTTTATACTAATGTTCACCCAATACAAGAGCCCAAGGGCCACTCAAGGTAGAGTTATTGTGTGGAGTGTATGAGCATAAGAAAAGGCAAGAAGTGAAGTTTATGAGGTTATACAGGAAAGAAAACACTTAACCCTAGACTTGAAGAGGTCAAAATTATAGTGATTGGGAAAACATCCTGCCAGGAGTCTGTTACACAAAGCAGCAGTTCTTGAGAAGAAACTTGTTAGGGTGGAACTTCTTACTAATGAAATACAAATGGAATGAGAATGATTCATCCTTTTATACATGTCAGGGTTGGTGGGACCAAGGAATGTAGTTTGCCAAATATACCATGAAAATAGTGATAGAGAAGCAAGAGGTTCAAGTTTTGTCTATAGGAAAGGTGTTGTAGAGTGGAAAATAATTAATCACCCACAAGGCTGCATAGATACTTTTGATCTCTATCAAGATAGGCAGGTGAGGACTGGGCAGCTTCAATCCAAGTATGACAGTATTCCATTTTTTTGTCTGATCTGTCTCTTGTAAAGATAGTGTATAGCAGGTGGAGTTAGGTACTTACTGGAGCAGTACAACAGACCAAACATTTTCCCAGCATCTTTACTAATAAATTGTATACATGAGTTCCACTTGAAGTTTGGGGTGAGCTTGAATCCCAACATATGTTCAAGGCAAGGATCCTCCTTGAGAGAACACCTATCCATCATGATAGGTGAAATTTCAAAGTCTGCACAGTGATGGTGGAACATTACTAGTTTGATTTTTGAAATTTTTGAATTTTACAAGCCAGTCCTTCCCACCTCCTCATTAGCACACTACAGTTAAGTCAGAGGAGAGATTAGCTGCTAGGTTCTGGTCATCCAGATTTTTGTAGGTACACCTATAAATTGTTTTATTATGTGCACAGATATTCATTAGAGACTGGAGTATGTTTTTAGGCAGATCATCAATATAGAGCAGAAAGAGGGTAGGACCAAGGAGAGAACTCTGAGGAATGCTAGCATTGATCCCCTGGACTTCCCATGGCTGGCTATTAAAAACAAACTTCAGAACCTATCTGTTAAGGACTTGATAATGGATAAAACCCTTCCAGAGATTCCATGCTAAATAAATCTTCATATCAAATATTTATTACATTAAATGATTGCTTCGTTGTCTTATCAGTAATCTCTCTTATAGTAATACAAACAAAATGATGTACTATGTATCTTTTTTTTCTTTTAAGTTTTTCTTTTTAAAGGAAGTTCCATATAAATAGACTAACTGAATATAAGTTATAAACTTTTGGACTCTACATAGTGATTTTATTTCTGTTTCACTTCATTAAAAGTCAGAAGTGTTTCATTGACTATTACTATAGTTTTCAAGAACAATGTTCATGTTAACTAGAATGATATTCCAGTATTGTCCTTTATCTGTCTATTTAGTATTATTCTATCTAATTAGATTTTGATTTATCTATATAATATGTATATTATTCTTGAAATTCATGCTTCTTACCAGCTGATGGTTAGAAGTGAATACTTAAAAATGTATAAGATGCTAATAATACCCATGGGCAATTTTATAACTAGTTTCTCTGTTATATCTTTATTTGGATAATATATTTTAGTGACATTCAATAGCTATGACATCATAATCTTGAGAATTATTTTGTGAAACATAGCTTAATTTATTTTTATATCATTATTGAAACTAAGCTTTTATGCATCTATTTATTTATCTCATTTTTACTCTTATTTTTAATTAATTTTTCCTCCTAAATATAAATTCTAGAGGTCTCTATTTTTCTTATATAAAGCTTTTTATTATTCTGTCTATTCATTTCCTTTTTGTTTTTCCATCTCTTTACTGCTTTTATCTCTCTGCTATTCTTGCACATTAACATTTGTAATGCCTGCATTTGTAAATCTTCCTTGTTTTCAGGTTTTCTTAATTTTTTTTTCTTTCAAATAAGTTGATCAAAATATTCATATAACAAAAAAAAATATAAAATCCATGAAGAGTGTAACATTGATTTTACTGATGCCATCAGTAAATTTCATTGTTTCTTTATTTGCTCTCATTTATTGCAGTTTTTTTTTTTTTTTTTTTTTTAACAATAATTACTTTTGCCTTTCTCTCAAGATGTTTATTTAATTTTTTTCTTTTTCTTTTATTATTTAGGAAAGGTTATAATTCTTTTATTACTGCAAAAATAATTTCAAATATATATTTTTTTTTTTTTACATTGAATTTCTTAATCAATATTACTGCCTTGTGATTAGCTATTAGTGGTAAAATTTCAGACCCCTATATATATTTTTTATCATTGCTTATATGTCTAGCATTCACTGCTAAATAGGAAGGTAGGCATCACATAACAGTCTAGTACTCTTTGCATTTCTGTTATTTTTCAATGTCTTAGTACTTTGCACAGTTTCAGAAAAGTATTTTTCACTATTTCTATGCATTTGTGACACATTCTGACATCTGACCAAATAGTTAAAATTCTTCAATTTTTTTACTATAATGTCCTCAATGTGCAACTTACATCATAAGGTGTCAACTTTTGATCACCACCATGCATTGTTTTCTTACAATTAATGGTTAGTTCTTACTTTCATTGGCTACATTATCTAATAGCTATTTCTATTTTTCTAAATCTACTGCATAACTCTGTATACTGTTAAGATAAAAAAAAAATAGTGGCATGTTCTTTAATTATTTAATTCATAGATTCATCGCAGATTAAATAAATCCACTGGGTTCCCATATGATCACTAAAGTTAAGCAATGACAACTCTGGTCACTACCTAAATGAGTGACTGCTTGGGAATACCAGGTGCTATAAGCTTGTGTTGTGTAATGGATAATGGCTCAGAATTGTTAATTGGTGAGCCGAGTTCCAATTCTAGTCAGGGTTGTTATATTTACTTAATGCAATTACCCTTGGCAAATGTATGGCTCCATCTCTTATACCCCCAATTATGGGTTAATTAGTAAGATTTGTATCACTGAATTATTATTCCCCCCACCCTAATTCTTACACACTAAAAATATTTTCTGGCTTTAAATAATATGCAAAGTGTTAAGTCAGAGAAAAAGAATCTACTGAGAAAGCACATTCTTGTTTAACTCCTCTTTCTATTTACATACAAATTGTTTGTTCCAGTACAGACTGCAGATTTGTATATTTTATGCTGATCAAGCTTTTCTAACAGTCCAAGAAGTTCTTAATGTTGTGTTCTATTGATTCCTACAGATTTTGGTTTTTCTGCATTCCTATTGCTCATTCTTACCAGTGTTTTGTACAAAGCTGAATTGTTCTTCCTCTATTTCTGGTTTAATTCTGCTATGAGCTCCATTCATTCTTTTCCAGGCTGCATAAAATCTAAAGAAAGAATGATCATAAGAAAAACATTACTGCATTAGTCAAATGAGTACATAGAGGATACTTCCATAATTCTACAATTAATAAAAGCATAGTAAAAACTGGGATATTAAAAATCTTAAACAATCGCTAAGATAAAAAGCAATAAAGCATTGAGACCAGATAAGATTGTCATAAAGATCTTTACTGCATTATGTGACTTTGGAATTGATAAGCTTATGAAATTGATAACTAAATATGCAGTAGTAACAAAATACTAAATGATCTAAATAAAAAAAAAATAAAAAAAATTTTTCATAGCAGTGCTGAATAAATCGGTTGCAAATAAATGCAGAATTCATCAAGCAATCAGTTTGTTCAGTCATTGAACAAAACTACAATATTCACAATATAATATGTAAAGAGAAATCTTTTCTTCTTTGAACCAAATTCTAAAATTTAAGTTACACTTAAAAGCTAGGAACTTATTTTCTTTCTCCCTACACCCTGATAAATATAAAGTAATTTCATCTTATTCCCCAATATGAGTCTGTCATTATTTAAAATCATGAAGTTGGTATCAGATTCTCTCAAATCATCACTTTCCTAATAAAAAAAATGCTCTGTTTTAATTATTAACTGCACAAAAAGGTTTTCTCCGTTATTAAAACAGCTCATCAATTGAACTTTGTAATTAGAATTAAAATTTGTTACACAGAAAATTTCAAATCTGGCAAGAAATACCTTTCATAGTGTACCTAATAATGATCTTTTATTATAAATTATTCATGGTAGCTTTTAAGTATATAATTTGAAGAATTTTCCTAAAATAAGTTAGCAAAAATTCAGATATAATATAATTAGTTAACAACATTTGTATAACTTGTTTTTTTCATTATTTACTGTAGTTTAAATTCATGCTTTGCAAACTCAATTTGGTGCTTGAAAATTTAAATCCTGTAAATTAAAATCTGTATAAATATATTTTAGTCAAAGCTAGACTTCATTTAAGAATTATTGATTTGTTTATAATCAGTCAACTTTAGCAACATTCAATCTTGTTATTATTTAATTGGTTTTAAAAAAAATTGAATTCCTTATTTCTAAGGCTTCTGTTCCAAGTTATCCATTCTAAATAAAATTATCAAAAAAACAGATGTGCATTGTAGAGGAATACATTCACATACACTAACAGCAAATAATATTTTAACTCCCTGAATGTGAAGCTTAAACAGATGTTTAAGCCTCAATAACACTAAATGATTATATATAAAGATCAATATAAGCAGATACCATATTAAGGGCTGTATCAACAATACTTAAACACCATATTAATATACAGTTTGTCCTCCTTGAGCATTAACATTAGGCCTTTACTCTTACATGTATACAATTGTACAGATGTAGAACACCATCCTGCAATCCATACTACTTGCATTTGTTGATACATTACAGCAAGAGTTGTAGGTTGACTACTTGAAGAAGTAATCTCATATATGTTGTAACTGATTGCATGCTTGGTTCACAAATCAGTTTTTTACTTCTTTTTTTTTTTTTTTTTTTTTTTTATATAATTTGATTTGCAATAAGAAATGTCATTTTGATTGGAGTAATCTTAATTTATGACTAGTTTGTTAATAATACTAGTTCATTGCTAATCTTTTGCTGGAACTTAGCTGGCATTACATTTTTTTTTTATTTTAACTACACTATATGTTATGTCAATGATATTTTGAATTTTTCATATCACCAAAAGATGATACTCACACAAATCTTCAGAATTGATAGCTTGCCATAATATAATACTCTTATCAAAAACAGTTTTATATTTTGTGCGATGTCTTTTTACAATTTCTTTTTTAATTCCACCAACAAAATTGAAGAAAACTTAAAATTTAATTCCTTTTTATATATATATATATATATATATATATATATATATATATAAACATCCTAGTAGATTTATAATTTGATATAAATGCTAATATTGTGGGTTTGATGATGTTTCCCTACATTATTTATTTCAAGTGTTATCAAAATCATATATTAAAATAGACATCTTTATTTAAAATATCTAAAATGCATTTATTTTTGTCAATTTATTGAAAATGAATGAACATCTACTGAATGTCTTTTAATTTCATTTTCCATGTCATTCCTTAGATTTTCAGCCTTTGAGATTCACTCTTCATAAAAGAAAGCTTTAATTTTTTTCTTTTCTTTTTTTTTTAATATTATAATCTCAAATAACTAAACTCTTTTAGTGTACGAGTTCACTTTGGCAGGAAAAGATAAACTGTGAAATTTAGTTCACTTATGCTATAAAAAAAACACCAGCATAGTTTTCTGTATTGCTATAAGTAATATTTTTAAAATAAATTTGGAATTAAAACTTATCAGATAATTAATACTTCTATAAAAATCTGTGCTGACTTGAAATATGTTTCCAGCTTCAACTTAATATATGCTCAAATTGTAGTTTTGTTATTCTTGTACCTAGACTTTGTTTAATATTTATTTAAATTTTACAAAAATGAATTTTAATAGTAAATATGATATATTTGCCTTAAGCTAATGTCTGTATAGGCAAACTATACAGGGTCTCTCTCTTATATTGCTATCATAGTATTTATATATTAGATTATTGCAAAAGTTTCTGCCCAATTAGAAAATTAAAAACAGTTTTATATACTCACAAATAAACATTTATTAGTCAATTACATATTTTTCATTGTTTTTAACTGTCTCCCGTTGTTCTACAAGCTAGTTGATGCCATTTTAATAGAAACTTTGTTTTTTTTTATTGGAAGAAAGTTGTGATGTAGTTTTTGACTGACTGTACAGTCAAATTTTTTATCATTGTTCTGCAGAGACTTGAACAAAGGAAAATCTGAAACTAAGAGGGGGGATACAGTGGGTGCTGAAGAGTTTCCAATTTCAGCTATTTAAGCTTCTGCAAGTTCTGTTTTGCAATATGTGATCTTTTCAACAACTTTTCGATTTTCCAAAAATTGACTATTTGAATAACCACATTGAGATTGGCAAGTTGATCACAATACTTTGCAGTTATTGTCTTTTTAGCTGAAAGAAGTTGAAATTTGCAATTCCACAAAATGGACAGAAATACCTTCATTGGATACAAGAATGCTTTAGCCTGTGGACTCATGAGATTAGCAATGAACTAGTATTATTAACAAACTAGTCATAAATTAAGATTACTCCAATCAAAATGACATTTTTTATTGCAAATCAAATTATATAAAAAAAAAAAGTAAAAAACTGATTTGTGAACCAAGCATGCAATCAGTTACAACATATATGAGATTACTTCTTCAAGTAGTCAACCTACAACTCTTGCTGTAATGTATCAACAAATGCAAGTAGTATGGATTGCAGGATGGTGTTCTACATTCACAAGCTTGTTTCCAGCTGTTTGTGCTGAGTATTATCATAAATGATCCATTTTTCATCGTCTACAGCAATTCTGTCCAAGAACAGCTCTTTTTTTCATAGTATAACTACAAAGAAATCAACACGGAACTTGTTTTGTTCTGTCAGAGAATGTGGCACCCATGTTGAATTTGGAAACGAACCCAAGTCTCTTCAAATAGCAAAAGGCAGTTGAAATATTGATTTTTTTTTTTTTTTTTTTTTTTTTTTAATTCTTAGCAATCCATTAAAATCTTTGATTTATTCTTCACATTGACATCAGAAGGTCACCCAAAGTGTGGTTGATCATTTAGCTTTAAACCACTCTGACAAAATCTGACAAACCACATTTTAACTGTCCAAAAAGCTGGAGCATGATCCAAATAAACCTTCTGAATGTGTTTTTGTTTCATTTCTGACATTTACTCCTTTCTGAAATTCATAGAACATAATATGGCAAAAGTGCAATCTTTAAGGCATTCATTTGTGGACAAAATATCAACATTCAACAAAACTTGACTCATAACTGAATAATGCAAGGATTCAATCTTGAACATGCCAGAAATTGGCACCAAAACAAATATGAGTGTCAAGTTGCAGTCAGTTTATATCAACAATAAAAATCGTGCACAAACTTTTGCTGTAGATGCATGCCATATAGACTGCAATTTTAGTGTTTGTTGTAAGCTTTCTGTTTTCCTGGACTCATGAGGTCAATCTGACAAATATGGTAGCAGCTCATCTGATCCATCTGATCTCAATGTCTAGGAAGAGGGTGTCTGAAATGGTGGAATTGAGTTATGTGAATTCATGAACTACTTCCAGGTCAGTTTGATGGCAGGAGGCTGTTCAACACCTTGGCACATCCTGTTAGTTTTCTTCAGACTGATGGTCAGTCTAAACTCTTGGCAGGCTTTTGAAAAACTGTTAACTTTTTTAAATATTCATACTATATTCTAAATATTTCTATATATTCTTGGGAAAAAAAACTCTAATTTAGAGTAAGTAAATTTTTGTCTGAATTTCTGGGATATGGATTTATTTACATGTAGATTATTTTTCTCATTATCATCACAACATTTTTAGCCATTGTACCCTTCAAGGAATTTAGAAATGACCCCTCTGTTTAATCTACAGGAGTAGACTATTCTTGTTCAACTGACCATGTCTAGGAATATCTTTTCTACTTTAATTTTTTAGTTTAGTTTAATACTTCTTAGTTATTGCTTGCCCCATTTCCACAAGTATCCGAGTCTGCATTGACCACAAGCCCAACAATTGAATTTCCAATTACTAACAGTTAAACAAATTAAAAAAACTGGTAGTTTTATCACAAATGAGTTACTCTTCAATATCTAAAAATTACTTTTATTTTCATTTATATTCATTATCTTTATAAAGCAGACTAGAAACAGATTTTTCAAGAGTAAAAATTATGAATTTGTTTTCTAAACAAAGATCATATGTTCAATATGGATGTATAACTTTCTGCTGTATATCATCAGTTCAGAGAATGTTAAAATTCTAATTATCTCTTGCATAATTATGCAATATTAATTTTGCACTCAAAACTTATCTTTTCATTTGGAAAGTTAAAGACCATTGGAAAAACATTTTTCAATTATTTTAAAATTATAGTTTATTTATTAGATATATTTCTTCTCTTGCATTTTCCCTTATAATTTTACTATTTGTGGAAATGCTAGTAAGAATTTGAACATTTGACTTGACTACATTTTTACAAGCAGAACCAAAATATAGAGATAATTTATATAATGAATAATGAAGAGTTTGTAGACATGAAAGGGTTTATAATCCAAGTTATTATAAACACAATGGATAACACATTCCAATGATCTCTATAAATCCTAAATCTCCTCAATTCCTTCCCTATTTTGAATTGGCTTCTAGTAAAAAATTTTTGTCATTATACTTATGAAGAATTTCAATTAATTTCAATTCTTGTAAGAATTTAAATCCTATGTATATGGTTAAAATTCTTCCTCTAAAAGTTTTTAAGTTTTAAATTCTCTGGAAACCAAGTACCTCTTGTTTTGAGAATCACTTTATCTGCTTATTATATAAAGTATAAAATTCTGTTCTATAATTTTTTTGTTCTGCTGAAATTCATACAAACCCTGAAGTTTTTACAGTTAGGATATATAGTTGAAATTTCTGGGACACATAATGAGGAAAAGAGGGCTTGAGAGAATTCCACACTCGTGGAACATATTCAAGGCAAGAGAAACAAGTGTAAACAGCAAGTAATCTACTTAAAAAGCTTATGTAAATGGATTGCAGATCAGGGAGTGCCAAGGACAAAGCAAACATTTCTAAGAGCTACAAAGGACAGAATGTTGTGGAGAGCCATGATTGCCTACATCCTAAATGGACACAGCACATAAAATATAAAGTTTAACCATCTTAATTTAATTTAAAATACTAAACTACATATGGTTTTAATTATACAAGATAAATATTATTCAGTTCTTCACGTATATATTCTGCTGATCAATATGATATAAAAAGCTATTGATCAGTTGAATATGAGTAAACTTGCGAGTATTGATTGAAAAAAATGAAAACCTTGGTCTACATTCTAGACTTCATCATTACTTTATAAAGAAGAGAAATGTACATTACCCCTTTTTTAATATTGTGATAGAAATTTGATAGAAATTTGATAGAAATTTGAACAATCATCAATATAACAAATGTTCTTCAATTTCTTTATGAAATCACTTAAATATAAATGATTTGAGGACATTTTGTAGTGTTAAATTATCTAATGCATTATTGGCTATATATGTTTCTATATGTAAATTTATATTGTATACATCATGATACAACTTGCTGCTTTTAAAAAATATCTATATACAGGGTGCGATGGGTAAATTGTCGCCATTTTATATTTTTAATTTGCTTTTAATACCATGACATGTTCAGTTGTCAAGATGTTTCAGCTTTTCTGTTAAATACACAGATAAATACATAATATTGTTTACCAAGAAATCTGACATTTGGATGTAAAATAAAAAAATAAACAAAGTCTATGAAACATAATTAACACATACACATGGACTCACTATCATGATAATGAGCACTTCTCCAATAAATATAGCAAATTTTAAATTATATAGGGTGCAGTGGGTAAATTGTTGCCATTTTATATTTTTAATTTCACACATGCACATTGTTTTGGATTTTGTCAACTGTATAGTATGGTAGGGCTAGTTGAGCACCATCTGTAAGAAAAAGAGCACCATGATGCAATTTGCCCTGCCAGAAATTTGAAAACGATATGCTGTACTGCTTAGCATTCACACCAGAAGCTCCAATACAAACATTTCAGTGTTTGAGTATCAATCTGAGGACAGTGCAGAAGATTTTGAAACAGTTGGATGACTCTAATGGTGATTACAAAAGTGTTTGGAGTGATCACTAGTGATGGTAACATTATGCCTTGATTCATATTCCCACAGGGCCTCAGACTCAACATGGAGGCCTACATCAAGTGCTTTGAGGAGTTAATTCTACTCGGGTCAGGAGGGTAGTTGTTGAAGAACTTATGTCTGGCAACAGGACTCTGCACCATGCTACACAAGCAGGAGAACCGAGTCATGTCTGTCAGACAATTTCTGCAACCATATCACCTCTTACATTTGGCCAAACTGCAACTGCCTTGATTATTATGTGTGGAGTACAGCTAAGTGAGAGACCAAAAAAGTCCTCGTAACACCAAAGATGAACGGAAGGCATGGATTATGGCAGCATCCACTAACTTAAACAAGATCATTTAGATGAGTTGCAGGATATTCTGAAGTTGTCTGGAGGCCATAGCTGAAGCCAGTGGCAATTTTATTGAATAAATTTACTCTTTAGTATTTCAAGATATTTTTGTTTAATTTTGGTAAATATATCTGCTAAAATGAGATGTCAGTGTTATTTCCATTTTTACATAATTTAGTCAACAATTTATCCATCGTACCCTGTAACTATTGCCTCTTAGTCATATATAGTTCTATAGTCATTCTGATACTAAGTGATTTAATTTAGTCAAACAGGCTAATATATAAATAATGTGATCAAATGAGCAATAATTACTACTTGTTTGTTACTAATTTCCTAACTTGCTTTTCATTTTGCAGATACATAAAAAAAGTTCTCAGACAGTTCTGTGTCAGTGTTTTTTAATCAATGTCTTAAAATCTGATGTATCTTGCAAAATTTATGCTAACCATCAAGAGAATGACACATTGCACCTTCTCAAGATAATGTTTTCAACTGACATGAAGTGGAACAATTATATTGAATTAACAGCAAGTCTGCTACTAGGAAAGTTGGTTCACTGTATCATTCTAGATATTTTTTTTTTCGTCAAAATCTGTCTTACACCTTTATAAGTCTATCATTCATCCATGCATTGAATATTGCTGTCACATCTAATCCAGTGTTTATGCTATCTGTCTTGACAATATCCAAAGAATCTATAATATTATTGAGCCTGACTTATTGGCTTTATCACCTTGCTTGGGGTGAAATGATTAAAAGAAAAAAAAAATCCTCAACATGAAAAACACAAAAAGTAGGTGAAAATGAAGTTTTTAAAAATGCCCTAAGCCAACAATCTACACTTGCTGCATCAATGATATATTCATATTAACTAAAGATATGGATGAAGACACATATTTGAGAAAACTTTTCAAAAATAACTCTGTTCTTAATTTCACATATGAACTCTGCATAAATGATAGAATTCATTTTAGTTGTACGTATTGATTTGAATAATTAAAACTTTAAAGTCTCCTCTATAAATTAAAAAAAATACAATTCAAACCTTGCCTACTTAACTACAAAAGTGAATGCCCATACATATACAAAATAATCATAATAAATAATTTAATAAATAAAGCAGATTTAATATCCTCTATGAACATATTTTATAACAAACTAACAAATATAAAACATGAATTCATCATTTCCCTAATCACATAATTGATAAACAAATTAAACTAACTTTAGAAAAAATAAAAACAATATAACAATAATGTAATAAAACAAAAAATATCATTAAACTATAGAAACCAACTACACAGTAACAACTAGACAAAAATAATAATAAACTAATACATATCATTTAAGTGATATGTATTAGCAAAATAATAAACTAATACATATCATTTAAGTGATATGTATTAGCTTATGATTGTTCAAAAACAAATTAAAACATCACTTATTACAAAAAAAAACATGATCACCACCAACAATACAGAAAAAAAAAAACAATCAAAATAAAGTATAGATTTAAGAAAACCTGTATGTTAATAGTTTTATTGTATCTCAATGAATTTTTGGAAATGACTCACTTATTACACTTGATTAACAATTTAATTCTAAGTTCTCAGGAATGTACATCAAAAAACTCTCGAAACAGATCTTTCAGAATAGAGTATTTAATTTCTATTTAATTTGAAAATTTTTAGTTTTTTCTAAAAGAAGGAAAACCCATACAAGAAAACTTGATAAAAACAAAAATTTTCATTATTTTTTTTTTTTTTTTTTTTTTTTTAATAATTGAAACAGGCATTTTTAAATGTTAAGTTTATGCAAGAAATTTGTTTATTTTCATTAAAATGATTCTAATGAAAACTGTCCCATTTTTGATGGAACAAACCCCTACAAAATATCTTAAAGAAACTGATAGTAATTAATATGCAGCAGACCTAAAATAATACAGAATCATTTAATAAGCAAAATATTTTCCCAAATTACTCTTGCCTCTTTGGTTGTGCCATTCTACACAGATGCAAATTCTTCATTTTAAGCTCAGTTTTAAAAGTTTTAATCAATTTGAGTAGAATAATTAACAAGTATAAGCTTATAATCCGGCTTTTTTAGAAATTTTCAACAAAAATGATCTTTTTCCTTTTTTACTTTCTTGCCTGTTTTTATTTTTGTATTTTCTAAAATATAAAACTTGTGATATTTCTATTTTCATCAGACAAAGGAAAAGACAAAAAGGTAACCTTCAAAATAAACTGGCAGTTTTGAAGGAAAATAACATTTTTAAAAATATTTCATTGTTTTAGGTCTTTGTGATTAACCATTATGAAGAATTTATAATTCAACAATCTTTTTATTTTAGCAAACTTACAAATAGACTGGAAAAGGAGTTTTCTAAAAAAGTGAAGTTTGCTAATACCCATTTTGTGTAATCATAAAATCTATCTTCAATCCCATTCCAATTGCCTACTGTAATTTTTTTATTGTTTCTTTTGATTCTGTTTTATTATTGCTTTCTTCTGTTTTGTAGGCAGAAGCAGACCTGCGAGTTGCACAGTCTGAATTTGACCGTCAAGCCGAGATTACCAAATTGTTACTGGAAGGAATCAGTAGTACACATGTATGTATCTTTTATTTACTGTTATCTTCTATTTACATAATTTGCATTATGCTGTACTTGATATAGTTGTCAATTGTTACTCTTAACTTGTATTTCTAAGAGCATTATAATGTCTGATTATATTGTTGAATTGGTATTACTTATTTGATGTATTTGGAGACATTATATCAAACTTAAAAAATATAATTTATATGGAACTAATTATTGGGATGGTAAGAATTTATAAACAATCTGTGCACTCTGAGTTTTTCTAAAAAATAAAAGATCATTCTACATAATCACTACTGTTATTTATCACTTTTTGCCAATTTTTGATCAAGTATATTCCTTTACAATAGAATAATGCTGGCTTAAAGATTTGAAATGCCATTTTGTTTTCATTTTGGAAACTTTGTTTGGGAAGTTCTGCAAAGAGCAATTAAAGAAGTAATTGGAAAGCTAAGCAATTGTATGGCTCCTACAAGAAACATTTCCAATATCATTGCTACATTCTTCACAATTTGTCTATACAACAGAAGGATTTTGTGCAATTCTTTGTTTTTTTTTTTTTGTTTTTTGTTTTTTTTTCAGCAATTCAATTAGTTGCATTTTGCATCAGTATACAGTATGATTCAATAGTAACAGTTTTGCTTGGATTGAGCTATTCCCATTAAACAGCGACTTACAAATCTTACCACCAACTTTTTTTATTTAAACTTTGCTATAGAGTAACAACACTTGCTTTATTTGTATATCATGTAGACATGGAGGCACTATTTTTGATTATCTGTAATGATGGTATCTCAGCATGTATGTCTTATAAAGGAATCAGCTGCATCTGACCAAATGTTGATTTAAGCTATCGTTAATTTCTGAATTTAAAGACTTTGTCCTAAGCTATCTAATTGCAATTGGCAATGTCTTGAATTCACCATACTGGAATCCAATTCATAAGTTGTTATACAGTAAAATTCCTTTCACTAAACACCAGGTTATTTGGTGCATTGATTCAACTGATTGTGACTCTACTTTGGAATCTTGAATTTAAAATGTTTGCAAACAGCATACATTTATAAATTTAAAAACTTTCTCTAATGTTTGAGTACTTTCTTACCCACCTAATATATCGTTTTATATTTTCTCATTATTATCATTGTCTTTGTTTAGCAATATGCACTACTCTTGCCTAACAGCACATTTCACTTTTGCTTATCAGTTCACTAACAATGCTTTCTTAGAAATTTTTTCCTGCATAAAAACATTTTTTGATGATTTGCCAAGATTCTTCTAGTTTTATAATTGGTGAAATGTTTTCTCTTATTTTAAAGTTCATTTTATGAGTTGACTGTTTGTTCTTCAAATATTTTCAATAAACTGAGATGTAAACATCTCTTTACTTATATAAAAAAAAATCATTTTTAATTATACTTCATTATTGAAACTACACTTCATATGAACATTTACAATATCACAAAAAATCTTAGTGTACTTTTTTATTGCTTCCCCACCTCCAGGATCTTATATAAGACTGACTCCATCAATGAAACCATTATTAATCTGAAGAAGTCCCTTCTAGGAATGATACTCATAGTTTGTTTTTTTTTTTTCATTTTATCATTCATTTACCCATATTTTATTAAATAACTGAGTATGGTTATAACAAATACATTAAGAATTTATTTGAAAATATTTAATAGCATTTTTCATAAAATCAAAACTGATGGTTATACATCTTTCATATAAATTAATATGGATGCCTAATATAGATAATGTTTTAATTTCATAATTGTATAAAATAAACCTCAGTTGAAATAAACACGAAAAATTCACATGTTCATTTTGGATTTTATGTAAGCAAACAATTATCTCCACTTGTTACTATTTTGAGGGGAACAAAAAATAAGTGCTGTATTTTTATTTTTTTTAATCAGAATTTCTTATTTTTATATTTAGAAGTTATCACTTATTTAATTTCTATTACTACCATCACCCCTCTTCTCTCTCTGTACATACATATTGGCCGTAATCTTCAATTAATATATATGATACACAAAAAAATTTACATTAACACTGACAACACAAGTTTCTACAAGAACCCTCTTTGTAGCAAAACTCAAGATATTTTTACTTGCCATTATTTCATTATATTATAAAGAGAATAACTATCTCTGCACTCCAATACTCATATTCATCATTTGTATATCAATGATGTACTAACACCAGAAGGAAGGACCAGAATAGCTTAAAGAAATGAATGCTAAATATGCATTGTGCACAAGATTTTATATACAGATGTCATATAAGAAATATGTATATGTAGAGAGTCATACCAATGCCAGTGCAACCAACAGTTGTAGGATTTGTGCAATTTTGGGCCCTGGCCTGGGTGTATGCACTTGGGTTCCCCACATTAAACTGGAACTTGTCACATCATTCTCATTGGAGAGACAGGATAAATACCTACAGATGTCATACAAGAAATATGTATATACCTGCCACTATTTGACATTATAGCACATATGAATACAACAAACAGGGTGAAAGGGTGAAAATTGAGAGGGTCTTTCTTGTAATATTTCTCAAAGGAAAACAGCTAGCCCAATTGTTGTTTTTTTTTCTATGTTCCTTGTTTAGACCACATGGTTTCCATTCTTTCTCCTCATCACTGTGGGCTATCATATTTATCTATCTTCTTTGCAGTCAACACAGCAACTGGCTATCATGACCAGGGTCAGCTCATGGTACTGTCAACTCAGGCAGTCACCTAGGACACCATCAAGGCTGAGGGCACCATCATGCTACCATGTCATATGTTTGGGATCTTCCAAAACTAAAGCTTATAAAAATATATGTAAAGTCATCCATGACTCAAGACAGATTAAATTCTTTGGCTATTTTGTCAATACAAAATGATCTTGTAAAGAAGATGGGTGTAGAAAATGCCATGAAAAAGATTTGCAGATCTAAAGGCTGGAAAAATGTTTTAGGCAGGATAATGGATGTTTCCTTTAGCTTGTATTAAGTTGTATATTGTAACAAACTCATTATTCTGCATTTTCAGTTTTCCTTCTTGTGAAAATTTGAAAAAATTATACTTGTGAGGGTGCCAAAGTTCAGCTTGTCTAGGGTGCCAGCAACCCTAGGGCCATCAGTCTGTCACATGATCCTCATAAATTCACCCTATAAAAAGGAAATAATCACCTTTTGCATCCCTGCAATAGGAATTCTTAGCACTAATCATTTTATTATTTTTATCTGATTTGCATTTACAATTTTTGAATGGCTACTCATTAATTTCTAATTGAACAGTTTATCATTTTTTAATAGCTACAGAGAATATACTGTTGAAAAAGGAGTTCCTTTTGCTAAATAGATAACCTTTTCAGATATTTATTAATATTCGTTCTTAAGAATATTTGTCCTATCTGAAATGCATCAAAGAAAATATCACCTTTTCTTCTATATTATGACTATTTCAATACATTCTTATCAACACTTATTACATTTCTTTTACATCTTTGTGTTAGTGCTATATATATATATATATATATATATATATATATATAATTTACAGTATTAACTTAGAAAAAAGCACATTTTATTTTAAGTCCCTTGTTTGTTGGTAATTGGTTCTATGTGTCTTCAGTAATATTTTAGTATCTTTGGTTGTTGCTGCTTGCTTTGACACTCAGGATATGCTCAATAAGTAAATTCTTATTCAAAAGGATTCAGGGCACATCAGGAAATTATAAATATGTGCATGGCATGATATTTCTAATTATTTCCTGTCACACAAACTATGAGAAAATAACTTGCTTAAAGTCCTTCACCATGTCTTCCAGGGTCCAATTCCAGTTTGCTCAGTGGCTGAAGATGGTTTTCTGGTAATCATTTCTCTTTCAGTAACAAAAACATGGTATCATATAAAAGGGCACTGCACAGCACTCTATTGTGGGTTTTATATATCATTCTTGGGATAATTAAAAAATATTTGAGGTTTCTCTCTCTCTCTCTTTCTCTCATTTTGCCTCTGCTTTGATGGGGTATGGGGAATTATGCTCACTGACATTTTGGCTTAAATCTAGGCTGCACAAGTGCTTAAAACACTCTAATAATGCAATAGTCTATTCAGAAACTTGTCTAAGTCAAAATTATATTAATATGGTGTCACAAATTGTCCTAAATAAAGCTTTGTCAAGTACAAGGGTGTGTAATATTTATTTTATTTTTTTTTTTTTTTTTAAATATTGAATCATATTTTCTATCCCTTTTAATCAAATAATTTTATTAGTCAAATGAAAATCTAATTATGGTTTTGTCACTCATAAATTATTCCTAGTTAGTGTATAATTTTAAAGAGCAAATGAAGTTTTTAGATTTTCATCTGAAATTTAGTATATGAAATGAAGATTGCATTTGTCTCAAAATTATGCCTGATGAGACCTGTATAGATCAATATAATAAACAATCATCAGCTTTCATAATTCTCTTTTTCAAAGAGTTTATATTTAAAAATTACATAGAAACTATTTTATGTAATTTTCTCTTTTTATATGTAAAATATCTATTTACTTTTATTTATTTTTTTTCAGTTTGATTTAAGTGAACAGTTTATTTATCTTTTTTTTCATCCTGTAGGAAATATTAATAAATTTTGATGCACTGTACTGTCAATATTAGATTTGTCTTCTGCATTTGTCATGGGTGCCAACTGTTCTTTTATAAGAATTGGACTTTAATGTTGTCATACACTTCTTGTATAACAATATTAAAGTTTGATTTTCATAGAATATTTTTGCAATATTTAATGACTTCCAATTTAAGTAACCTTTGAATTTTTCACTTTAATGAGAATGCTAAATATCAGATATTAACTTTATCTGCTTTCTGACTGAGGACTGGAAAAATTACAAAAACTGAATTGCACATAAAATCAGTAAAATCTTTATATTTGCAAGGTAATGTGTCTCTAATATTGGTCTCTGGTTTGGATATAAAAAAAAAAAATGAATATGCATCTTCAGATATCATGGCGAGAGTTATAAGCCTTTAGTGATTTTTAACTTTAGTGATACTTTTTTCTTTTTCTTTTTTTTTTTAATATATTACCTGTACCTTTGGGGTCATTTTTTTTGTCATACTGAAAATTTTTTCAAGAATTTTCTACACAGGTTTCTTGTATTTAGAAATCTCATTTTTCTCTGTAATAGTCAATTTTTATGTTGACAGATGGATCAGCAGATGGTAGGGAGAATTACTGCTGTACTGTGTGACTTACTTGTAATTTATATTTGTAATTTCCACTTGCTGCTCAGGAAGTAAGATGTAAAGAGAAGTTATTTTTGGAAAATTCATGTTTGTTCAAATCACAATATTCTTCTAAACCATTCCAGGATCCAGTTTTCCTAGTATTAACCCTAGAACACTAACCATGGATATATAGTACCCAGTGCAAGTTTTCCTATTTTTATTTACAATTTTCAGTACCTGATTTTCTTACCTAAATAATGTTTTTCAGTTCCTATTAATGTTAACTCAAAGTACAAAGTTTGAAGTGCCTGCATGTAAAATATTTCAAATAAGGAATTATATTTAATATTTTTTTTTGATATTTTCAAAATCAGGTATAATATACCCATGGTTAGTAGTGGTGTAACTTTAATTGATGGTTAGTGTGCTAGGGTCAAAGAAAAACATCTTTCATGTAGATATAACCAAAGTACAAAAAATATCCATCGATTTCTAAAATATTATTTAATGGGAGGTGGGGAATGTAAAATTTTGTCAATAACATTATTTTATAAAAATATACCAAGCAGTGCTATTAATCTATTGTATATATTTTTTAAAAGTTTATATTTTCACCGGAAATCATATCTTTGTAAATATTTTATTGCTTTCTAACCTTGTTTAATATGCTCTTTTTCCATCTGTGAAAAATAATTTTAAATATCTTTTTTTTTTTCTTTTATTATTCCCAATTCAAAAATATAACTGAATTTTTTAGACTAGTTTTTATATTTTTGGTTAATCTTTTAGAATTTGGACCTTATTCTTTTTATCAATTGTTTTTATGATTTCTCTAACTTCATCTAGTCAATTGTTTCCCAAAGTTTTATTTCATAAAATGTATGTTTCACCTGTATCTGTATCTAAAAAGAATTCATTATTATAGTGCCAACTTTTCTTTCTCATTTCTTCACTAATAATTCATCACAGCTTTACCCCTCAGAACTAATATTTTATTATTGATCATTCTACCTTGTATATTTAAACACTTGTCTATAATAAAGATATCTACCACAAAATATTGAGCAGGTATAAAACTTGAAAAATTGCTGACACTGTCTTCACCAATCTCATTTATTCAGCTTTTCTATTTTTAGATTTTTGTTTTCATTATTCTCTCTCACGTCCAAATTGTAGGATTCTACAGAATGTATTTACTAAAAGAAGCCTGAACTATAAAACTTGATTGAACAAATAAGAGAAAATTCACATTAATCTGAATTTTTAAATTATATTTTTACTCCAAAGTTTAAATTTAAAGTTTTCCATTATTTTTATGATTCTATCCAATATGATGGTTGATTTCTTTATATTGATAATTATTACATATATAATATATTTTTATTACCTGTTTTGCTTGTTTTGTTTCAGAGTTTTACTAACAAAATTTTGCCTGTTTTGTCATCTCTAAGTAGGCTCCTTCATAATCCACATCACATTTTCTCAGTAAATCATATTAGCTATCAAATTAACAATCAAGCCATATACTACATTCCCATTCTGAAGTCTATAGCAAAATAGTAAGATTTATTACCTGAAAATTCTGAGTAAGTGACAAAAATAAAATTTCAGCTTGCTTTTCATACTGATCTTCATAAATTAAGATAGTGGTATAAGAAATAGTTTGCCAGCAATAAAGGGTCTCTCTTGAAAAATAATTAAGATATTTCTATGTCTTAATTCTTTTTCAAGAGTAAATCATTTATATTATAATTACTTATTATAATTACTCTTTTATATAGAATAAAATGATTATTTTATATTTTTTCTAGTCTTAAAATTTCTATTTATATGTAATAAAATATATTTTTCTTTCTTGAGTAAAGGAAATCTAGCTACAACTGTTAGAAAAATATTTTCAAGATATACTGTATTATTCAGATATTTAATATTCTCTGTATCTTGCTTGTCACTGAAGCAAAAGAATGGTTAGATGAAAAATCATTCAAATTTATCATTTTGACAAAATTCTTATGTTAGTTGTACAAAGCAAGACATGATCTTTAAATAATACACCATTATAATTTTTTTTTTTTTGTGTGTGAAATCATGATATCGTGACTATCTGTGAGTTGCATATCTTTCTGTTCTGTTAGGAATTTTTTTTTCTTTTATTTCTATTAAGAATGTAAATTAGATTATGTAAAATCTGCAGTCATGATCATGAAGCTGCCTTCAAACAAGAACATCAAAAGTTGTTTTATTTGTTTGAGGTACCTTTTTGCTATCTATGCTCTTGCTTTTCTTTTAACATCAGCAGCATCTTCCTTTCCTTTTTTTTAATCAGATGATATAGGTAATTTATCAAATTAATATAACACTAATCCAAAATTGATTTAGACACAGTTTAAGAATATTAATGATTAGAGGAATTTTTGATGATGAAAATATATAAATAAAACTATAAATATTAAGTGAGCTTATAAATTCACCAAAATATTGTTTATTCTTGTTTTAAAAAATTCCTATTTTAAGGAAAATAATTCAATCTGATAGTGATAAACTCTGGTTGAATAGTAATAATCCTGAGATTGGAAATATGAGAAATATATTAAAAGAACATGGGATCTTAAGTCAATTGTTTAGCTTTGCATAATTATGCTTTTATGTCAGCTTTTCAATGTTTATCTTCAACAAGATAAGTACCATTCATATATTTAAATATTTGTCTTATATAATTTAAAATAACTTGTTTTGAATCTGGGAGTTATACATCTACTTTTATTTTTTATTTAACATAAGTTGCAGTTTTATATTTGTACTTTTTTCATGTAATGGACATTTTTAAAGTTATAAACTTGACAAAAATATTATCCTCTATGCAAATTTGGTACCAAATGTTAATTGAACCAGCTACATTATAATTTAGTTTTATTCTTAAGATGAGAAACTGTAAATATACTTTGATTTTATTCAAACTATTATTTTTCTCTTTGGTTGTTATAAATGTTATTATAGATGTTTTGCCAAGTACCCTCTTCCAGAGTATATTAGCATTTTAGTCCCTGGATCTTATAGTAAAAATTATATACTCTGGTTCAATAGAAACAAACAAGGATGACATTACAGGGACAAAAATAACAATCATCTTTTACAAGAAATCACTTATCAACCCTTACATTAAAAAAAAAATGCAATGGACACCTGAAGATAGCTTGTGTACTTAACTGAAACATTGTCTACAATAACATCTATAACAAAGAGACCAGTAGTTTGAATAAATCAGCCTATCAAGATTATAATTCAAATAAAGACATGTTTAAAATCCAAACTGGTGTCTTTAAATTTAGAATTTGGTAGGTTTTAGATTTCAGATTCTTATTACAATTAGTTTTTATAAGGCTAGTAAATATTTTAATGCATACAGCACTAGTTTTGAATTATACAACCATAAACACTTCAATCTATGATGCATGAAAAACTATAATAAATTGCAATAAAAGAACATATTAAAATCAAACAGAAAAGAATATAAAAAAGTATAGCATATTTGTATATGCCGTGGATTGCTAAGTAAATTTCTGCTTGTGTGAAAAATTGTTATTCATTTGCCAATCCATGTATTGCCTTTACTATCCAATCAATTTTAAGATCAATTTGAAAAGATGTTCTGCCTCCTAATCACAATAGTTTTGTAATTTACCATTTTAAATGTCAGTGTGGCACTGACTATATAGGTAGAATGGGTCAGAGGCTGGAAGTAAGAATAAATCAGCATACATCTGTCAATACTTGGGAAAAAAATAGGATAATTTACTTATATCTTGGTTGGTGATAGCTAAACAATTATTAAATAACCATCAGGATGTCCATGCCAGTCATGTAAGCAAAACTTGCAGTACTGGGGAATGCTCATTTAGATTTTCACTTTGGACTATAGTAAGTCCTTCCAGCCTTCTCTATGTAATAAGCAGTGGAGGTGAGCTTTAGGTCTGAATGTCCTCAGCCTTCAATGATTATATATTTAATATGTATATCAAATATCCTGTATTTGTTACACTTTTACTTTATTTACTGTGCACATTTTTTCAATCCAAAATAACAAAATAGACCTCTGACAAGAGGAATAAAAACTGGTCAAGCTTTTGTAGTCTTTTTTTTCAGGAAGTGGGGGCTTTTCTTTTTGTATTTTGCTTTACCTCTTTATTTCCACTATAAAATTTTTGTTGTTCTTTCCTGTTTGATTTTAATATATCAATTTTTATTGCATTTATTAAATTGTGTACTCCTAGTAAAATATTCAATTATAACAGAAAACTATTTTTTACAATAAGCAATTTCATTTTTTTTTTCACACTACTACAGCATAAAAAATTGTTACTTGACATTTTTTTTTTTAATCCCATTTTAACTGAATTGTTTTAGTCTGTGAAATGAAATCATGGTGGAAATATTTTATGCATTGCTCTTTGTAATAATTTACATCCTTTGATAATTTGAACTTCCCTGTTTGTTATCTTTGATTTATTTTAATGAAATGTAAGCTGTAGAAACAATACAGCATATATAACATTTTATATCATTTAACTTTAATATTTTATTATAATTTAAATATCCTACATTGAGGAAAATTAAAGACACACATATGAATTATTGCATAGAAGTATTAATCTTGATTCAAGTTTATTTTTTATATTGGTAATAAAATGTTTCCCCAAATATGAAGGGATAGTGAAAAGTTTTAAACCAACCAAGAAAGGATTTTAAAAAAATTCTGATGTTTGGTTATTTGGTCAGGTTTTAGGAAGTAAGTCAGACTGAACTTTTCAGAACACCTTTATATATTATAACCAAACTGGTGATTTTTATAAAATTTTATTTTATTTTAAAATGCAATTTTTGATATTGTATTTATCTTACAATGTCCATATATTAATGAATTTTGCTAATTATATGGCAATATCTCTAGCTGACTTGATCATAATGAATATTCAGTTTCTCTATTTTTCAGTCTGGATTTGGTATCACTTTGTCTCCTAAATTGCTACACATAGATCTTGCCAAGACCATAAGGATTTTGAGGAAGAGGGGAATAAAGAGTTGTTGTGTAAAACTGTGTGTAACTTTTATGTTTTTAAAAGAAAATTATCCAATTTTAGATTTATGGTTTATCTACAAATACACAAAAAATAGTGACCTATTATAAGCTATAATCTAAGAAGCTAAGGATTAGGGAAAATATCTGTAACTCAGAAAAGAAAAAAAGAAAATTTTGATAATTTCCTTAACCAGAGTCTGTACACTCTTTGTCTTTCAATCATTGTCAACTTTTTTTTTTTTTTTTTTTCCATGATTAAAATGTATTTCTTTTTTGCCTTGAGCCTCAGTCTATTTTCTTGAGTTCTGATCAGCCCACTTGTAACTTGCCCTAATTACACTGATAATATCTGAATGTATCCATTTAATGTTCTTACCTGCACGCTTGAATGTCATGTTCATTTTCTCTACCTGTGTTACAAGCAACTATTAACTAACATTTATGACAATTTAGGAATCTGGGACCTCTAAAGTTCAGGTATGTATCGCCTTAGTTGAAGAATTCCCACTCTTGTCCCATAACCTTTAGTTCCATTCATGTGAATTGCAAAACCCAGCCACTTCTTGTTTTTGTATGCTTCAATGTGCTTTAGTGGATAATATGCAGTTCTGATTTTGTTCATAGTGATTGTGCTCCAAATTGTCTGGTCCTTAAGTTATTTTATAGTTGTCCTTTAGCCCCTGTCAGTATCTATCCTGACCCTATCATTAGTTCAACCAGTTGAGTTTGGTATACACTGTTGCTAATTCCTATAAATTCTTAGTGCCTTACATTTTTGTACATTTTGTATATTTTTTAACCCCAAATATTTTGCTTTTCCTGATTTTACTTGTTTTATTTTTGCTACTATTTGATTTATTTTCTCCCTTTGCACCTTCAACAGCTGTTTATTATACAATAAATTCTTTTTACTAAGGTGAAACAGTTCAAATATTTAAATCTTCTCCTGCTATGGCTCAAGAAGGAAACAAAAAAAAAAAGAAATTAAATCTTTAAATAAAAAGTATAGTTTAGAATTTAGCATTTATTTTTTTTCTTTTTAGTATTTTTACAAAATTTTGATTAGTTTTGAATTGTTTAATTATCCTTTAGAAAATTTTCTTTAATTTAAAATATGACAGTCATCATTATTGATTGTGGTAAACACGACAGTTACATAGTAATAAGAAATTTTTAAAAGTCTGTGATATATATGCATATTTATGTAATAAATAATGTGTGTTTTTATATAATCCATGATATATTTTCAGGACTTTCAGTTGTTACAATTGTTTACATAGTAGCAGATTCAGTTGGAGTATGTGAAGTGGACACTGAGGTCAACACCAAGTAGCAACAGTCTGTTTCATGCTTGACTGTAATCTTCAGCATGAAACACTGTTGCCACTTAGTGTTAACTTTCATATTTATATATGCTCTCTCTGATATTGACCACATACACTCATACCTATAACATGCCATAAAACTATATTTTTATCATTTTATATATATATATATATATATATATATATAGGAGGTAAAAGAATAAACTGTTCAGAAAATTAATTATCTTGCTAATTCTAATATTGAAAACATGATGGAGTTGGTTGAGTATATCTTACAATATACTTTTTTCTACATTTGTTAGCATATTCTTTCAATATAATCATTGAATGATCTTTCTAAACTCTTAGTTTTTGGAGACTATACTCCAAACAAAATATTTAAGATTATCAAGCAAATGTTCTGAGCATTACTAGATATTTTACCTTGTTCCTAATATATAGAAGTATCAATAGCTACCAACTACAGCAATGCTACTTTAATGTGCAAGACCATGTCTCCTGGATTCAGTTATTCATGACCAGTTAATATATACAGCTCTCAAGGGATAGAGTTGGTGATTTGTTTTATCTTTGATAAACCTTTTATAGCTCCAGTCACAAAAGGTGGATTCATATGTGTCAATCTATATACAAACATAAGTTCTGTACATGTGTATGCATATTACTAGCAGTTAATAATCTTGCTTCTTGCAATTAAGTTATATATTGAAATATTATAATATATTTAGTGTATCTAAGTATATTTCATTGGTGACATTTCATGTGTTTTAACAAAACATCTAAAATGACAATTTCTTGACTCTATTGCTAGTTATCTTGGTATAAGTTTATCAATGGAATATGGAAAGAAAGAAAATCTTAACAATTATCTAACTCTATGAATAAAAGCCAATGGAAATACTTGAAAATAAATGGGTTAAACAAAAAACAATGAGTTTCATTTCTTCGTATGACAACAATCCTGTTAAAATTGACTAATTAACTGAATTGTTTCAATAGTCAATTGTTCAGCTGAAATTAATTTTTTTTTCTTTTTTTTTTCTTTTAATCGGTATCACCCCATTCAAGGCAGTAAAGCCACTAAGATACAAAAGGTTACAGGGTGTGGAAGAATTAAAAACAGAAACATTAATAATGAGCAAGTGGAAAGCATAATCAGGTGGACAGTAGATAGCGATTGATATTGCATTTAAATTTTTGCATATTAAAGTTGGCTGGAGAGCATGGAGCCAGAGTTCTAAAAGCGAGAAGCATGAGAAAAGAAACTGTTAGCATAGAATTTATGATTACATCTAGCCAGCTCAACTGTAAATTGATGAGATCTTGACACCAGTACTGCAGTCAAAGTCTAGATACCATAGTGAAGAACTCAGCCAAACAATTACCATGAAAGTATTTATAGAAAAGACATAGAAGCAACCTTACAGTGGTGGGAAAGTGACTGAAGCCGAGCCACCAGGTTAGGACCAATAATATTGGTGATTATACTTTGGATTTTATCAAGGAGAGGCACCAGACCATATGTGGCAACAATATTCTAAGCATGAACAAATGGTAGACTTATAAATATGTAAAATAGATTTTGGAGAGAAAAATTGTCTTGCAGGACATGGTGAGACTACTTTCCTTGCAGTGGATTCAATATAATCTTTCCACTTCATGTCACCTGAGAATATTAGCCTGAAAAATCTCAATGAGTCACTTTCCTGGAGGTTAGCATCAGCCATGCTCAGATGATTAATGGAGAGAAGTTTAGTTTTGGAGGCATTAAAATTAGCAAGCCATCTTTTGCCCCAGTTAATGATGGATTTGAGGTCATTTTGGACATCGACTGCAATTTTTATCTTGTTGGACTGATCAGCCTTACTATTGAGGCAGGAGGAAAATGATTGTGTCATCATCATAGATACCAAGTTGAGAGCTGATGTTGTCAGGAAGGTTATTAATGAAAATTAAAAACAGGGTAGGACCAAGGATGGAGCCCTGGGGAACATCTGCATTCGTATGAAAGGATCTAGACAAATGGCCATTCAGGATAACCTTCATTTCACAATTTAATAGGAAAGACTGGATCAATTCAAAAATGTGTCCAGAGACACTGAGTGTCCTGGGTATGATGCTAAACTGGATCCAGCAGCAAGGTCTCTGATCAGGAGGTTTTGAGGAGTGTGGAACCACCTCTTAGTTGCTGTTGTTCCTGGGCCCACCCTGACCCGGGGTGGTAGCACCCATTAGGGTCCCAGGTATTGGTAAAGTTTCCCCCCTCCCTTGATATGGAGTCGGAATACTAGGAAAGTGTAAGACTAGGTTTTTTGTAATAATACCATCAACACAAATTGCAGTATATAAAGTGCACATTCACAAAACCTGATTTCAAAAAACTAAAATATCTCCTAAATGGGGCCACCCATTTGCCATGGGTGGCGACTCGTGATGCCTGGGGATGGAGTCCTAGTGACCGAGTGACTCTTGTTCTGGTATAAAATGACCAGGAGTTTCCACAACATGTCACTTCAGTCCCTACCTGGGATAGATGGGCGGATGGAATAGCCCAATCCATTCCAATCGGCTAGTCACATAGTGGCAAGGGTTAGATAATGGGTCTGACAGGGCCACGAAACCTTACATCATACTATACTTCGGTAGATATGGTGGGGGAATGCAGGTACTCATACCCACTCTCATCGCAACTATACTGTCTGTGTAGCCTTGGCAGATTATGGTGAATAGGATTAGTCCCCTCTTAAGAAGAAACTCTGAGGTGGGTGGGGAGCAGAGACAAAAATTATCTGGCTATATCTTATAAGCGAACCAAGAGACAATATGAGACTTCTGAAAGCAAAAATGAAATAGAAAAAAATCAATTTCCAACTTTCATTGTTGTAGAATCAGTAGAGGGTGATATATCAAAAGTGTCTCCTTTTGTGTTGCAAAGGGTTATTTCAGACATGATCAAACCACAATCTATTAAAATAATACTCTATTAATTCAAGTGATATCCAAAAAACACAGAGAAATTGCTAAAAATCAAGCAATAAAGTCAAAGCCTACCCCCATCAATTTCTTAATTCATCAAAAGGCGTAATAAAATGCCCAGAACTGTCACTTTGTTCATCAGAAGAAATTGAAAATGACGGCACCCTAAAAAAGTAAGGAATAACAGATGTTAAAAAAATGTAAGTAAAAAGAAATGACACAGTAATAAACACCAACACATATATTTTGACATTCGACAAACCGACTCTACCAAAAGAAATAAAGATAGGTTATACAGTAGCCAAGATAGACATACATTCCTAATTTCCATAGATGTCATAAATGTCAAAAATTTGGTCGTCTTCAAAATGTTTGTACAAGAACGTCAGTCTGTCAAAGATGTGGGAAACCAGAAACTGGGCATGATGAATCACCTTTTGAAAGGCCTCCTTTATGTCCAAACTGTAAAGAAAAATTGGACATGTAAAAATTCATAATTGGTAATACATAATCAAGATGCAAAACCTTATTCAATGGAATTGTAACTGGGGTCAAAACACTATGAAATCAGTTTTAATACCAGAAATACTTTGTAAAAAAATTATTACCAGCAATACATTTTTGAAAACCAAATGTCACCAGCAATGCATTTTTGAAAAACAAATATTACCAGCAATATATTTTTGGAAAAAAAAAAAATATTACCAGTGATAAATATTTGAAAGAAAATTATTACCAGAAATAGAATTTTTGAAGGAAAAATTTTACCAGAAATAGATTTAAAAAAAAAAAATATTGACAACAATAAAAATTTTCTTGGCATTAAATAACCCATTGAGGTTGATATGCCGTAAAACTGAAACAAACCAAACAATCCAGAGACACTGTAACTTTTCAGCTTGTGGAGAAGACCTGTATGCCAAAGGCTTTAATGATGTCCAATGCCACAGCCTGCACTTCACCATTTTTATCTAGAGTGTGATAGCCTCTTTCTGCAATTATCATCAATACATCAGAAGTTGACCTGGAGAAATGAAAGCTATATTGCTTGTCAGAAAAAAGGTTCAGCATTGATTAGGGCCTCTTGGAATCTGAAAGATAAACTATTATACAAGCAATAAATGGCCCCTGATAACATGAAATTTATTTATTTGTGTGTATATATATATATATATATATATATATATATATATATATATATATATATATACAAACAAGTTTTATTAAAATTAACCAATTTGGTTTTGGCAACTTTTGTTAATAAGTATTTATTTTATGTTGCTTAATTCTTTATAAAATGAAGAATTGAGTAACATGATACTTATTAAAAAGAATTTCCAAAACAAGTTGTCAAAGAGCAAATAAAAAAGCTTTAAGGGTTTTCAGAGAAAATAATCCAAATTAGCATCCTGATCAAAGTAAAAATAAAAATTCAATTTATTCTACTATAATCAGATACAACTATCAAGCTAGATGAAAAATAAATTGAAAATATAATTTACCTGTTCATATTGGTTAATAATTGTAATAAATATCTATAATTTATCATTTAGTACAAGAAGTTTAAAAAGTATGATCTAATTATTACCAAAAATATGAACCTCAAAGATCTCATTTATGTAAAAAACAATGTTTAATTATTATGTCATTTAGGAAATTATATCTTCAACAGTAATAATTAAGTAAAAAACATTAGATTCTTACATTGGTCTCACAAACTCTCAGTTAACTCTCTCATAGGTTAACTTGCTTCTTATTGAAACTTCTACAATTCATACACCTCAACAATCACATCACCAACTAAAATATGACTATCAACAAAAGACAAATATTAGTACATAATGCTAAAATACTATACAAGCTTTATAGTGAAATAAAACTTAAAATACTTGAAGCTATCATTATACAAAAGAAACAACTTGCATTAAACACTATTTTTCACAATAAAATAGCATTTTTAAAATATTTTAAAAAAAATGATTTTTTTCCAAGGTGCTGTTAAATTTTGTGAGTCCCAACAGACATTTTTTTTTAAATGTAAAATCAATCAAACCTATATAGTTACAAACCATCTTACACAGGAAAATCACTTGTAAACTTGTATGTATGGTCAAAAGTACTTGAACAAAAACATAAACTTTGAACAGTTTCTCTATAAATTTGATCCAGATGTGCAGCAGTTTGTAAACAAACTAGAGAAATATAACTGGTAGCCCTTGTCTGTAAATTTTAATAAAACTTGTTTGAATGAATTCTTAGTAAGTATAACATTATATAGTATAAATCCTATATTCATTCATGTCTGATACTTTCACAATTTTGATTTTTTTTTTAATCTACATGAAGTAAAACATTCCTGTGGAAATGGGATGTAAGTTCTAATTTACCTGCAAACTAATACTTTGTTTTAAATTTTTACAATGTAAAACTGATTCCACTAACATTTTAAACTATAGCAGACTGAAAGAAAATTGAAGGAACTCTTATTCAAGATAGTAACAGTAATTTTGAAGACTAATCATCAATTGTAAGACCAAATGGTCATTAAAAATTTGAAATCAAGCAAGTACAAAAATTTAACTATCTGGGAAGTGTTTTAATAGGCAACAGAAAATGTGACAGAAATTCAAAGGTGCATTGGAATAGTGAAAGATGCTTTCCAAAAACCAAGCAAAATATTAAGAAACAGGAAAATTTCATTAAAAACAAATAAAAATGCTGAACTGCTATGTAATATCAATACTCCTATTTGTCAGTGAATGCTGGGCAATTTTATCACAGATTAAGATGAGACTCCAGGCAACAGATATGGTTCTTCAGTAGCATGCTGAGAATACAATGGAACAACTATAACATTATAAGAAAAATGAAAGCAAAAAGGATGCTTATATTTAGCAAAATTAGACAGTTGAAATTTCTAGAACACAAGGAGGAAGGAATGCTTGGAAAATTTGACATTCACAGGACATATTGAAGGCAAGAGGGACAGAGGAAAACTGTAAACTATGTATTTAGCTTGTGTAAATAGATTGCAGAATATGGAGGGGAAAGGACAGTGAAAAAGGAAAGATTTACTAAGAGTTAAAAAGGAGAAAGTTGTGAAGAGCTATAATTGCCCAGGAATATAGCACATAAAAGATTAAGTATATGATTCTTGTTGTATTGTATTACTCTATTCAGTTTAAATGTGTGAAAGGAAGATATAAAGAAATATATTTCTACCCTTGTTTGCATACAATTTTAGAGATTTTAATTTTCTCAGCTTCAATTTTGAAAATAGGATAAAAATGTACTTTTGTCATTTGTCAAAACTCTATGATCACTTCTTACTAGTATAATGTAAGTTTTTTTTTTTTTAATTAGAATCACACCAAGCAAAGCAGTAAAGCCACTAAAATAGAAGGGGTTGCAGGGTGTGGAAGAATTAGGAACAGAAACATTAATGATAAGCAGAAAGAGAAGAGAGTAATCAGGAGGACAGTAGATAGCGATTGATATTGCAGTTAAATTTTTGCAGATTAAAGTTGTCTGGAGCCAGAAGGGAGTTCAACAAATGAGAAGTGCAAGAGAAGAAACTGCTAGCATAGAACTTATGGCTACATCTAGCCAGCTCAACTGTAAATTGATGAGTTCTTGACACCAGTCTAGTGCTGCACTTAAAATCCAAAACTCTAAATACCATAGTGAAGAGACCATTCAAATTACTATGAAAGTATTTATAAAAGATTGGCAATTTTACTGTGGTGAGAAAGTGACTAGAGTTGGTCCACCAGATCAGGACTAATAATATTGCAGATTCCTCTTTGGATCTTATCAAGGAGCTCAAGGTAAATAGCAGGGGTACCAGACCATATGTGGCAGCAATATTTTAAGTGCTGGCAAATGGTAGGTTTATAGATATGATTATAAGTTAAAAGGTTCTATTGTGTTCACTTATATCAAATAACAAAATGACATTTCTGATCACTTGCCTGTATCTATATTGCTATTTTGTAGATTGTTACTTTTGGGTGGATCTTCAACATAGCTTGTATGTTCCTGAGTTTTTAACTTATGAATCAGATATTTTGCTCTTAGAAAAGAATATATGCATATTCACAAATGTCACATCTTTCATACCTATTGGTTTTGAACAAAAGTTTGTAGTGTTTTTTAAGTGAATTTCAAAGATAATGCTTAAATATTTGTATATAGATTTATTCATCCACAAATATACCACTTTGTTCTATAAGCTTTTGCCATCTTTGAAGCAGATTCATGATTCCAACCTCCCAGAACTTTCATTCTTTCTAGGTGATGAACTGGTCTTAGGTGGATTTTTCAGGCTTCCAGAAAATTCAAATTCTTCCCATTAAGAGAATTTTGTAGGGATCAAAATAAGTGGTCATCTGAATGTTCAAGGTCAGGTGAATATGGCAGGTGTAGTAGGATATCCCTGCCAGGTCTACAAAGATGTGAGATCTGGTGTTGCCCTGATGGAAGATGACACCTTTCCAATTAGCCAATTCTCTTTGCTTTTCATTGATTGCTAGCTTTTAATTAGTTCAACTGAGAGCTGTACTTGTCTGAATTCAATGTCTGATTTTGTGTAAAGAGCTTGTAATAGCTAATGCCCTTCCAATCCTACCAGATACACAGCATCACCTCTTTTGAATGCATCCAGCTTTTGGAGTGGTTTACAGTGTTTCATTTCCTTTTTCCCCAGGAACTCTTTCATTCCACATTGTTGTAAACAATTCGTTTTTCATCACCTAGGATCATTCTTTACAAAAAATAGGTTGTTTTGTTGTATTTGAGCTGAGAATTGCAAATAGGAATGTGGTCCATTAATTTTTTTTTTTTTTTTTTCTGTTAATTTATGAAACCCAAACAATTTTTTTCCATTAATTTCTGAAACACCAAAATATTGTAGCAATTCATATGTCCAACTGTTTTCAAATGTCTTAAAATGTTCATATGAGATATATGAACTATCTCAGTGATATCCTGTGTTGTAAACCTGGATTATTTATAATCAGTCTTGATTTGATCAAAGCCTGCCAAAACATTTTTGGTCTTCCAGACTAAAATTTCCACTTGTAAACCTACTTATAAACAGTACTCTCAGCTATGGCACCATTTCAATATCTTTTTGCTGATTGAACAGCATTTTTCCTTTACAGAAATAATATCAAGATATAATATGTTTAATTTTACACCATTTTCACTTTTAATGTAAGAACATTTAAAATCCACAATCCCCACACGAACCATATAGAAAGGTGTACAGAAATGTCACCTTTTAGCATATATATATATATGTATATATAATAAATGTCAACGATGTGTTCAAATAACACCTCTTCAAAAGCATTACAAATTTTTGTTCCAACCCAACTAATGAAACATGTTCTTGTGAACTTTACCATAACTGTTTCTACACTTTTCTTGTTTTTTAATTTACAATTGTAATTTTCCTTCTTTAAACAATTTCTCACTTAAGTTTTGTTTTTATATTCTATAACCATTTTCTCAGTGTTCTATCAATATTTTCAATTGTTAATATTCTTTGTTTTATGAATGTCATTGGTATTTAAATTAGTCATTCAAATTATCAAGTAATGTTTTAACTACTGTTATTTCTTTTGTTCCTAACATTCATTCAAAATATTTGCTATTTTAAATGCATGATGTGCCATTTTAAAATATAGGTATCTAAAAGAAGAGATTGTTCACAAAAACTCTTCATTGTAAAGTACTATTAAAAATTAAATTTGGTTAATTTAATTTTTTATGTTTATTCTTATAAGTATATTTTTTTTACATGCACAAGTATCTTATATAGCAAATTAGCTAAAAAATGCAGTATGAAAGAAATTGTTCTGAATATTAAGGTATAATTTTTTAAGTTATACTATTTACTTGTTCTATTTTGCTATTTTTGTTTTATTTATCTAAAATGAAATTTAATTCATATAAAAAGAACTGTTTTAATAATACAAAATTTACTGTTTTATCCTTAGACTGTGAAGGATTTGTAGGCTCTTTTGAATCCATTAATTGCTTACAGACTTAGTTTTAGTTTTACCATATCTAACCTCCAACAACAGGTAAAGAGAAATCAAAGTTGTGATTTAAAAGAAAAAAATAAAAAGGTCCTTAGTATCACTTAATACAATTAAACAAACCAGTATATTTTAAATTTTTTAGTGAAACAAAATTTTAAAATATTCAACTGTTATTACTCATAGTATCTAATCTCTTCAAGTAAAAACTTCCAAAATAAAATTAATAGCCAAGTAAGAATGTTTTAAATTAGAAACTTTTATGTATTTCTGAAGTTATGAACCACAATAAAGATCACTATCAAAGAGTGGCTACTTTGTTTAAAATATATAATGGCCTCCTGCTTATTTTCTAAGTACACTTAACTCCTAGAGTGGTAGCTAATCTCATTTGCAGACACCTGCTCAGGTACATTTGTGGTTGTTCTGCACCCACAGAAATCACCTTTGGTTTATACTGCAACTATGCCAAGTGGACGAAAGCATACAATCTGGCATCATCAGCAGTTTGCTCAAAAGCTCTTGGACAACCATTAATGGCTTTGGAACAGTTCTGTCTACTGAATGTTACTTAAGGTTTTCATTTTCAGGCACTTTCCAAAGGTGTCACAAACTAGGGTTGCCTCTAGACCAATAACTTCAAGAAGTCACCTTCCTGACAAATCAACCATGGTGAGATTTGAACCGAGGTCTCATAGTCAGAAAGTGAATGTTCTAACCAGTTGGCTATGCACACACACTCTCCTATTTTCATATATATAGAATGTCATTCGCAGACAATACTGTTTTGCTGTATCACTGAATGCCTCATTTGGTGTCAGTCAGAATTTCTACTTACTACTGAGCTATCTTCATTTGAAAGACCTAGCTAAATCTAGCATATTGTTTTTATGAATGTAAACAAATGCGCACACACACACACACACACACACACACACATATATATATATATATATATATATATATATATAGGGTAGGTAAGAAAATATAAATAAAAACAATTGTTATTATTATGCACAAAGATGTAACACTGAAAATATGGGTACATTAAATTTTAAAGCTTTCTTCCAACATGTCTAGACACAAATACTCAGCTCTTTGGTTATCACTGTTGTTTTAAGCCCCACAATAAATAGATTTGTTAAGGAAGATGAAATGTTGTCAGAACAAATTTATCTTGGAAGACTCTGAAATCAATGTACTATCTATACATTTTTGCCTTAGTAAATTTATCTTCACTCTAATTAAAGCACCATTTTTTAGTCGAAATTATAGTCATTCATTTCAATGACAAATACATGGGTTTTGTAAAAGATCTGTATTCATATAATCTTTTTTTCAAAGTATCATCAATGTATTTTTCATGGCATCAATTACAGTCTGTAATATAAATTCTTGCTTTAGATTGCTATTATTTTTTGCATTAAGTTTTATTCTTTTAGTAGTTATAATAAATTTGTATTAAGTTTAAATAAATACTTTTCAATTGTATTTGTGATAGATTTGGTAGGTAGTACATGTTTTATTGCATTTATTTATATCATTCATTCTTAAATTTTTATAAATTTGATGAGTTAAATTTAATTAAATATGAAATAATGAGAATATTAAAGGAGCGTGAAAATATTTTCAATGTATTTCTCTTCATGTAAATATTGAGGGCTACAAATTCTAAATTCTCTTAAATAGAATTCAATAATTAGTCCAGGTTTTATTTTATTGTTATGGTGTGAATAGAAATTTATGAAATCATTTTTATTAATAGATTTTTGATAGACACTTCATTTTTAGCTCGATATCAAGGAAAGAATGTATTTTTTTTTTTCCTCTTTCATAAGTAAAGTCTATCATACATTTAATGTTTAGTTTATTTATAAGATCAGGTAATATTGTTTTGTGGGGATATATTAATAAAGTATCATCAGTTTAATGGAGAAAGATATTTGTTTTATTTATTTAAAAGATCTAATTCGGAAATTTTTAAAAAGTTAAAAGATTAGACACAAAGAACTTGTCAATATTATTCAACAAAACATGTTTGAAAAAAAAAAAAATTTTTTTTTAATCATTTCACCAAAATGCAGTGTTACTGTGTGTGTGAGAATACAAGAAAAAGAAAACATTAAGTAGAGAGAACAATAAAAGAACAGGAATTAAGATGACAGAAGATAATGATTGATATTGCATTTAAATTTTTGAAGATAAGAGTTGACTGGAAAGCAAGAAGCCGGAAGAGTTCCACAAGCGAAAAGTAAAAGAGAAAAAACTGTTAACATCTAACTTACTGTTACATCTATCCATTTCAACTGTAAGAACTTGCCACCAATCATCTATCCATTTCAAAAATTGTCTAGCACAACACAGTGAACCCACTTTCCTAAGAGCAGACCAAACAATTGATTCAATATAGTCTTTCCACTTCATGTCAGTGGAAAACATTAGCCCAAGAAATGACAAGGCTAATGTTAAACTCTCATGGAGGTTAACATCAGGCCATGCTGATGAAAGGCAAAAAATCTTCTCTCATGATTAAAAAGGAGCAGTTTTATTTTGGAGGTGTTGAGATCAGCAAGTCTTGCCCCAGTTAACAACAGATTATAGGTTATTTTTTTAACTCCTCTGCCAATTTGAAATTATTGAATCGATTAGACTTACTATTAAGATAGGATTAAATAGTTGTATCATCATATATATATATATATATATATATATATATATATATATATATATATATATATTGAACAATAAAAAATTAAAATCTTCAGACACACTGGGTTGTAGATTAATATTCTTTCGTTTTTATTATTATTTCATTTAGATTTTTCGACTAGTTTGAGCCAACATGGCCATCATCGGGAGAAAACCATATCTCTGCTTGCTGGTAGCAGTGAACTACAGAAATATATATATATATATATATATATATATATATATATATATATATATATATATATAACAAAATAAGAACATTAATATAATTTAGATAATGTTGATGTTTTCTTAATAGTGATATTTGGAAGATTTGACAAATGAATTGCTTGTGGTTCCCTCTATATAACGTATACTTGCTCATATACCTGCAACAGCAACTCAAAAATTCACTGCCATAGAGAGTTTATTGAATTCATATGAAATAGACTATTTAGTGCTATATTTTCTTCTCAGTTTTTGATAATAATTCATGATGTTTATGTAAAAGTTTATAATAATTGTGCTCTTACATAATTTCTTAAAGTTTGTTAGTAGATGTTATCAGGAATATGCTTTATCTGTAATCATTCTGTTAGGATAATAGTTGAAAAAGAGTTAGTGATTTTACTCTCAAGCTACTAAATCCTAAAATATTGTATGTCCATCATTTTGACCAAAGCACTATCAATTTTGTTAAATATATTTTCTTAAAGAAGTAAAATGATTGAATTTACTCTTACTTAGTTTGAGACACATTAATCATGGAGAATTCCATGTTGACCATTTTATAAACAGCTGTTAAAAGGTATAAAATCAGAAATAATCCCAAATCAATTCTTTAAACAAATATACAATTGAGAAGTGTAATATATATATATATATATATATATATATATATATATATATATATATATATATACATTGCATGCAAAGACTATTTTATTTCCTTAACTTTAGATTACAATGTTATCAAAAATTGACTTTCTCTAGTACATGTATTTTATATGCTTTATACTTGCTAGAAAGGGATTTATTTTACTCTTTATTATATAGTATTATTACATAGATTATTTTATTTTTCAATTCTCTTTTCCCTACTGTCAAACAAAATTATAAAGATAATCTTCCAGGGGAATAATTTTATCCAACTAATTTAAATATAATATGCTCTAATTTTTCTATTAGCAAAAATATATTCACCAATTTCCATATCTGAATGCTGTCAATGTGAATAAGTATATTTTCTTTTAAGTAGATTAAATAATTTTTAATAGGGGTCAAGATTACTTGTTAACAAGCAAATGCATTGTAAATTGTGAATATTTCAATTTGTTTATTCAGTTAGAAACCTTTAGATTATTATGCAACTCTTTAGGATTAAGACTTGTTGGTGTAGCAAGTTACAGGCTTTAAATATTGATTTTTGTCTCTATATCTGAAGTTTTTTGGGGGGTTTTTTAACCTATATCTCTCTTAATTTTTTTATTTTTTGTGTATCTTGTATATTAAACAGAGTTGCTAACATGTTACATTTCTTCTCAGCTCTTTGCTTATCCAAGGTGGCTGGAAAAAATATACACTCATTAAAATAATTACTTTTTGACAGAGTATAGGATGCACATTTTATTACATTCTGCCTCCAACAAAAGAAAAAAGGACTGAAAAAAAAAAAAAGAAGAAATCATCCTGTAACTTATATGCAAAGATGATGCTTTCTATAACCTAGTATTTAGTTTTTAATACTGTAGACAAAAATATTTCAAGAATATTCTCTACTGAAAAGGCAGAACATTTTAAGTACTATGTCTCTCATCAAATACTCTATGATGTTGAACTTGTGACTACACACACACACACAATTTTAGTATGATACATTGTTTTTGTAGTTATAAAATGTGCTTCTATTTTAATTCTATAATTCATTTATATTTCATCTGCATTTTCCAGTAATCTTGGGATGTATTTATTTATTTTTTAAATCTTTAAACCAAAGTCATACTTGAATGGCTTTTTCTTTTTGTGGTTGTCATTATTGCCATGGTTCACCATATGCTTTGCATTAGAATTTTATAGCTTTGCCATATTGATGCTGAATGTATGTAAGCATCTTCATGTTGATAGAAGCTTTTGACATTGTGGTTGCAGTAATAGATATTCTTTTTATAGTTTTTAAAATGTCCTTTGAAATATTAATTGTATATAAAATGTATATATGAGTAAACAATGTAAAAAATCAATCAACATTTAATAATCATGTATTGGTAAACTGATTATTATGAATAATTTACATAGGATATAAAATCTCCATGTATAGAATACTTGTAGGTACACAAGTAAATGATGAATTTACATGAATTTTGAATGTTCATGTTGCTAGGAGATATGCCAAGATTATTAATTAGGTATGAAGTTTTTAATCATTGCTATCTATATAATGCATTAAGTTCAGCTTTCATTTAATTGGCAAATGTAATTTAATCTGATCATTGGTTAATTATGAGAATAATTGACATATCCCAGGAATTCCTTTTCAAGATAGCTACTTAAAGTTCAGAAGAAAACTGGAATTGATTGTATATTTAAGTTGAAATTGAACTTAATGGGAGATTAAATAGTTGAGTAACTGAAATAATATCCAATTCTTTTAAATGTTTAATTCTTTGAATTGTTGAAATGGCTTGGTTGTATAGATGTTGGTATAATCTTTAGGAGCAGAAAACTTCAATTTTTTATTAAAGATAAAAGTAGATTTAACTTACCTGAATTTGTTTTCTTAAAGATAAAAGCAGATTTGGTTCTTTGACAAATTTGTTTTAATAAATACAACAAAATAGATTTAATTTGTTTTAATACAGTGGATGTTATTTTAATTATGCAAGTTGTAAATATGTCAAACAAAACAGGTGGGCAGCATATGTAATGATTATTTGAAGTTTTTTCTCCATTTTTTTGTTTTTTTTATTTAATCTTAATACAATTTGTATTTGTCTGCTTTGAATAGTTTTGCTTTAATCAAATGTTATGGAAGAATCAATTGATGGGCATTCTCTTCTATGTATTGCAAAACATCTTTTGTATTTCTGAATATTCTCATTCCTGAGTGATGTTATTTTGTACCCATTTTTCATTTTCCTTGCATTTAAAGTAAGATAAATTTAATTATAAATGATCATATCAATATAAGCTATTTTGAGAGTGGATTTTCAATTTAATAATTCCAAGAATTCTAAAAGAATATTAAATATTTTTCTTAGATATTGCCATCTTATTTTTAAGAAATTTAACAAATGTCTTGAAAGCAAATTGCATCAACTACACAGTGGTTTGATGTTATAACACAAAATTGAAGATTTTATTATCAATTTTATGTGCTACACTTTGTACAAAGATAATTTAATACAAAAAAATTATTCTATATTTCCATTTGCAATTTTTTTTTTTTTTTTACCAGAAATATATATATGAACCTTATTGGAAATATAAAAGTAATTGAATAAACAGAAGAAATGTAAAAGCTAAAGAAATTATCTCCAAAATTTTCTCATCCTAAAATAAACTTTAACTTTTTTATTTGTGATAAAAGCATTTATATAATTAAGCTAACATGTATACAATATCTTGTCAAAGTCTTGAATTTAAGATGTCTATATGTATACTAGAAGTCAAAACATTATGATAAAAACTGTAATATGATGATGTTTTGACAGTGTTTGTTATATCTTGTATTTTATGTACCCATACTGGAGAAAAATATTTTACACATTTTCTCAATGCTGACTTTTTACATTATTACATTAATATCCCTACAGTTTAGGCTAGAATGGAAATGTTGTCAACAAGAATGAGCATGTCAATTCCTTGTACAAAATCTCTGACAAGTGATTGGATTCTTAAAAAATGAAATCTAATATAAATTGTTCTGATTCCTTTCCTGAAATATAGAGTTGATAACTTCTGATATAAAACTAACATTATGCAAATAGTTCTGTTTTAATATATACCAATGCTAAACATTATTATTCTCCGAAGAAATAGGGTCAGTATTGAATGTTTTCCTTTATTAGTTGATTTATAAATTTTCATTGGAAATATGGTAAGTCAGTGGTCTTTGATTTATTCCAGATTTTTAATCACAGACAAATTTACCGACCTTTGATGAAAAACTATTTCTTTTAAGTGGTGTTTTGGTATTTTTCATTGGCTTTGTAAATGTCTTGGTATTGTTTATAAGATATGAATTATTGGTACCTTACAGGTATTGGTATATTATTATCATCTATTTTTTGCTGTTAATTTAATGCAAGCTGAAAGATGTTTCAGACGTTTGAAACATTTTTATACAAAGATTTTATTAAATTTTTATTATAAATTAGTTTGCAATCAAAACACGCTACAAAAGATGGAATATTTTGTCAACATTTTTATTTATAACTTTATTATTCATTAAATAAAACATTATTTAAAACAATTACTATCTAAAAGAAAATTTTAAAATATATTTAATGATAAAGAAAACCAAAACTTAGATAAGTGTACATTTTTTTTTCATTCACTTTGTTTTTGACAATTTATTCTTTCTCTAATCAGTAAAGAATTCAATTTTTGATTTTCCTACACTTCAAAAATGCTAATAATTAAAATATGTATTTATTGTACAATGATTAGTTTAACAACAAAAAAAAAGCATGCCTAATTTATTGCATGCAATCAGTTGGACTTTGTTTCACAAGTATTTTGTGAAGGATACATGTCTTGGTACCTCAGCTACTTAATATTCAATGAGTAAACTCTTAGCATATGTACTAAGACATTACTAAAATGCATTAAAATATAAAATTACATGTCACATATGATAAACTATTAAGAGCAAGAGCTCATGTGGATTTAAATATTTAAAAGGATATCCTTAAAATACATTTTCATACTGCAAGCTATAATCCTCTAGTTTTTTAGGAATACTCCTTTATAAAAATATGCAACATGATTATCACCATGAAGTAAGAAACACTAAGTTGGCCAAGATATAAAATACATGCTGGTAGATATGAATGATAAAACTATATTTATTTGATGTCACAGCTTTACATATTAGACACACACATTCATTGTATATGAAAAGAACTAAAAGAATTTTTTAAAAATCAATGCTGAATATCTAAAATGTATATTTTATATATTAGTGTGTAAAGAAAAATGTCTATACATTCTGCAATTTTAATAAATCACCATTTATTTTAGCACAAGCAAATCTAGATAAAAATATAAATTTTAATTTTTTAGCAAATTTCTCTTACTTGATTTGAAAATCTACTTGTGTGTGTATATATATATATATATATGTGTGTGTATATGTGTATATATATATATATATATATATATATATATATATATATTAATAAAAATGGCTTTTAAATATATTGATTTTTGCTGACTCTTTCTAGTTTGTTTCGATGTATATTTCTAATATATAATCTGTTTCTATGAGTATATCTCATAAACATGATTTTGTGTAAGCTTTGATTGAATACTATTCTGTAATGTTTAATTTTCCATATTTGTTTTAATGTGTTTAAATTGTTTTTAATTTCTAATTGAATTTGATGCTTAGCATGACATCAAAGATTTGTTAGTATTCATGCTTACAGTCATAATAGACAATGTGAAAAAGATGCAAGAAATTATACCAGATGGTTCCATTTGTTTTTGTTATAATTTTAACAAAAAGCAAAACCAAAATGTATCTGCCAATCATGAGAAACATTTTGGTCCTTCAGCATCTCAAAATTATTGTCTATTTATTATGATTCAAAATTATTTTTGATGACTGCTTAAACTTCTTTCTTATCTAACTTTTTATAATGTCTGTACTTAATTTTCCCACTATTTTCTTCAGGCTCATCATCTGCGTTGCCTAAATGATTTCATTGAAGCCCAGATGAATTATTATGCCCAATGTCACCAATACATGGTGGATCTGCGCAAACAAATGGGCAGGTAAGGTTCTCTTTTTCTTTACAATAATGTTGTTCAATATTGTTTTCATATTTTCATGGTTTGTTTATATTTTTTTTTTTTTTTTTTTTTTAAATTAATGACTCATAACTATTTGCCATCCTCCTGATTTGCTCTTCAGTCATGAAATTCTTTTAACAATTATATTTTGGCAAATACAAAAAGGTTACATATGTATTTCTCCTGTGTAGGTTACAATTTATTCATAATTATTGCTATTATATTATAGCAAAATGGTGTAACCAGAGGAGCCAAATTAACATTATTCAATCTGGTCAGTTAAGGTTATATATATTCTTATAATTTTTTTAAAAGTTCTTTCCTATCTGTTAGTATTCAGAATAAAACCATTTGACAATACAGATGCTTTTTATACACTTTGCACGGTTACTTAACATATTTAGGTAAATAACACACTATATATATATATATATATATATATATATATATATATATATATATATATATACACGAGAGAGCTGTTTCAACTATTAAAATTATTTCAATTCTTAGAAAGGATTTTCATCAATTTCAAATTTTCTTTTACAAAAATGTATAGATGCTGTTTATTATACTCTTAGTTTTCATTTTTCTTCACATAAATATGGATCCTGATCAGGAATGGTTATTGTTCTTAGTTTCTCAAGTTAATTTTCAGCAGTTTAACTAATTGTTATGATAGAAAAATTTCAAACTGAAGGAAATTGTAACACATATTCTACGCTTAAGAATAACCTTTTGGAGTTTCCCAGTTGCTTTTTAAAATGGCAAACAGGAGAGTTGGTAAGCATTCTAAGTATTTTAATTTAATTATTTTTTTTATAATTGCAATAACAAAGGCTGGAAGAAATTTTATTTGGTACATTTTTCCTTTTCATCCTAAAAACAAATATTCTATCATATATCAATTTCTCTGCATTACTATGACAATGTATAATATTGTAACTAAACAAAATTTTCATAAATGACCTTACAAAAAACTAATTATTTTCTCAATATTATGTTCAATAGAGCATAGTGGTATGGCTGAAACCTGAAATAGATTTCCCTATTTATATAATGTTTTATTATCGAGGTTGTATCATTAACTTGTAATTAATTATAACCTGCTTTCCAGCCACTGTTTGACATTTTTTGCATGCAAAAATTGCATTATTACATCTTTTTCTATCTTTAACTTGTCCTTTCTGTGACCAAACTAAAAAAAGGTTTTGAATCATTTAAATTGTTGTTCATTTAATTTTTTAAATTTTCCATTGATTTGTTTTCATTTTTAAAATAAAATTGTGAGTTGCTTCAATATTGCACTTCATTCATTTGAAGTTTTCAAAATTGAATATTCTTCAACAGAATTTCAAATTTTAATATGCACACCAACAAGTGCTTTATAAATAAATGATATTTTGTTAATGGATTAATTGGTAATGACAGCTTTTCTCCATAATTTGTGAAGATAATATAAAATTCACTATGGTTCTCAAATTGTTATATAAAATTGTTTCTACACTTTTAAGTTATCAATAGCTTTCTTTCTGAAGTTTGGAATTGAAATTATTTAAAGGATCAATTTATTACTACACAGTGATATGTGGAGAGGTGGATAATGACTTGTATAAATTCTTATATTTAAGGGGAAACTACTCTTTACACTGTAAAGTGGACCTTTTTTATTACTATTGCTAATTGATTTAAATTATTTAATTTAAGCCAACAGTAGATTTTAATGAGTTACGAGTAAAAAGGAAATGTTGTTGGAACTGGCTTTAAATTTTGTCAAAATATGCTCACAAGAAGCTGAAAATTATCATTTTTCATTGTACTTACCAATATTGTATAATTTATAATTGAGAAAGAGGCCAAGAATAAAATCCCAAATCAACCTATATACTTTATTGGCCAAATTCTTTCTCTATTTTACTTTTGAAAGAAAAGTGATAAATATTTCTCAAGATTTATATACATTTATTAGAAGTAAATAAGTTTGCCTATCACCTGTCCACTACTCTTTCCATGTTTATTGTTGAGGTTTATCGCTTGTTTCTTATTTAGTTATGTAGTTTAACAGTTTCTTTCCTCTATAGTCTTAATGATTTATCTGTCTTAACTTTTTGGGGATCTGAATGATCAAAGGTTATGACATTTCATTGTGTGCATACCAGGTTAGTAGTTTTCTGGTAGTAAGGCACCTAAACAAGCATTTAGAGAGGCTGCTCTTGTCAACAATCGCATAATATCAGAGTATTTACAGTGCCATGTCATGCATGGATAGATGTCTCAGAATGTACACCCAGTGTACAACTCCAAGACCACATTATGGCTTATAATTAACCTTCTGGCCAGTTTTTGTTGCCATAGACTATGGGCAATTGGCTTTTTTCTCCTTAAAACATAATTTTGTTCTTTTCTTGTTGTCTCACTTTAATGTTTTCTTTTTCTCATAGTCTCTCACACTTACTAATCCCTTGTGTCTTAGTGGCTTCATGTCCTTGCTTGGAGTGAAATATTTTTTTTAAAATGTGCAGTTTCTTTAGGTTGAATGTTTTCTCTTTATAGAAAATGTTCGAACTTTTATAAAAAAATACATTAAATACAAAATGAGTACAAGTAATTTTAAAATTTTATATTCTCATTACATTTGATTTCAAAAAGTTTTCTTATTAGATTTGATATATGAAGTCCAATTAATTTTTCTTTTAATATTTTAGCACATCTCAGGTTAATACTAACCAAATATTTTTTCCAACATTCCTATAATTTTTTATAAATTGTCATTTATTTAAAAAATATTAATTTTGCAGGCAATACAAAAAAGATAATGTAGTGAAAAATATTCCTTTTTAGCTTTTACTGATGTTTTCAGATGTTATTTATAACTGCAATTTGATGGATTATAGTTACATTTCACTTCCCATTTTATTTGATTATACATTTTTTCATTTTTTTTTTTTTTTTATTTCTAGTGGGGTGCTATTTTAAAATTTAATTTTACTTAGATATTTAGAAAATTTATAATTGTAACATCATTTTTATTATATTTAAAAATGGGTAACTTTTACAAGTATTCTACCTGTGTATAATACCTGTATTTATTCAACTGTACTTTATTCTAGGTTGGTTTAAAAGATAACTTTTTCAAGAGCTTTCTAATTAGGTCTAACTCCTAATTAATGAAGAAAAATGAATATTAGAAAAAATATTAGCTTATCAAATTTTATTTTTGTAACATTCTTTTTTTCTGAAATAACAACTAGGCAACTACATTAAGAAAAGTAAACATTGTTATTCATTTTGTTTTCTATACAAAAATTATATATTGCTTGACAATCTTCAGTTATGTTTGTCAGATGGAAAGATCAGTTGTGTACTATGAAAGCAACTCTCTATTTTGTTTTTATGTATTTTTTAACGTTTTTGTTTGTTTTCTCACTGTTATTAATTGTTATGAAATGAATGCTTGTTGCTGTCTATTATCCTTCATTTCAATAATGTAGCCATATTTCAATTAAATAGACTATTATTGAATCTTCTAGCATAAAAATGCAATAATTAAGTCTCAGTTATTAGTTAAAATTCTTTTAGTAGATTTGTGGAGTCTAAAAGATACAAATATTTGTCAAAACATTTTAATTAATACTCATTAAAATGATTCAACTAACAATAGTTATTCTCAGGAAGTTAGCAAAAATTAAATCTCTTTTTCGCCTTTATTAAAGTAAAGATAATTTTCATGAATATGAATCTCAACTGATTATTAGAATTTTTATTACATGGTGAAATGGATGCAAATATCTTATTTTCATTTAATATCTTAGTCTAATACATACATATATATAATAGACTATTATTCTGAATTCTAGTACAAGTTAACTTTCATCTTTTCACCATTTTTACTTGTAGTTTAAGTTTGTTTAAATATAGCAAATCTTCATCATGCATTTCATATTATTCATTTGAAAAAAGTATGGATTATTTTATTTATAAAAAGTAGATGTTCATTTTACTACCTTCCTATTGATTTTTTTTTAAATTAAGTTTTCAAATTATATGTTAACTGAAATTAACACATCAAAACATTTTGTTATTTTATAGAAATGGTTTAAATTTGAAAATTCCTGACATTAAATTGTATATAATACTTTAAATATTTTTTAGTATTACTTTGATTTAAATATTCAAATTTAAAAAGTGTTTAATTTTGTCTATAAAACAAAGAATTAATGTTATTAATTTCATTACAAATAGGCAGTTTTGTTTTATAAAATAGACAAGTAGATTTGACTTAGCTCTAACTGAATAGAAAATATTCAAAAATAAATTTCATTATTGAATTTGCTTAGATTATAAGTTAATTAAAATTTTATAAATTACCATGATCAATTCTTGAAATTTGTCATAATGAGTAACCTTGTTTTTTTTTTTCTTTTAATTTGAAAACAACTATCAAATAACAATGGAAATCAAATATCAAAGGAACAATAATTTTTTTTATGAGCAACATAGAAAACAATTTATTGCCAGGTTTTAGTGACATAGTAAAACTTAAGACTATGGTTGCCGCATAAAATGAAATTTTAATTTTTTTTTTCTTGTGTGATTTTTGGTATGTTTCCCAACAGAATCCTAAAACAGTTTTTAGTAATTAAACATTGATTCATTGTTTTTAATAAAAGGATGATTTTTATTTAGTATTGTTTTATAAATTCAGTAAAACCGAGAAATCCTGAAAATGTTTTTGCATTAGAAAAAATAATCTAAATCTTTAATGTTTAATTTAATTGTATCTCTCTTTACTGTTTATTTTATTGTTGTATTATGATTATTACTATCATTAATGATATTTATTTTTCTGATTGTCATTTGTATATTGTTGACATCTTTTATGTTGTGCGCATCATTGTGTCAAATTGGATGCCAATAAGATTTCATTGACTCCCTGTTCCTGTTTCAGCATCCCTGCTGATAACTGATTCAGTGCTCATCCCTGTGTAAGATGTAGCCACCTCTTCCTATTCCTCTTCCTCCTCCTCAGTAACATTGGTATGCTATGTGTCCTTGTTGGTTTATTCTAGACAAAATCCTGCACCCAACTGAGCTTATATATTTGGCTACCTACATTCTCTTCTCTATCTCTGTCTATCTAGAAAGCTAGCTACTAGCCAAGCTGCCTATTATGGTAGTTAGGATTCTGCCCTGCATTTCATTGCTTCTATTAAACTATACCTCTTCTTTTTTTTTTTTTTTTTTTTTTTTTTTTTTTTTTTTTTTTTTTTTTTTTTTTAACATATTTTTGTATTATTTTCCTTTTCAAGAAAAATAATTTTCATTAATATTTTTACTTTAGCTCATTCATTTTTAAACATTCTAAATTCTCTCCCCACTGATATGTTATCATCTGACATGTTTACTATCATTTTTAAATCCTTTTCATTTTGCATGCTTTTTATCAAATTTTCCTAGTTATTTTTTACCTTCTTCATACTGACTTATTTAAAACATTAGCAATTTTAAATTTAGTCTGTTTTTTTATGAATGTTCAGTTTAGAAATGTTAAGTAAAATTGATTAAATGAATACAGTAATGTGGATTAATTTAGAAGTGAATTAAGTAACAATTATAACCTAGAATAGTGCCAAGGCTATTTTTAAGGTCACCAAAAACAAATATCTAAAAATAAAATTCTATATTGTGAAATTTAAACTTTTTCTAATTGTGAAATTTAAAATTTGCACAAAATTACCTTGGAAAAGTTCTAGATTGCTTTTATCATTATAAAAATTCATAACTAGAGTTTTGTCTTGTCTGACTTCAATCAAGCTATGCCATAAAGTTTTAAATAAGTCTGTTTACAGTATGAGGTATGGAAAAAATAAAAAGGACCCTTACTCTTTTAATAGACCCATCTGACACATTCCAATTGTGGGCAAGAGGAAGATTTTTTTTTCTGCAATAAGATTAATAATAATAGACACAACTTCATATCTTTTCAACTGTTTATTCACCATTTTGAAATCATTAATCTCAATCATAACTTCCTTCTCTTCCATCTTCTTGCTACGAATATATCACCATTCAAAATGTTCTTTCATTTACTATGTACTTTCTGGTTATGTTCTAGTTAAAATAATAGTGTGTATACAGTTAAATTCTTTAAATGAAAAATAGGAAGTTTTGATATCACTTTGTTCCCTTGATAAACAAAAAGGTGATGTTATTTCTGAAATGCTGCTTATCTGTTTGTAATATTCAGATTATTCTATAGTAATTTTTGAAATAGTCTGAATTATTGTTGGAAGTTTACTCTTAAGTTTTAATAAATTTGTAAATTTTAAACTTGTGAAATATAGCTTGCTATTGTGGGCTTTGTAACCTCTTTTTCGACCTGTGTTCCATATTTTAATATAAACCCTAATATAATTTCAGTAATCAGATTTAATTGTAAGTTTAGGTTAATGTGTGTCAAATAAGGATCAAATTATATCTAGATCAATAATTTCTTTTTATTAGTCTACATGTTTACTGTTAAAAAGCACTACATTGGTGTTGATCATCTGGGCATATAGTGGGGTTGTATATCTATAATAATTCAATATTTTATTTCTGATTTAACAACTTAAACTCAGGTTAAACTGAGCTCTCTAGCCTTGGCTAACAGCTAGTCTAGGAGAAAGACAACTCTGAACTCAAAATCCTGGAGAATACAACAAGAAACCACTCCCAAGAACTCACAGCAATTTACAAATAAAGCAATGAATAACTATGGTCACCAATGACTTGAAAGGACATGCTATTTTAAAAAAATGATTTAAAACTAAATCTTTTCACTTTTTGAATCATTAAGTGTCTCCGATAATCTAGCAACAAAACTATTATTATTATGATTATTTTTCATTCCATTTGTGCAACATGAAATATTTCTTGGTGTTTCTCTCTTCATTTCATTTTTCTTGCATTTATCAGCATCCAGCTGTAAGTGTACGAGGAAAAAGGACTCTGTGTCAATATAATACATGAAAATAATCAAAAGATACCAACTAAGATTCAGTGAACAACTTCCAACAATAATTTTATATGTAGAATTCATCAGTAAAAACTATAAGTCTTCAATCAAACTAATAGTCAACTTTCAAATTAAATTGACATCCTTAAAGCCTGAAGTATTTCTTTCCTTTTGGCCTGATTTTATAATTTTGAATAGTAAAATAAAATAAATTTCTCCCAGTATAACTGATATTGTTGCTGCTGCTGCTGCTGCTGTTGTTATTTCAATGTTTGTGATGTGGCAGAATTGTTGCTGGATCTGAAAGTAAATGAAAATTTATGAATGTGTAGTTTCATTATCAATTACCAATGTTGCTGCTTTCCAGAGCTAACAATTTCAATTCTGATGATATTTTTTTATCTTTTTCCTTTTATGTTGAAACAGAATCATTAAAGCATTCAAATATAATTCGTCTCTCTTCAAAAGTCGCCATCTTGAAATAGCCAAAAAAAAAATACAAAAACCTATAATAATAGGGTTGTATGAAAATATTTATATTGTGACAATTACTACCAGAAATTTCAAATTCCAGCTTTCCTCTTTGAATTTTACAATCCTGATCTTCCTTACCTAACACCTTTTCTTCTTCATTTGAGTTGTAATTATTTTTCATTCCATTTGTGAACTTAGGTTTAATAATCAAACTACTGAAGAACAGTTAGGTTATTTTTTTTTTTTTTAATGATTCAAGTCTTAGTTTTTGTTTTTTATTCAAATATAAAATTGTCAAAGTACAGGATATAGCGATACAATGGCTCTTGCTGTCTTCTGATTATAATATTAAATCAAAAGCAGGAATGAAATGATAATGTTCAAATATTTAAGAATATCTGTATTTTTGGAAAGTTAAATTCTCTATGATAAGCTCACTGATATTGCAGAATATTTTACATTTATATCTGATTATTTGAATTTTTTTTTATGCAACATCTGTCTTGAATCCCATTCATCTTCTGTCCTTTCTTCAATCCTTCTTATTCTCAGTCTTCTTTCACTTTCACTTCCTGTAAACCCCTGTGTACTAGTGGCATTACCATCTTGCTTGGGGTGAAATGATTCAAAAAATAAAAAGTAAAATGTTTTTACAAATGTTTTTCATGCTACAAAATCATTATAGATATTCATGTATCAAAAAAAATCTTTTTTTTATTCCTTCATCATTGTTTCAGTATTATTCCTACATCTCTCATTGAAATAATGTAGAAATTAGTATTTTCTTCTCTACTAAAATTTTTATAGTGACTACTAAAGAAACTAATAAGTTTTTTTTTTTTTTTTAATTTTTCATGCTGCAGTAGACTATTATTAAACACTGATTGTTCACACACAGATATTATATATAGCAAGGACAGTTAAAACTTAGATCAGCAAAATTAAACTAGCAATGAGTCCTTCTTTATGTAAATGCCACTTTCTAAATTCAATCCTTCATATTCACTTCATTTCATCTGCTTGTATTGGCATTTTAACAATCTGAGTAGGAAGTGAATTTTAGTAGATTCAACTCTGAATATTGCTTTCAAAAAATTTTTTTTAAATTCTTTTTTAATTAATAAATGAAAATGTTTATAATATTTATATTTAAATAACACCATTATCATAAAGTGACAAAGGAAAACTAATAAATTCTAATTGACCTTTTGCATTTTCCATTTTTATAATAAGTTTCTTATAGTATTCTCCTCTTGACGTTTATTCTATCAGATGGGTCTATCCAATGTTAGAAAAAGTTGCTTTTCTTCTTGGTGAAGGGTTTTCTTATGAATTTTGTTGATTATGGGAAAATCTTAGAATATTAACATTTTAATCAGCAAAAACACACACATATTTTATGACATTGATTTCATTCACTAAAAAGCTTCATAGATTTTGTATGTTTTTTTTTCCCAAATCTAAAATTGACTTGTAATTTTAATTGTTAAAAAGTAAATGTTTTTTTTTTTGTTTAATAAGCTGGTATCAAATCTACTCAAAATGTTAATTCTTTCAGGACAACATCTGCCGTTTTATGTAATAACATTTGAATAAATGTTTTATGTTTTTGTATCAGTTAAGGGTTAAGGCATTTCATGATTTACTATGAAAAACTTTGTCATAAAAGAACAAAGATGAAGATATTTATCTCAAGAAACTAAAGATAGTATGTAAACTTAGTTCTGATATGTTGATAACCCAATTACACCTTACTCAGAAACATTTTTTTTTTAATTAAATATTTGTTTAATTATACAATAATTCTTCTTGACTAATTTCTTCATCTTTGTTGTCTTATCACAATATTTTGGCCACTGTACTCTCAAGCCTTACTTAGATATGTTATATATGGTAACCTTCCAGTAATTAATTTCATTGTTCTCATTCCATCCTAGAGAATTTCAGAATTCATAACTCTCAGTTCTTATGCCAATCCAACCCTCCATTTTAGCTGATTGGTATATATTTCTGCACTAAATTACTCAGAGATTGAACTCCTTACTCCCAAAGATTAGTTTTACTACTGTTTCATTCTGTAGAACACCAAGCAAATGAATTTTCAATGTTTTAATTCTATTATGAAACTTTTCCTAATTTTATGTACACAGTTATTGATTATATTTTCTTTCAGTAAACTCTGAGCTAGCTGTGTAAAGTGAGACTACTTTTGAATACTAAAGTAAGCACTTCAACTCACTTGCATTTTCTCCAATATGGTACCGATGCAAGTGATTGAAGCTGATTTGCAATTGTCTTTCAAACTTATGCATCTGCTTCTGGTAACAGTTGCTGATATTATGCTTACAGAATGTTTATCTCTGTGGAGCATGTATTATGTTGAACATCTCTTATTGGTATATGGTTTTTCCAATGTGTTGAAAGCAATGTATGAGCTTTTCTTATAGCTGGTTGTATTAGAGTTGAAGATAAAATCTAGTAAATATTGAACTCTGGACAAGTTGTTAGTACATCCAATTTATTGTTAGTGTAGTGATCCTTTGTTAGATTTCTCTTTCATTTACAATCGCCTCCTTTCCTCATTATGTTCGACAATTTCTACAGTTTCCCATTATAACTGTGTGTTGCCTCTGCTACTATGACTTTATAGGATTTTGCTAACCATTCTTTCTTCTGTTAAGTTTTTTGAAGCATAATTTTCACTGGTGCTTGTCTCACTTTCCAATTCAACTGCCTATGATTTAAGGATCTTCCTCAACTGAGGCTATTATACCCAAGTATGGCAAATTACTCAGAGGTACTGAACTGGTATTTGTTGATATTAGCAATCACCTGAAGGAGGACGCTAAACATCATATCCCTCTTATGTGTGTTTCTAGACTTCTAGACTCTGTATCAGATGGGAATTATAACTAGACTTTGTCCTCTAGAACACTCAAGTAGCATATTTTGGGAATCTTAAATCTATTTTGAAGGAGGTTAGAGAGTACAGCAGTCAAAAAATTTGGTTTAAAAGAATCAGTGCACTGTAATAACATTTTGTCTCAAATTCAGACAAATGTTTGCTTTTTTTTTTTTAATACAATTCATGAAGATAATTATGCAAAATTGTTACTTTCTTTACTGACAATGTTATTAGATAATTTTAGAAAATATTAATGTTTCAAGTTTATCCTGATGTTATTAATTTTTTTAAAGTTTTTATTTTGTAAAAAAAACTTTCAGTTTATTTTTTAATGACAGCAAGCATTTTCCTTATATAACAAATATTTTTTTTTACTGTCAGTAGTAAATTAATAATCAATCTAAATTTCAAGATAAAATTTCAGCTAATTTTAAACAAATTTTTACAAGGTATTTACTATTTAATTTTTTTAATTTACTTTTCATTCTTTAAATATAGAAATTTTAATCTGTTTTCTGTCTACAGAGATGATTTTCCCTATTAAAAAGTATTTTTATATACCTCTTTATACAATGATTAACACTTTGATTATAACATTTTTTAGTAATGGCTTAGAAAAGTTAAACAATCTTTTGCATATTGCAGATGAGCTCATCAGCTTTGACTAGTTACTACCCAAATTTTAGTAACTTTGAGATATATATAAGCACAACATATCTCTTTAATAAATATATAAACTTTTTCAGTTGTCTTTAGGACAACAGCCAGTATAGAATATATTTCTCAGGAGTCTATCTCATGATGATAATTATGAAAGCAAATAATATCTTTGTTCTCAATCTTAATATCCAGATTTTTTATTATATAAAATGAGATTTTTTTTTTTTTTTTTTTAGTTTAAATTTACTAAAAATGCTTATGGAGGGTGAGTTGTGGTTAATTTGGCACCAATGACTATCTTCAATAACTTAGGCTGTTAAATTTGATTTGTAATTAAACTTTCTAAAGTATACAATATTTTCCAGTTTTGAATTTTTTCTGAACAGTAAAAGACAAAAATATATAAAAATGTATATATTTAAAACTTTGGTGCTACAAATAATACTTATATAATAAAGATATTAGTAACTAACAAATTAACAAAACCTAACAACAATGTGAAATATTTTATAAATTATTAGAAATTATTATATTTCTGTATTTGTAGCTAAAATTACTATTCACATGTTATTGTCTATTCTTTGTTTTTATTTATTTTGATAATGTTAGTCATAGTAAATACGTATGAATGTGTTGTTTTGGTGTAAGGAATATTATTCGTACGATTGGGTCAGTGTCTGCGCCTAGCTAAGTTATAATTAAGACAGAAGAAGACCGTCCTCTCCCCATTCCCCTATTTCGGCCTTGTGCCACATTTCTGTTATTACAGAATAAATATCCATAGTAAATACTACTCACTATTAAAAGTAGTAAATATTTCTAACATTGTCTATTATTTCATAGATAGTGAAATCAATACATTCATGAACATTGATGGAAAAAGATTTCCTCATGTTTTATACAATAAATATTTATTTTTCAACATAATCTCCTTCCTTATCATATGATACAGTGAAAATTTCATATAAAAATTCAACTCATGTCAGATTGCTATTTTATTGATGCAGCCTTATAAAAATGAATACACACTCACTGTTGAGGATGTCTTATCAGTGGACATCACCATATCAACATAGGCACTGTGTTGATGGCAGACACAGAAAGAAAACTGAAAGAATTATTAGAAAAGATAGTAGTAGGAAGGACTGACCTTTAACTTTAAGGAAACAGGATGCATGTTTGTCAGCAAAATAGGCAGCCTAAGTTGCAAGCTATGTACCAAGGATGGCAAAATTAAGTTTATTATCTGGTTAGTGCATTAACAGACAACAGCAGGTGTGACACAGAAATCCCAAAGTGTATATAAATAATGAAAAAGCCTTTTAGAATCCAAGCAAAATATTAAGAGATAGGAAAATGTCTTTAGAAGCAGTGCTGAACTGCTGTAATATCTAATCTCCTATCTGGCAGTGAATGTTTAACAATTTCCTATCAGGATGAAAAGACTTGAACTAACAGAGATACTGAAAATACTATGGACAGGTCATTTGAATATCAAGGAAATTTTAGAGAGAATAGGAACTGCAAGTGGAAACACAGCTGAAATTTCTAGAATGTATAATGAAGAAAGAAGGCTTGGTTAATTTAACACTCACTGAACATTGAAGGTAAGGGAAGCACAAGGAAACAGTAAGTGACTTATTTAACAAGTTAGAATGAATGGACGGCAGAACAAGGCTAATGAGGAGTAGTAAAGGGGCAAGAAAAATGGTACAAAAAGGTTGGTAATTTGTTACTCTTGAATAATTGAATTGTAAAATAAATTGTCATTCCAGACCACATGTGTCATATTCTTATTTGTTGATATTTGTTCTTTTTTCAACTTAACTATTATTAGAATAAGTATCAGAGAAATGATAGTATAAAGAGAATGTGATTGTACCTTTGCAGAGTAGCAATGATAATATTACAACTACATGGTTTAGTATTAAATTATTTATACAAATGGTGTCTGAATAAAACCAACTTTTCTTTTCTTAGTTTCACTTCTTGAATGTTTCACTCTGAAAGGAGTGTATGCATACTACTCTTGATAGAATCTAATTTTATTTGCAATTGTACACACAATCTTATTTGATATTTCTGATGTTTTATATGCATTTTATACACAAGCATAAATATTTGCCGCTTTTTGCTGGCTGATTCATTGGTGAAAAAAAATGCCAATGCTGTGTTTGGAACTGTGCACATGTTGGAAAAACCTTATTTTTCTGAAATGATTAATTCTGCAAGCAGCTGGGAAATTCACCTGATCTGAATTCTGCTGAGAATCTTGACACTATCATGAAGATGAATTTTGAAAATGTCCTCTTGAATTTATCCCAAAAACAGAAACCTTCTTGATATTGTTTGGTGTGTGAGATTTGTGAAAGTTTGAAAGAATTAAAAGTTAATCCATGTTTAAAAACCTCACTTAAACAAGGATGAATTTCATGAAGGCTTCTAATGGTAATCAGTTAAAAATATATTGATAAGAGATTTAGTTGGTGCTTTTTAAAAGAAAAGAAAAAAGTGGTTTTATTCTGAAATGCTCTTTATAAATAAACCACCTGCACAAGATACTGGAAAAGTCAAATTTTAATTTGCTAATAAAATATAGTTAAGTATTGCTTATAAATAAAATTAAGTGATAAAATAATTTGTCTTAAACCAATATTATTTCTAAATGTCTCTTGAAAATTACTTGATTCCTTCTATCGTTAACCATTTTCTTTGTTTTTTTGATTGTGTCTAATTTCCATTCTACATGACTCTCTTCTCATCAAACATTTATTGAACATTTACCTAAATAAAACTTTATATTTCTTCTCATACTGTCTCTTTTATTTATGTTAGCATTCAAGAGTTAGCTATACTTTTTTTCTTTAATAAAAATTCATTCATCGAATGAACAAACCTTAATAAAAAATAGAAAAAAATCTTGCAAATATTATCTGTTCTTTCATTAATTTCTTTTTGTTATTCTACACAAACTAGATAAAAGTATGTATGGAAAATATCTCTGCATGACCAAGAATCTCAAAAAAAAATCTGATATTTGACCATTTGGTTAGATTTTGGAATGTCAGTCAAGCCGAGACATTTTCAGTATACTCAATTGCAGTAAGACCAACCAATATGTAATCCTGCATTAACTTACATTATTATGTATCAAAAGTTGCTTCGGTCAAATGTGAACCACTTATTGTACCACAATTACAAATTGAGTACTTCTATTCTAACATGCAATTCTAATCAAACCCATTTTCAATTGTAAAGAAAACAAATCTGTTTTGGTGAACCACTATCAGTCACTTAACCTGTTAGGATTTTTTTTTTTCTATAGTTTCTTTATTATTGACAGCCAAGCTCTCATTTCTTCTTTGCTATTAATCAATATTTATTTCATTGTTTTGTCTTTATTTCTAAATCCCACTAAGAACATTTTTATCATTTCAGAGCTGTCTGCTTTCTCATCTGTTTTGTCTTGTGTTGTGTTATTGTCAGTTTTGTTGCAGCTGAATGCTATTAATTCTTATTCATCTTATGATTTTCTCAACACCCCCCCACTGCCCTCTCTCTCTCTCTCTCTCTCTCTCTCTCTCTCTTTGTTTCTGTGGGCTTCATGTCTCTAATTCTTTCCTGTCTCTTACTTGGTCACTCATTGCTGCAGAGATGAACCTGAAGAATTGGAAATGTGACGAACCAATTGACTCCAGGATTATGTTGTTGTTATTGGTAAATTACTCATTGATCTTACCTAACCTCACAGCTGTGTAGGTACAAATGCTTTTCGTGTCAGTTTTCTTTATTTTCTTTTTTACCTTTCTCCTTCCTTGTCGAGTGACACTATATGGGCAGATATTTTTTTCTTCCATTCTAGCTGTTGTGTGCTGTAATTCCTTGGCGTCTTTAGCAAATAGCATTCCTGCAAATCCATACACATACATACAGAACATTAGTAACCTTCATTCTCTTATGTTTAAACTTTTTTTCTGCACCATTTCTTTTCATTTTTAGTAAGTCTTTTTTCAAGTCATCAGAACTTTAAAGATATATTGTTAGGCTATTTATTCATTCACCTGATTGAAAAGAAAGGTCAGTCATGAGCAAGTAGAGTAATAGATTTTATTTTCTTCATTTTATTTCATATATTTTAGACTTTTTGAACACTGAAAAATTTCTTGAACCTTAATTTATTAACTTTGCTCTTGACTGTCTACACATGGTCAAACATTTTTTTTAATAATGCCAGTTGGATTTTTTTCACTGATGCAACTAATTTAATGCAACTAAATTTTAACTGAAATTTTTAAAAATTTCAAAGCTCATTGAATAAGACCTCTTTATCTCTCCGGGATAAATTTCTTGATAGCAAATCTGATTTTTTAATGAATTTACATTCTTAAGACAAAGGTATCATTTATAAAAAAACCTATAACTTTTCTATTTGCAAAAAAATATCCTGTTTTAGAAGTAGACTAAAATATCAATCTGTTCAATAAAAAATAGTGATTCACCAACTCAAGGGTTTACATCAAAATTTTTCATGACTACACTTTTAGAGGCTGCTATTAATGTGATTAAAATTCCAGTGCTAAATCTGTATTTAACTTAATTTTTATTATAATACTTATTTAAAAGTTCATTCCTTGTACTTATACAGCAAAAGTAATTTCTCTATTTTTACCTAATAATATATATTTAGTCAGCAAATATTCATCCAAACAAGTTTGATTAAATTCAACTGTCATTGCCTGTCTGTTTAATTTTTTTTTTTTTTTTTTTAAATTTCAAATAGTATATTTTATACTTGGATCAAAATTGTGGACACACTGCCTGAAGTTCACATTTGTTCTGTTGTTTTTGTTCAAGTACTTTCTATCACCTCAGTCATTATCAAGAACCATGTGCTGCTTGTGTGGTAGCCAAGATTCTGTTGGCTACATTCTAGATTTCTTTAGAAAGCTGAAGGTTTAAAGCCATCCACACCGACATCATGTGTAACCATTACCTATATCTGAATATAAAAAAAATTCCTCAATATATTACAATGTAATAAATCTAACAATATACTCCTAACCTCATTAGATATTGAAAGTCTATTCACCAATGCCCCAGTAAAAAAATCAATAGAATAGTAATACAGAACATCACACCTCATTTACACCCCCTAAAATTAAACCAACTATTTTACATAAACTTGTATCTTGCATAACATAAATATCTTTTTTACACACACTGATGGTATGGTGATGGGTTCAACCCTGATACCTAATTTTTCTAATTTTTACATGAGACTTGTAGAAACAGTCTTCAATAATTTTGTCAAACCTTCCATATACATTTGTTATATTGATAACATTTTCATACTAACAAAAAGTTTAGACAAAATAAAAAAAAACTTTAAGAAATCTTCAAGAATAACTCCATCCTACACTTATGAACTCAATAGAATCCTTTTCTGCAACATTTTAGTTGACACTAATAGTCATAATTTTACTATTTCACCTTATAAAAAACCCACAAACAGAAACTTGTCTCTTCAATTACAGAAGTAAATGTCGTCACATATACAAAATAGCTATTATAAAAAAACATAATTTATCAGGTCAAAATAATCTAATTTTCAGACACCTTATTCTATAAAGAATTATGCAATGTTATACAAACACTTATCAACATTATCTTCCCTAACCATGTTTTTTTTGTTGTGTTTTTTTTTTTGACAAAGAAATAAAATTAGCCTTAATGAAATTTAGAAAAAATAACATGAGATATCACCGATATAAACAAAAATAAACACATCATTAACTTAATTCTATCCTAACCAAATGCACCCTAATTATAAACAAGAAGCCATTAAAAATATAATTCACTGGTACATCCCAACAAACACGTTAGATTTATCATTTACTCTAAAAAGTTCAAAACATCTAATCTAATTATCACCAATAACACAGGACCTCAAAAATCCCCATTATGTAAAAATAATGTTGTCAATGAATTCTTCTACCCTCTGGAAGATTGCATTTCCAATATCAACAATCAAAGCACATTAAATTCTAACATAAGCCTCAAATCTACAACACTCGCTCACAGGTTGACTTGTCACCTGTCAAAACTCAGTGCAATTTATGCCCATATAAATCAGCACATAATGAACAACCACCATATAACTATTAACATAAGACAAATATAAGTGGATAATACCAAAATATAATACAACACCCAATACAAAGACTAGAAATCCTAGACGCTAAATAGCCCACATTAAATAAAATGTCTCTCACCACAGGAGATAGAATCTTGAAGTGTCTATAACATATTTAATATACATATATGAAAAAAAGAACATAATATTTTTGCATTCTCTTTGATGAAGTTTTGCTCCTTTTAACTCTCATGTTTTAATGCCAACATGAATTGTTTTAAACATTCAGCTTTCTAAAGAATACCAGAATGTAGCCAGTGGAATCTTGCTTACCACACAAACAGCACATGGTTCTTGAAAATGACTGATATAGTCAAAACTATTTAACAAAAACAACAAAACAAACATGAACTTCAGACATTTTATCCACAATTTCAGTCAAATATATACTTTATTTGAAAACTACAATAAAAAAAATTAAATTTAATCAAACTTGTTTTACCTAATTAACGTATGCTTTCTATTATTCCAAGTTGCATATCATTCTTTTCGCATTTGTTAAATATATATTAACTTTTCTCTTAACTAGATTGAAAATTAAGAAAACTCTTGAGCCCTTCATAAGTTAAGGCAGTAACAGGAAGTTACTTTTTGAGTAAAGATTTTTTTTCTTTTACTTGAAACTTGTTCTATTGTTAAATAACCTAGTATTTCATATGGAGTCAGTTTGAGTATAGTTAAAGTAATTATCACTAATGCATCTAAAAGTGGATGCTGAAAAATTCTCGGCCTAACCCACCTCCTAAAATCAGCATTTCAATGACCAAACATCAGAATACTGATTATTAGAAAATGGGTCAAGCTGAGAACTTTTCAGAATGTCCATCATTTATGCATATTGGTTACATGTCAAAGTATACAATCCACTACATAGTATACAAACAGTTCACATACTAATCAATAAAACATACCCATAAAGTTATTGTTGTCAATTTTCTCTCTCTCTCTCTCTCATGTATGCTCTGCAAATTTTAAAGAACTAAAATTATCTTCAGCTACAGGTGAATAGTAAATCACAAAGTAAATATCTTACTTTTTAGAAGATAGTTTAAATTACAGTGGTAAATTCTATTTTATTCTTTATCAGTGAAATGGGTATTTTCTCTTGAAGTCTTACTAAAAGATGTTTGTTTTTCTTTTTATTATTGAGTAACCTAATTTTCTTTTATTAGATGGCATTAGGAGTGTTTAGGTTTGACAAACTTCATGTAGAAAGATGGCTTTATAACATCTCTTACATTAGCATTCATTTTCAAAAATGTGTTATAAGAATTACTGTATTTTTGCTTATTGATTGATGGAGAAAATAAGCAACATATTTGGCATGTGATGCACTTATTTTAACAAAAGTAAATATGTGATTCTGATGCAAAGACAAGATTGTGCAGTTTATGGAAAAGGGCCTTTTGAATTATCAAGTTATGTAAAAAGTGGTTTGCAAAGTTTTTTGGAAATTCCAAAGTGAGTAGTTAAAGTTAGTAGTGATGAAATCAAGACATTACTTGAGAATAATCAATGTTATCAATACAATGCAGAGTTCGCTAATATATTTAAAATATCTGCATCAGTTTGCTTATGCTGCATTGATATGTAACTTGCATATAATGGTGTGGTAGGGGAGTGGTCAATATTTCCATGTGTAATTCACTACATAAACCTAATTTTTTTAACCAACTGATGGTTGATGACAAATGGCTCATTTATAACAGAATGTAACATAAGAGACTGGAATAATCAAAATGAACAATGCTTAAGACTAGTTTTCACTCAATGAATGTAATTTTGTGTCTGGTGATATCAGGAGGGAGTTTTCTACTTTAATATCCTTCCACAGGACTGAACAATTGATTCAAACATATCTTGCTCTCAGACCAATTGAAGTAAGCAATTGACAAAAAAAAAATGGACTCACATTTAGAATTGTCTAAGGGCATAATATTCCATTAGGATAAGGCTAGATGACATTTCTTTGGTAACCAGGCAAAAATTCTTACACTTTTCTCAGTTCTCTGTGAACTCATCAGTATTATTCACCAAATATTGAACATTGAGATTACCATATATTCTGACTTTTATTTAGCTCACTTAATGGGAAAAGAAAATTTCACCACTTGAAAGACTGCAAACAGTATGAAGAGAAGTTGCTCTTTGCTGAGAAAGGTGAAAATTTCTGGGAAGATGGAATTATAAATTTAATTAAAAGATAGCAGAAATGAGTGGAACAAACATTAAATATATTGTTCAATAAAATTTAAAAACAAAAAGTGTTTTTCTTTTTATATACTAAATAAGCTGAATCAACTTTTTGGCTACCCAATACAATAAGAGCTTTTAAGTAATATATTAACTTTCTAATATCATATATACACAAGTTAATGCTTTGATCCCCTATATACAAAAAAAAATGAATCCAGATTCACTTACTTTCAACAAGAATTTTAGTTTGTTTGTTCCCTTTAGAATTTGGAAGAGAACAATCAAAATACTTACTACTCCTTTATTATAATATATGGCTTACCTTAAATTATTCATCATATATCAGTTTATATATAAAGATAGTTATCTTTTGAGCAATTGTACATAGATTCATTTTAATAAGCTTACCTCAGTCTGGCACAAAGCACACAATAGTAGGCCATCCAGTGTTAATTAAGTTCACTAAACTAAGAAATTTGCTTCCCATTATGTTAAAGTAGCCCCCCTCTCCTATAAGAAGCCTTTACACTTAATCTCCATCAAACAGTAAAATTCAGTATAAAAAATATTTTCTTTTCTTTGTTTCATGCACTTTTTGTTATTTTTATCAATAGCATAGTTAAGAAAACTTAGCACATATGCTTAATTTCTCTTTATTATTGAGTAACTTATGCTTAATTATATTTTTAATACCTTTATAGTTGTATAAATCTTAGTTTAAAGCTTTATTTTTTTCTTTTTACAACTATGTTTTTTTAAATATTTAATGATAACATTTGAAGGTTTGCAGAAGGCTGTCCTATTGTGCACCTTCTCAGATGCAGCATTGTAATTTTTCTATCATTACTGCATTTCACTTCATGCTTATCAAGTTTCAAATCTTTCATAGCACCAGCACCAGCTATATTCTTTAAGAAACAACTAACATCAGTTCTTGTTGCTCTTTACGCACATGCAAAAACCTTCACAAGTCATTATAAATTCAGCTGCTTATTTCTAATCTTGTTGCACGATCCCCTGGTGAGAACTTCAAAGTCAATTCTCTGCTCATCACAAATCAAAAATTGGGATCACAGGTAAAAATAAACACTCAGTCTTTATATGATTAGACCATTTTCTCACATAGCATTTTTATTATTTGCCTTCATGCATTTTTATGATTCTCTTTCTTTCTTTTTGTTTTTAAATATTTTGCATTATTTTTAAAAACAAGTTTAAATAAGCCTTTGTTTTTGCTTTTATTTGCTTTTTATTTTATTTTCATTTTCACCTATATTTCTTACTAAACTGTATCATACAAAGTGCAGTATTTCATATATTACTTAAGAAAATTAATTAGTTATGCATAATTGTATAAAACAATGAGCAAACTTTTGCATGCAGCATTTAATAATCACAATCAATAGCAGCTATAGTAATAGTGAAAGTAATTAATGTTATGTAACTGTTAAAGAATATTATGTTTTTTGTAAACTATTTCAGTCTTCTGAATCAGCTTTAATTCCATTTCTAATGCTGATCACTATTTTATTTATTTGTAGCCTGTGTTGTCTGCATCTCAGTTTTTCAACTTGTTTTATATTGTTCATCTTTCATTTTCTTTCATTCTGAGGCTTTCTTGTTAGTTTTTTTAGTTAAATTTCCATAAAGCCTTTCTTTGTCGCAATCTCTCTTACCATCTCATCAACTACAGGATTCCAATTTACCATCCATCCATTAAATTTATTTCAGTATTAAAACAAAAATGCTACTCATTGTCTTAAAGGGATTCATTAAAAACAGAAAGGACAAACTAAGATTTCTGTCAATTGCTTGATATGATATGTGCTTTTGTAGCTTTGGTCATTCCACCAGGAAATAGATTCTTATTCTGACTACTGATCATTGTCCTTACCAAATACAAGAACTCAGTTTTTGAAATTTACATTTTATAATTTTATCTCCTTTCATATCAAGCAATAATGACCCATTAACTTTAATGTGTTGATAAAATAATGATGGTAAGATGTAGCTATTATTCTACTGGAGGAAAAAGTATTCTGAGAATGAGTGATGAATACAATTTCTTTTTCTTTTTTTTGTCTTTCTTTTTTTTTTTTTTTTTTTTTTTTGTCTTTTTTTTTTTTTTGTCTTTTTTTTTGTCTTTTTTTTTTTTGTTTTTTTTTTTTTTTTTTTTTTTTTTTTTTTTTTTTTTTTTTTTTTTTTTTTTTTTTTTTTTTTTTTTTCTTTTTTTTTTTTTGTTTTTTTTTTTGTCTTTTTTTTTTTGTCTTTTTTTTTTGTCTGTCTTTTTTTTTGTCTTTGAGTGTAGATTAATCAGTTTAGATGTTAACAGAAAACTGAGTTAAAATTTCTTTAAAAATCAATCACAAATTTGATAATGAATAAAATGTGTAAAAACTGTTAGAATTTTTCAAAGAGAAGAGAGAGCAACTTGACATCTCACAGTTTTGAGATTTCCAAGCAGGTCTTGTTTGAAAATTTTATTATCTGTGAAAAAATACGTTCTTATGGTTTAAGCACAATTAGAAAAACTTTTTTTTTTCTTTTCTTTTTTTTTTTTTTGCATTACATTGTCTTGTCTGTCTGGAATGTTTATTGTTATGTTATTTATAGATAAATTATTGTCCAATTTCTTTGTCAGTTTTATCTTGAATGCAAAATATCAAAAGTTAACTCATTCTTTTCATTGGTTTGTTTTGGATTTATTTTGGGGATTTTCTTATTGTTGCTTCTTGTTTTCTTCATGCTTCAAGAACTAGGTACTCTCTAATAATTTTTTAATATACATTTTTAAATATCATTCAAAAGTTATCTTACCTGTATCATTTGAATCATGTAACTACCTAAAATTTTGTATTCTGAAGATTTATATAAAAATAACTTTTAAAAATACATTAAGATATTCAGATAAAAAAGTTGATATTTTTATTTATTAGGTTTCTCATGAATTTATTCTTTCTTAAATTTCATCAAAATACAAAACTATTTAACCAGTTTTTATTGCTTCCATTTTTATCAGATTTGATAGTTTATCAAAATATAAGCAAAATTAATTTGGGCTTATAAATATATTTGTATCCTTCCTGCAACTACTTGATATTGTTCCTCGCTCTCAAAATTTTTTTTGTGTATTATTAAATGATAGTGACTAGTATAATTATCTACTTGTGTGAGTAATACCTATGCCAGACCATTGTTCATTCAAGCATGTTATCTTACCATGCTAGCTTTGTATATTTTGATAGCTGCATCCTAAGCAGTAAACTTTTGAATTTTAGTTACCATCAACAAATGATAGGAAATAACTTTATCAATTAAGTATCAGTCATGTAAATCTTTATTCAACAGACAAATGGCACCTCAGTAGAAAACTGAAGAACAGGTCATATTTAAACAATTTTCTTTTGTCATCTTGCCTTTATATAAACTTCTTGTTGCCACATATTTTTAAAATGTTACTATTTAATCAGTGCAAATTTCATGACAGACAACATTTTTAGACTTCTTATTTACAATAAATGTAACCCAAATTGTCACTTTACAAATTGCTTTTAAAACTTTTAATTTGTTACACCATTTTTTGTTTTCTTTTTAATAAATACTTTGCAGATATTTTTATCAGTTTTTACTATGAATTTTACTTTTTAAATTTAAATTCCTATATGTCTAAATCCCTAAAAGGAATTCCCATTTTACCAAAGATTTAAACATTAATATTTAAGTTTAAGAAATGAAAAAAAATTCAAATCTGAAAATTCAGTCATACTTTGTATATCTCAATTGGAAAATCAAATTTAATTTTGTATTACTAGTAATTATTTCTTTCACATTTCCTCACCTAATGTCAGTCTATTTGCAAACTAATAACATTTATGACTTAGAACTTTATAGAATAATATCTTACTTAGGGCACAGTCTCTTCAGAATTGAAATTAATTCCTTCTACTTTTTTTTCTTTTTTTTTTTTGTGGTTATTATCAAGTTTCTTTTCTGCTTGCATTTCTTCTCTAATTGTAGAGTTTCCATTTCTCTCTCTCTCTCTCTTTCTCTCTGTGTTTTTTGCTTTTTTTTTTTTTTGTTTTTGTTTTTTCTTTTTTCTTTCTGGATCTCATTTCCTAATCTTTTGGCATGTATATGTAACTAAGGCTAGCCTTCAAGTGTCTGTGATTTTCTATTAGACTGTTGTCATAATTGATCCAATTTATTTGTAGCAGTTCTTTCTTTTATATGCATTTTGGTTCCTGATGAAGACAAAAAAAATGCCATGTTCAATGGAAAGTGGCATTCACTTGCTTTCCCAATGGGATAAGATTATTGAAATAATTCTGAAAATGTTCCAAGTCTCTACCTTGGAAATTTCATTGCTGATGGAAATACTTTTTTGTTTTTTACCCTTGGGATATATTTTCTTTCTTCATCTCTTTCATGAGCCCAACACAGAAATTATTCTTTTTCATTTTATTTTCTCTCAATCAATCACTAATAATAAATATTACCTATAAATACAAATGTATTAATGTATTTAATTTTCATCTATTTATGCAATTTTTCTAATAAACCCTTTCTCTTGAATTGTAGTTGTGTTTATCACTCTGCATGTTTTTCTTATCAAATTCCCAAGAATTAGATGGTCTGAGTTGGCAGCAATGTGAAGTGAAACTTTTTATGGTGCCTTTATTTTCTTTTTTAATGAAATCAATAATGCATATGTAATATCTTTCTGTATATCGAAATGAAATCAAATTTGTATTGACTTTGCAACTCTCTCCTAGAAAAAAAAAACACACCTTATGCCAAATTTAAAAATAAAAAAAATAATAAGAATTTATACTGCTATAAAATAAATACACTTTTGTATTCATCAATTTGCTTGGATAGAGTTTAATAATTATAAACTTATTTTTTATTTCTATACAAAAAGAAGCCATTTTTCTATTCATCTCCATGCTAATCAAGCAGTATAAATGCTGACATTTTTATTGTCATTTAATTCAAATAATTCAGTTAACATTTGTGAATTTGGATTTTTACATTTTGTAAAAGTGTTTCCTAAATGTATCCAATAAACTAAAAAAATTACTTTATCCAAAAATGTTTATTAATATAAAAATGATTATCAAAACTAAACATAAATCAGCAAACATAGACAAATGTTCCTGCAATAAGATAGTGTGTCAAAAGGATGGTTTTTCTCCCCATGACACTGCTTTTTTTTTTTTTTTTTTTTTTACTTTTTTTTTTTTTGCTATTTTTTTGCTTTTTTTTTTACAACCTTCACTCTTTGGCAATGTTTGTTTTAAAAAGTAATGATTAGAATTTTAATAAAACCAAAACACATGAAATTTATACATTTTCTTTGTTCTTGAAAATTGACAACAAAAATAATAAACACAATTTATTTATTAGATTATTTATTGAAATGGTTTGCAGAACATGAACTAATTGCCAATTAATTCAAGTTTTATAAAATAGTAAGTAAGGATTTCTTTATAGTTGGTTCACATATTTTAATAATTTAGTAAATGTTTATAAATTTATTAATAAAAAATTGTTTTCACATTTATTTCTTTATAAATTGGTAAATTATAAATATTGCATTACATAAGTTAACTGTATTAGTTTTTAGAATGTTGTAAATATAAAATTATTTTTGTAAATAAACAATCTAATACAAAAATAGTGTTTAATATTTTTGTTGTAAATTCTCAAGAACAAACAAAAATGCATAAATTCACTTTCATATATTTAGGTTTTATTACAATTCTAATCATCGCTTTTTAAAACAAACATTGCCAAAGAGTAAAAGTAGTTAATAAAGCAGTGTCATGAGAAAAAAAAAACTCTTTTTGATACTACATCTTATTGCAGACAAATTTATCCATGGTTGTCCATAATTCATTTGGAATTGCTGTTTTTTATAATTAAGCTTATAATTTTTTTGTAGTTAAAATGTTTAGTATTCTTTATTCCAATCAGCATTTGTTATTTGGTGCCCATTAAAAAAAATAAAATCATAGTCAGTTTATCTTGATAGTCCAAATAATCATATAGTCAGACCACTGTAATATTTGCTTCTACTTTTAGTGTTTTATTGATTTGACTGAATTTGGATTAGGGAATTTGCTGAAAGTTAATTTTACTTATCATACTACATTGTGCTTTTATATAGAACTGAAATAAATATCATTTACATTTACAGTCTTGATTGTTATTTAAATTTATATAAAAAAATTTTGTGTGTGTATATATATATATATATATATATATATATATATATATATATATATAATCAAAGAAAAAAATAATTTTATACTCAAATGGTACCTGTTTCTTTTTTTATTTCCCACATTTGATTCTTCCCATCCATTTTTCATCTTCCACTGAACTTACATAAATTACTGAAAAAAATCTTAAATCACATTTGTTCCTGAAAATGCTTTAAAGGACATCTTTTATAGAGACAGATTTGAAGAAGAAAGATTGTAATCTGCTTTTATAGTAATTAGTTTATTTGCAGTAAGTCATTAAATTAGATTGATCACAAATCTGTGATGTGATCTAATTGACAAAAATAGTTCTTCATTAGAATGTCTGAATTATAAGTTACATTTACAGGGTTGCTAAAAAGACTAAATCAACAAAACTTTTCAATTGCTCATTTATTAATGATAAAAGCTAATTTTTCCCTCAATTCTCATTTTAGTCACAGCAATGTCAACTCCAAGACATTGTCACAAGCCTTTTCATTTCACTGTCTATAAAATGCCTTAATTAAATGTTGATCTAAAAACTTAAATTCAACATTTATTTATATTTGCTTATGTATATATATGATGTGCAGTCACAAATAATTTGCAGCAAAACTTGTTTTTATATTTGAAATTTTACTATTTTTTTTTTTTTTTTTTTTTTTTTTTTAAGATCATCTAACCTAATTATCTCAAAAGAAAATATTTTCATGAAAATATTTCAGACTGTTCAAACAATATTTAACTATTTCAACAGTATAGTGGTTTATCTAATTAGAAAATATCTACACTTAATGAAAATAAGTTATCATTGTCTTAAACTTACAATAAATTGCTTATAGATGTTGTCAATATCACTTAAAAATAACTATTACTTCTCAACTATAAACCACTACTGATAAAACAATTTAAATATGTGACTATTTTAGTCCAAATATTCAAATTTTTTTCTATATTATTCATAATGCACTAATTATTATACAAATGAAATTTCTATGTAAAAGTAAATGTACAAAAAATAGTGAAAAACTTTTTTTTTCCAGACATTCTTTTGCAAGATGTTTGAAGATACAATTTCAAGAATGAAGAATTTTGCTTTTTGTTGTAGCCAGAAATTAAACTTTTGGACATGCATGTGTCTTTTTGTCATTGTTTGTCCTTTTAGTCCTCAGCCTGGAAATATGGAGGATTTTTCAAAGACAAAATGATTAAAATTGTAAATATTGAAATGATTGAATTGTAAATACTTGAATGCAAGTGAATAAAAAAAAAAAAAAAAAATCCCTTTAATTTTCCTTCTCCACCTGTCAGAAACACTACAGGCATGCATTGTATTTGCTATGTATACACAAAGTTTGAAGGAGGGTGGTGCAGAGACAAATGTAAGTATTTAGATTGGGGCTGCATTCCTTTTGTCAATGAGTATACAAGTATCCAGGTTAAACAAAAATTTCTCCCTTGCATCATTATAAAAGTGGACTGCATTTTTTTTTTTTTTTTTTACATGTTTGTTCTTTCATATGAACAATGGTCCTGGTTGATTGTACTGTCTTTTTTTTTTTTTTTTTTTTCATTTAATGATTGTGGCCGTCTCCATTGCACGTCCATTTGGGCAGCGATGGGGGCAGCTTTGCGCTTTCTAATGGAAGTGTTTTTCTCATCGTTGTCCTTTTGCAGCTTGTCGTCATCGTCTGTCATCGGTTGTGCATCTCCTCCTACATTTTCTTCTACTGATCCAGCTAGTAGCAGCTTCCATCATCCAATCCTCCATCCCTTTGCTTCATCGCCAGCATCGGGGGCTCAGGTCCGTGGCCCTAGCCTCTCTAGTTTGGGCACCTTTGCTCCCCATCCATCAGCACCTCCAGCTATTGAGGTGACAGCACCATCTCCCAATATTGAAAAAAAACAAGCCCGGGTTCTATATGATTATGAAGCTAAGGATTTAACGGAAATATCCTTAACAGAAGATGAGGTATTATTACCCTTGGAAAATTAATTTATTACAGTTTTCCCTCATTAGTGTCCATATAGTCACTCTATTGTTTTGTTGTTGTTTTTTCTTTTCTTGTTGAAGTGATAAATTTTAATTCCATTTCTCCTTAAGTTAGTTTCTGTCATTTGTTTAATATTTTAAATATTTTTAAAAATTTTATGAAAATATCTTAGCAGGCAAAACTTTTCTCCTATTCATTCTTTAAATCTGTGACTGATTATGGTAAGATTCTCTTAGAAAAATTTGATTCCAATATTTATAAATATTTATAAAAGATTTGCTGAAAATAATATTAAGTATTGTATTTTCTTTTAAGTAATAGTTTTCCTTATCTAGAAGCTTTAAAATAAAAATTCTCTTTTCTCAAAATGAAAGAGGTTAAAATGAACACCAGACCGAGTCATACAAATTCAATTTAGAAAATGGATGGAGGCATGGAATATATTATTCATAATGTGGGTAGATTTAAAGAAGTGGTATAAATACATATTCTATAAATTCTATATATTTCACCATTAAACTCTATGCCTACATAGTTTGCCAGTCTAAAGTTTTTTTTTTTTTTTTTTTTTTTTTGCATTTGAATGCATAAATGAGTGAAATTCACTGACATCTAATTAATGTTGGTATTTGACAAAAATGAAAACTAATATTTTAAGATGAAATTTGAAATTTATTCTGACACTTTCTTCTTTATAATATTCTCTTCCTCAAAAGAATTGATGAAATTATTGCAATTGATTTTGCAAAGAATTCAAACTTCATGCTATGTGTTACCTTGTCTGTTACAGTTAGACTAGATTAACAGAACATCTTAGTATTAACCATGTATAAATTGATAAACACAGATTATTATTGCTCAGCCACAGCTTGAGTAATTAATGACTATACAAGTTGTGATACTTTATTTTAAAATGAAAGTACAAATTGCTTCAAAATGAAAATTCTTGCACAATTAATTGGTAGGATATTTTTATAGGCTTTCAACTGATACCTTTATAGTTTCACTTAATTCTGACTAAAAAGAACAACAAATGAAGTGATTACTTGTAATACTCAGATGTTTTTATTATTTTGCATTGATCGACATAATTTTTATTCAATTTCTTCTTTTTATTGCTCAGCCACCCTATTCATTCCCAAATTAATATTGAGTTTCAAATATGAAAACCATCAGTACACCATTCATTATCCTATTGCTCTTATTCCAAGATATGTTTGCAAATATATGTGTGCTTTTGTTGTGTTGCTACTGCCAGCATGTTGGATCATTAGTGTCTTCACTCTGCCACTTAACACTTCTAAAAATTTAATCATACAAAAGTAATTCTAGTATTTTCTTATTGTTATAAAGAGTTTGGTTATTGGTGTTGTGTTTATTACTCTGTGTGTGTGTATATATGTGTGTATATATATATATATATATATATATATATATGTGTGTGTGTGTTTGCTATTTTTTTCTTTTAACTTCACCTGCACTTTGTCAGCACATTTATCAGTTTAGATGTCTGAAATTCCTGCCTTCATTAAGAAGAATGTGACAAATTTCAGTCCAGCCCTCAGCAACTTAATATTCATGTCCCTCTCCATATTCCTAAAAAAAAAAAGTACATTTGAGATCCAATTTCTCTTGTTTGATTTTATTTTTTATCTTTTTAAACAAACAAATTTTAGTTGATATGATCTGAAATGTGTCTATGTAAATTAAAAATAGTATTCAACACAAACTGTAAAGTTTTAAAACAAAGAATCAAAGATTTTTTTCATGTACTTGAGAAAACTAAATGTAAGCTTTAACACAAGAACAATGGCTTATAAATGGTACAAGAGGGTTTAAATTTGTCAGTGGAATGCTTTGTAACAACATGAAACAGATCATAAGAGTTTTCATGATATCACAATATTTTTCTTCAGTCAAGATCTTTTCTCATTTTTATATTTCTGCAAATGATACAATGTATAATGTCTTGATTTACTACAAAAGTCAGTTAAATCTACTATTTTTAAATAATCGTATCATGCTGATTTTCTTCTTTTGGTTGTTAAATATTTTCAATAAAACAATCTCTTCTAAATTCTTGTTCTTATTCTATAATAGTTTTTCCTAAGTATTTCAAATAAGGCTGAGCTGTTTCTTTCTGCAAGGGCCCGAATGTGGAAATTATGTAAAAAGGAAAAAAAAGACGTAAATGAAGTATTTTTGATATCCAAAAATATATAATCTTTCAGTGGAAAAACCTCTCTATCATTATTAAATTCACTTGATTGAAACTATTCATATTTAATAATTCTCATTAATCTTTCAACAGCTATTTTTAAAATAGAAAATATTTACATTAACTTAGTGCATGTTCTATTGTACTTCAACTCCCATCTTTGGAACTAGATTGGAAATAGTTACTGCTTGGTACCTACCTTTCTGGTTGTCAATCATGTACTTGCAACATTTCCAATTCGAAATCATTGTCAATTATATTCCTCATAATTTAAGGATTTCATAATCCTTTAAAAATTCCTTCCATAAGCAAATTTTCTCCAAGATTGACAAAGTAATTTAAAATAATTTTCATTTTATTACATGAATGTGATGCAGATGACGTAGTAGTTTTCTCTTATGTTTAAATTCATTTATGTTTAAAGAAAATGTTCCATATTTCTATATCTCTATTTAAAATATCTTTTATATTTACTTTTAATACAGTTCACTATATTTAGTTTTAATACAGTTCACTATTAAAGACTAATATTTTATTGATAGTAATCCTCTTTAATATTTGTCTATATTTCTGAAATGAGGTATTGTATTGTCCTCATTACATTTTGAAAGAAAATTATTCATTATAAATTTTAATAAAAAAAATGTGTAATGATATAACTATACTAGATTCTATTTGTGGTAAATGATTAAAACTTGTATATGTATTTTTATTTTTTAGGCAATATTTGTATGCATGCACATATACATGCAAAGTTAGCATAATAATTTTCCACGTTAAAGTGATATTCAAATCTAATGCCATTTATTTTGTCAATGATCAATATTTTGATCACTTTTTTAATTATTCTATCAGAAGCATTCGCATCAACTTCACTTTTTAAAATTTACTTTTACCACAAGTGATTTTTACTTTCTTCTTAATTTGAAAATATTAGGCTGTTTTTTATTATTCAGACATTTTAATGATTTTTAAAAAGAATCCAATATTACTAGTTAAACAATTTTTCTTGAATGCTTGGAAAAGTCAAGTCATACTAAACTGAATTTTCTACAATTGACTATAAATTCAGCACTATTGGTAGTTTCAAATTGTAAACAATATTTGTGAAACACCTCAGAACAAAATATCTCACTTCAGATAAGATAGTTTTTTTTTTAATAGTTTTGTTTTGCAACATTCATCATCATCATCAAATGACATTACTACATATATGTAATGCATTGCTTCCATTTTATTTGCCAAATTAATTTTGATATTCTTTGATCTCCAGAGCTTCATCAGCTAATTTCTTGTCCATCAATGGCCAGTTGCAATTATTTTGCACTTCCACCATTTTCAAAAAACACTAATATTATTGCTATTATTTTTCCCCACAAGCAGCAATATCTGTTTTATTTAAATTTTGAATTTTAAATTCTTTTTCCACACTTTGGTAAGTATCTTTCAATCAGAAGGTAAATATTTATCCTGTCTATTAAAAAATGACATGGGGTTTAATCAAAATTGTTTTTTACTCTTTTTAGTTTTTGCTGTTTCTTTTTCTTTTCTTTTTTTTCAAAATTTTTTCTTTCATTTATCTTTTATGAAAAGTGAGATTTTTATTGAATTCTTTGAAAAAAAAAATATTGATCTTTGCCACCAGTAAATTGTAATCTGATATTTTGTTTGAGTGACAGTCTGCAATACATTTTTAATCTGACTGTAAAAAATTTCAATAAAGGAATTTTTAATCGAATTTTCATTATCTGATTATATTTTTTGTAAAACATTTTAACATGAAGAAGAAAATTATAGTTACTTTATGAAACGGACAACTTTTTTGCTGAAATCAATTTTTCCCTTGCTTTACCATGATGAAGATTACAAAATTGATCAACTAAATATAAATCAACTTGATTTTTGTCTTTTAATAATTGTCTACATAATTTTTGTATCAATAACTGATAATATATATTTGAAATAAGTTTCAAGTAAATTGTTCTTCTGATAAGGAATGATAAAACACTTTATTTTTGGTCATGTTGAAATTTCTTATACTTGAAGGCAAATAGATACAAGTCCACAATATTTTTTATTGTCAAATTAACCAAAAGCTATTTTGAATTATTCAAACAGATTTATTAGCAGAGATTATTACACTTTATATATTTGCCATTTTTATTAGATCCGTACAACTGATTGAAATATTTTTATAATCAGAAATAAATTTTAGTTGAAAACAAACTGTCAGCCTAATAACTGAATGAGCTTTGTAGATCATTTTAAAATTTGAAAGTTTTTAATTTCTGTTGCTTATAAAATTGATCACTTCATTTAGCATCTTTTTTTTAAATATTCATTCTTATATTTTGATGTATCTCTTGCTATTTGAAACTATTTGGATTTCATTTTGGATTCACACTGATTTTTCCCAAACACATTAAAGATTACCCAAAGAGATTTATCTACTATTGTAATATGACAAATGTTACAAATGGTGTCAAATTGAGAATATCAGGTGAACAACAATGCCATATAAATCTTTTTGTGTACAAGTAACTTTATCACTTATGTTTGAATCTTTCATTTCAGAAATGTATCATTATTCCAGATAGATTTATTTGAACTATTGTTCTCATCTTGATTGCCATGATATTTTGGCTGTTGTGCCTCATTCAGATGCTTGTTGTATTTGGTAATTTTAGACCAAAGCATTTATTCAAACCACAAGCATAGATTCTTTATTATGTTATTCATGCTTGAGGTTTAATTAATTTGAATAATTGTGAACAATATTGAAGAATAAAACTCTAGGCTCTGACAAACATCTTCAGTAGTCCAAATCGAGAATTAAATAATATATGAGAACCTTCTATCAAGAAAGAATAGATATTATATATAAGGCTCCAAAATTTCATCAGATGATTATCATAGTGGATATATGCTTTTTTGTTTTGCTGGTGGTTGTGAGTTCAATCTCTGGGTCAGACAATAAATAAAAGCAGAGAAGTAGCATCATAAAAATGGTGTATCCTTTATCAGGGGAATAAGAACACTTCCAGTTCAATGGTTTGAATAATGGGTTCAGTTCAAAACTACCACAAAATGATTAACTACAACAGGCATCTGAAGAAGGCCAGGAGATACATTAATTAAAATGTGAATCTAACAACCAAGATGAGGATACCAGATTGAATAAATTCATTTATGATAATAATTTTATTCAATTTTTATTTAATCCACCAAAAATATTAAAAGCTTATTTGATATTTCTTTGTTAGAATATCTTGTAATATTATGAACAATTTAAAATCCAACTAATTTAATCTTTTCTCAAATCAAATCTGGACATATCTTTAATGATCCTTATTTGGCTTTAGATTCCATCAAAATATATTTTAATATCCCTTTCAAAATAAGCCACATTAACCTATATCCAACTCTTTGAACTCTTTACTTCTTAATTTTAATTACTTAATGTCTTTAGAATTTAAAAAAAAAAAAAAAATGAATCTTTTACTTTTTTTAATTTCATTCAATGTGCTGAAATATTTTGATGAAACCAACTAGTTCATGTTTATCTTATTCTTTATTTCTTGTTTTCAAATGTTTACATAAAAAATAATTTTTATTTTTATTTTTCAGTTAATATGTGTTCATCACCTCCCTTCTTTGGGTGCTGATTATATGATGGCCGAGAAGGGTCACCAACGTGGCAAGGTCCCTATCACTCACTTACAACTCCTCAACTGAGGCCTTCTACTTATTCTTCCTCCTTTATACAACCAGCCCAGCAGTACACACTTTATGGCAAACAAAAATACACTAACCTCTCGGACTTCAGCAATTCTACTTTGGGATCCTAAACTCCTTTTGCCAGAATATATTTCCAGTTATTTTCAAACCAACTTATAACCTAGAAAATCTCCCTACAATTCTACTCTTGTACAATTTTAATCTTGGTGTATCTTTGGTGCTTCCCTTTCTGTCTGCCACTGACCGGGAGACTTGGCCTGGCCATCTAGGGATGATTTTTTTTTTTTTTTCTAGTGGATACTGACAAAATGTGGGTTCAATCCACTATCTAACATCCACTTGTGGTTACTTTTTCATGTTCCAGCCTTTTATGTTAATGATGGATTCAGCCACTGGCTAGCTATAACTTTTTTTTTTTTTTTTGGCTGGTAATTGATGGAAAAAAATTTTTTAAAAATTTAAAAAAAAAAGAAAAGGTGATAATAAAAATGACAAAAATATGATGATTGGAATAGATTTTTTTCATTTTATAATGATCAGTAACATTTAATATCAAATTAGGCTGTGGGTTGGGCTGCTACACAAACTTCAAGACAGACTCTTTTCCTCCCAGTATGTGAACATTTAGAGTAAAGAATGACGAGGTTAGGGGTTACATTGTCCTCTTTTTGAATTAAATCAGTTTATGATAAAATCTTTGACTCAATTTTTTTACTTTTCTACCTCCTATAATTTTTTATAGTAAATTGTGTGTGTGTGTGCACATGCATGCTAGTCTTATTTTCTATTCTTCAAGATACCAATGGTGAGTTATTTAAATTGTGCCCTAAGAATGTTTTCTGAATGGTGCCATGAAAAAGAGGAGGGGAAAATACATTCATGTAGCAATAAATTTTGTTCTAAGAAAGTTTTTAAGACTTTATATTTTTATTTTTATTTTTTTTTATTTATTTATTTTTTTGAGATATCAGAATTAAAAAAAAAACTCAAATTCATAACTAATTTTCTAATAGTGAGAATGAAAATGAGAATTTCAGTTATAGAAGTTTTGTGTATGAACTAATAGCAATAAACAAGTTGCAGAAATACTTTTAAGATTAAAGAGCATAAATAATTCTTTTAGTCTTTTATAATTAACAAGAGAAATTTTTTTCAAGATTACTTAATATTTTACATGTCAATTTTCCATTTAGAAAATCTTTCAGAATTTCATTATTTTAATATATATAATCTGAAAGTTTAAAAGATGAAAACCTCTTTCTCCATTTTAAGGTAGATTTTATTGTTTGATTGTTGAAAGTGGCTATTACAATGTAATCAAACTATAATTGAGGTTTAGAAAAGCTGTTTTACAATTTTATCCTGTTACTTTTTCAACATAAAAACTAAATCTAATAAGGTCAAAATGCTTCCAAGTTGACTTGTGTTTTGTTTTTTGTTTTTTTAGTGGGTCAATAAACAATTATTACTTTTGATATGTTAATGTTATGACTCACTGAAAAATCATTTTTTTTTAATTGTAGCATTGACCAGCAACTTAAATTTTAAACAGAACAAGTTACTAACATACATTAAAATGCCAAAAAATCAGTTGATATTCTTCAGGGTTGATGAAAAATTTAAATAAGTTTATATAATTTGAAATATGCAATTGGATGATTAAAAGCTGCACTGAAAATGGCAACAACAGACACCAAATGCTGAATTCTTTTTTGTTTTTTTTGTTTTTTTCAAGCATTAGTTTATAAACTTACTCTCTCTCATATTTACACAGGATGCGATGGATAAATTGTCTAAATTACACAAAAATGAAAATAACATTGACATCCCTTTTTAACAGATATATTTACCAAAATTATTTTAAAATATCTTGAAATACTAAAGAGTAAATTTATTCAATAAAATCACCATTGGCTTCAACCACAGCCTCCAGAAAACTTCAGAATCTCCTGCAACTCTTCTGGACAGTTTCCTTGTTTAAGTTGGTGAATGCTGCCATAATCCTTGCCTTTTTTAGTGTTACAAGGAGTTTTGTTACTCTCACTCAGCTGTACCCTGCACATAATAATCAAGGTGCTTGCAGTCTGGGGAGTTAGGTTGCCAGATGTAAGAGTAGATATGGTCGCAGAAATTGTCTGACAGCTATGACAGGGTTTTCCTGCTTATGTGGAATGTTGCAGAGTCTTGTTGTCAGACATAGGGTCTTCCAGCAGCCACTCTCTTGACCCAGAGCAGCACTACCCTTAGGCACTTGATGGAGGCCCCCATGTTGAGTCTCAGGCCCTCTCCAACAAACTCTGGAGTTCTTTTCTTATCAGAACAATCGGTGAGTTTGTCCGAGCTGCGGTATCTTCGTAATAACCATTAGACACATCCAACTCTTTCCAAATCTTCTGCACTGTACTCAGACTGACACCCAAACACTCTGAAATGTTCATATTGGAGCTTCCAGTGTGAATGCCAAACAGTAAAGCATGCTATTTCTAAATTTCTGGCAGAATGAATTGTCCTGGTGCTCTTTTCCTCAGAGATGGTGCCCAACTGACCCTACTATACTGTGCAGTCAACAAAATCAAAAACAAACATGCATACAAAAAATTAAAAATATGAAATAGCAACAATTTATATATCTCATCCTATATTTAAAATATATAAAAAGTGTACACTGAAGTCAACACCAAGTGGTACATAAACTCAAGTTAGAAATGATGATACAATCCACTTTTAATTTTTTTGAGTTAAAACTTCAAACAAAATTTTCTTTGGAAATTTGACATACATTTTTATTTAGACTGAATAAGATCTGAAAGAAGAAAAAATCCGGTTATTTTTCTTAAAACAAAATTCAACTCTATAAATACTGCCTATGCCTTCCATGCCAATTAAAAATGGAGGATGTTCCTAATATGTCAGTAAAAACCTCCATTTCTCTAACTTCTGTTCATCTGTTTCATCCATATCAAAATCATAAATGTTTCTACTTGTTTTTTGATGCCGAACATACATTTTATATCCTGGTTTTGGCTTCAATTTCATTGACTGAAAACAAAACAAATTTTCATGGAATTAAAATTAAATTGCTATTTACAACAGTAAATTTCTTCAACTTTTAAAAGCATGAGAATCTTAAATTATTTTATAGATTTTCATTATTAAAGATAAAACAAAATTGGAATCAATTTGAATTGTGTTGACTTCTAACATTATAATCTCCACAAATAGCATCAAATTTCATTTTGATCAATATAATTATTTTTTTGACATAAATTTCTAAAACACTTATACAATATGGAAGAATGTCTAAAGTGCATTAATACACACACTCTGAAGTTTTATCAACTTTTCATATATTGAATATATTTATAACCCTTAACTTTTTTATTTTAATAAGATTCTGTGTATAGAATTTGAAAAGTATTCAAGATCTACAAATATACTTAATTATTTCGTAAGTAGTAGTGAAACTAAAATATAAATCTCAGTTAATAATATAGTTCATAAAGTGAAGGAATTTCTATAAAATTTTACATTTTTACAAAATATCCCACAAATCAATAAATTTCTGTTACTACAAAGATTTTTATAGGAAATTTAAAATATTGCCAAAAATTTAAATTTTCAATATTCTATATAATTTTCACAAATGTAAAACGTATCTAACATATGATTTCCAATCTAAACTACAAACTGTTACTGTTTATAAACTGAGTGCAAAATCTGATCATTTGATAAATATAGTTAAAGCTTGTAGATTTTTCCCATTTTAATAGATCAACTATACAAAAAAATAAAAATAGCCAATAGTACAATATAACTTTCCTTTTTTTTTTATTTAACAAAAATTTTTACTATTTTTCTGTGTTGTCATTTTCTCATATTTTTCTATAGTCACTCTGATTTTCCTATCAGGTAAAATTAAAATTGACCATGTTTATGATATATATGTATTTTGATCATTTAGCTGACAATTTGACAGCAGCTAAAGTAGGTTTAATTTGAAGATGTTCCATATTGTGTGAAGAGCTGCTGAAAAGTTTCTTGCTTGACTCACATTATAAAACCTGATCAAGTAAGAAAATGACAAAATTATTATTTTCTTGAAGAGCTTCTTGATCAGGCTGACAATTTTTCTCTTTTCTACCCAATCAAAAAACTTAATACTTTTTATAATTAAAGGATAATACAAGGAAAATGATTAAATTTGTCATTTAAGTCTTCTAAACATTTGCTATTTTATTCACCTGAGGATCCAATCTTCTTAGCTGTGCAATTCTCACTGTATTGCTTGCTTTGTCACACTGCAGCCATGTTTTGATGGAGTCTTCTAGTTTCTGAAGTTCACAATAATTTCGTTTGTCATTTCGTTTCTCTGATGATTTTTCTACCTCATAAGTCACTGATCCTGATTCAAGCCTATGGAAAAGAAAAGTATATATTATAAAAAGTGGTTTTGTTTAACTTCTAAACAAGTGAACCAGCTGAATAGCAAGCCAGGTAGCAATACTTATCATAAAAAAAACTTACTGACAATTTTTTTTTTTTTTTTTTTAACTTTAGCATGAGGCACATCAAAGAAATACATAATTGAATACTTTTAATTCTAAAATCTCATGTTGAATATCATTTGCAATGTAAAATCAAACTGGTACAAATGGTTTTCCTTAAACAATGATTTAGATTGCTTTATGTTGGTTTGTATAATGTTAATTATTCTCAATGTCTTCATTTACCAACTTTAATTGGTTTATTTAAACATGAAACATTGTTCAATGAGAAATGTCCAACATGAAACTTTGCAAACTACACCTGTTCTTTTTTTTTGTAGACTGGCTTGCAATTAAGAGGTTTATAAGCCCCTCATTCAAAGGACAGGGTTTGGTAATATTCATTATTACAAACTTTACACAAATTACTGAAGAAATTTTCCTCCCTCCTAATAGTTAGAAATTATAAAAATAGAAAATACAGGAATTTTGAAATTTCAATGGCATGATTGGACTTAAACATTGATGTAAGATTATTAAAGTGAAACTTTTGTTGTATTTTTAATAACTGGAATATTCTTAAATATCTGTTGGTATATACATCAAGAAATATTTTAATATATTCATAAGGTGAGGACAAACATAAAAATAAACAAAAACTGACTGTAATTTCAGTGTTGGTTTTTCTTTAGTTGAGATATCATCGTGTGAAGATGTTGGTACCATCCAGCTTGGTTCATATTTTGCTTTCCTTGATTTTACTTTCTGTTGTTGTTTTTCTCTCAATCTGATTAAACAGAAAACACTTCCTGGTGCATACATATCAATTATTGGTCCTTGGTGCTGGAGAAACTTTTTCTGAACACTTTCAATATCTTTGATTTCAGCTGACATTGTGACTAAATCTTCCATTTTGGAACTGGAAGATTGATAGGTTGCTTTGCTATTGTGGTGCTGTTTCTTACATGACACTTTAAGTTTTTCACCCAAATATGACAGCAGAGGAACTAGTTGTTCACAGTCATGCATCAACAGCCGCCTGCTGTATTTTAAATCCAGTAAACGACGCATGGCCAATACTGTCTGTTGATGATGACGCAGAAATAAACGTTCATAATGTTTCATCTCCAGAACCAGTAATTCTGTATACTCAGTACTTAGTGCTGTTTGTAGGTATGTATCAAGACCCATTAAGACTTCAGTATCTCCTGAAAAACAATAGAATTCAGTAGAAATATAATGGAACAGAATGAAGCTTTAATTGCTCTAGGTTAACTTTTGATTAAATGTAGCATTTCTTTGTAGTATTACTGCCTGCTATTATGTTATTATCATACATTACAAATGAGAGCAAAAAATGTGAACGTGAAATAGAATTTCTCCTGTGTAACATTCATGTTGATTTCACCCTAAACTTTGTCATTTACCATCAGTTAGTTCCAAAGCCACACATCTATTTTCTCCAAACATGGGCTTTCCTTGCAAGGATGTATGAGACTCGCTTTAATCTGAGAGGGGAGTTTATACAGTCCCCTCCAAAACAGCAACGCCAATTCCTTTGTCTTTGTTGTTCCCTGAAGACATTTTGGCTTAAGATCAAAAGATAAATATGGGACAAGAGTTCAGAATTTCAGCTTTTTATTTTTAAGATTAGTTAAACAACTTAGAACATACCACCTTTTGTATCACATCCCATCATTTTTAGGTGAGCAAAAGTAAAGGAACAGATAGTCTTAAAGTAAATAACATTTAATATTTGGTTGCATAACATTTGCTAGCAATAACTGCATCAAGTCTGTGATCCATTGACATCAAACTGTTGTATTCTTCATTTGTGATGCTTTTCCAGATTTTTAACGCAACCTCTTTCAGTTCTTGTTTGTTTTGGTTGGTCTCTTCCTTCATTCACCTTTTCAGGAGATGAAATGCATGCTCTATTGGGTTAAGATCCAGTGACTGATTTGGCCAGTCTAAATTGTCCACATTCCCCCCACCCCCCGATGAAATACTTTGATTTGAGTCATTGTCCTGCTGCATGATAAACTTCCTCCCGATTAGTTTGGAATGCATTTCTCTGTAAATTGGCAAACAAAATGTTTCTGTAAACTGAATTCAATCTGCTACTACCATCATGAGTTACATCATCAGTAAATATGAATGAGACCGTTCCAGCTTTGAGCTTTGGAACATAAGCAGATCCTTTCTTTCTCCACACTTTGTCCTTTTCATCACTTTGGTAGCGATTAATCTTGGTCTCATCAGTCTATAAAACTTTCTTCCAGAACTTTTGTCACTCATCTCTGTACTTCCTTACAAATTCCAGTCTGTACTTCAGATTCTTACTGTTGATGAGTGGTTTGCATCTTGTGATGTCACTGACTGTTGTTTGGGTTTTTTTTCCTCACAGCACTCATAATGTTTCTGTCATCAACGGCTGTTGTTATTCTTGGCCAACCTGTTCTATGTCTGTAGTTTCTTTCCTTTTCAGGACATTGCAAATTGTTCTGTTGACTATGCTCGCTGTTTGGCTCTGATTGATTTTCCTTCTTTTCTCAGCTTCAAAATGGCTTGCTTTTCTTCCATAGACAGCTCTCTTGTTTTCATATTGGTTTAGCCTTTTTAACAAGAAATTCAGTCCTTACAGCTAAAACAAGGCTAAAACCAAGAGTATTCATTCAGAGCTATTTAGTATTTAAACAATCAATCTAAAAGGCAACACCTGGACAACAAGAAACACCTGTCAGTCATGTGTTCCAGTAGTTTTGCTCACTTGAAAAATGGATGAGTTCAATCAAAAGATGGTATGTTTGAAGTTATTTAACACATCTAAATGTAAATAGCAGGAAATAAAAGTTGAAATTCTGAATTCTTGTTTCATATTCATCTTTTGATATTAATGTCTTCAGTAAACAACAAAAACAAAGGAATTGGATTTGCCATTCCAATACTTTTGGAGAGGACAATATATCTTCCTGTCATGTGGGGTTTTTCCCCTATGCATGCATGCAGATTCTGGGTGCAGCTGGATCAACTATATGTTTGCATGTCAGTGAGCAGCCACCTCTCGCTTCTTTGATGGTTTAGTGTGACATCTGGCATCTTCTATTACTATATCTATGTCTATCTAGGATTGGCTTCAATTAGACTTTCTATATTATTGAAATGTTAACTAAATTTGCCAAATTGTCTCTATATGAAGTTGAGATTTTAGAGGACATCATTTCTAGAAGAGAGAGAAGACAATCATCTGGAAAGACTCTGAGCATACATGTGCAAAAACAGTTTCAGTGCTTTATCTCAACAAATATTAGTGTTGGAATTCTGAAGAAAATTCTAAAAGAAATACTAGAGCTTTATTCCTTAACTACTTTTATGATTCATAAATTGATGTAAACATTTCAGTGATGATTTGTTTCTCTGTTAATAGACATTTTTAAGATTTTTTTTTAAATTTGAAACTTTCCAATTTTATATTAGAGAAAACTTTTAAAATTCATTTTATCAATTTTTAGCTAAATAATAAATTCTAAAAGGACAAATTAATCAAATATTAAAAGAAAATGTTTACTTGAAAATCACAAACAAGCTTAAACCACACATTTAAAAAAAAATGATTGTTGTAGAGTGAAGACTAACAAGCTAGTCTCATAAACTGGATAAAGTGTCAAAAGAATGTTTTTTTTCCTTGACACCACTATTATTGTAAATTCATTTCACTTGCTTGGCAATGTTTTAAAAAGCCCAAAAATATGAATGTAAATTTATACATTTTAATGTTCTTGAGAATTTACAACAAAAAATTAAACACAATTTATTTATTAGATTGTTTATTTACAAGAATAATTTCATATTTACAATTGCCAATTTGCTGATATTTTGCCACTCATTCCAAAGAACACAATTGACAAGTTTTTTTCCAATTGCTTTAGTCAAGATGCTTAGTGCTCATTCTTCATTTAAAATTTCTTCATCAGTCAGTACTCGGCTGACAAATAATCTATAGGCAAATTTTCTAGGTATTTTTAGAAAAATTAGCAACAATTTCAAAATTAAAAAAAAAAAAAAAAAAAAAAAAAAGAGTAGGAAGCAGAGTAACCTATAAATACTGGAGTGTTTCAGGCCTAAGATTTCTATTGAATAGTCATCCACAATTATAAAAAAATTGAAAACAAAGTATTCTGAGATATGAAATAATTTAAGAAAATGTATAATGACCAGGAAAAATCATGTTTATTTAAATTTTCTTGTTCTATGGTTCATAGATATTTTTATAATATTATGAATAAAATTTATTTTCATATTTATTTATAAACTGGTAAATAATAAATATTATATTTAGTTCACATATCTTGATAATTTTATAGATTTTTATAAAAAAAATTTTCAAATTTATTTATTTATAAAATGCTAAATAATCAATCTTCATAAAATGGCAAATAATAAATATCACATTGTAATTGGTTTGAATATTTTTATAGTCTTATAAATAAAAATTACTGAGATAGTCTTGGTCATATATAGTAATAGCAGTGTCAACAGAAAAACTGGCAAGAAGGTTAATCTTTGCTAGCTCAGACTATTTTGACCTTGTACCAAATTAAAATAAGTTTAGTAAATTGTATATTTCTCCAGCAGTGGACAGGATTCAAATCTAGGATTTCAAATTCTGTGTTTGTAAGACGGGCTAATGGTCCTTCCTTAAAAGATTGGCACACTATAATCTTTCCTTCATATTTGCTCATGGCTCATTTGCAAATAAGTGCAAAAATAAAAATTTCAAGGGAAGTAACTCTCAATGACTACACTTGGCTTTAAGAAATAATTTGACAATATGTTCCATGATTTAGGTTTTTCCAGAATATATTCCTAGTAAATATTTCAAAACTTCTCTTTCCAATATCACAAAGATGTAAATATTTCAATAACCTTTTTCTTGTGTTCCTTGAACCAGTAAAATGTTTAGGGAAAATGCAGAAGAAATAAGGACATTAAATCAAGTAGATTTAAAAATTCTACTTTCAAGTTTAGAATTTTTGCTTCTTTCTTGGTCATTTTGAACATTATGCACAATTTATCAGTTCATAACAATTCATATGGGTTGATCTAAGATTTTCAAGATTATTTATTTAATCATTGCTAATCAGAAAAAAAATAACAATTTTCCAAACTGAAAAGAATATTCCAGATTTTGGTTCTTTTTATTTTTTTTTAATCATTTCACTCCAAGCAAGGCAATAAAGCCCCTAGGATGCAAGAAGTTACTAATTAAACTATAATTAAGGACAGTGGACAAAAAAGGAACAGCAATTAAGAAGACAGAAGATAACAACATTGCATCTAAAATTTTGATGATCAAAATTGACTCAGAAGCACGAAGCTGGAACAGACTTCCACAAGCGAGAATTACAATGACTCGATGTAACCAAGTTCTATGCTATTTCAACAATAAAATGATGAGACCTTGTTTCACTTAATTCATAAAGTCTAGGTGCCATAGTGGAAAGTTCATCATTTTTACAATGAAAATTAATAATTGTATAATTTTTCAGTCTTTAGATTGTTTACTTACTGTCTGAATATACAATCAGAAAATAAAAGTTATACTTCTTATATTAACATAAGCAGAAAAATCTTATTAAATTATTTATTTTTTTTAAAACTGAATTTGCCAATATCATTATTTTTGGTAATGAAAATTTGGAATTTTGGTCAAAAGTCACTCAAGCTGTTTTATTTATATTTATCTTTTCAAAACCATTTTTTTCCATTTTCACTTATTTCTACATCTTCAAATTTTAAAGATTTATATTGTTGAGACACTGGTTCTTATACAATCACTGAAGTTAAGGAAAGTCAAGCCTGGTCAATATCTAGATGGGCAACCACTTGGGAAGACCTGGTGCTGTAAGCTTGTATGTGTATGTGATGAAATGGATAATTGCTAAAACTGGAAAGCAGTATCTCCTGCAGAAAAAATAGAATTAATCAAATTTAAAAGTGGATAGAGAAAATTCTTAGTACAACCCACTTTCCAAAATCTGACCAAATGACTAAACAATTGTTGTGGGGGAAGGGCTTCTTGTTTGGAACCCCTACATGTTTTAGATTTTATGTTAAAAACTGAAATAACTATACCAGAATCATAACAAGATAATGAAAAAAAATCAGTTGAAAGCCATGAGCATAAATAAGAAAATTACCTATCATTTCATTCACTCCCAGATAATAAAGACGCAAAACATTTGGAGTATCTTTTCTCATTCTTGACCTCAAGTTGCGAACTTTGCTGATACCATTTTCATAACAAAACAGTTGACTGAAAAAGACAACAGAACCTTTCAGTGGAACTTTCAATTTATACAAAATATCATATAAAAGTTCAGTAAACATACATATCAAGATGGATTCCTTTCATAGCTTGATCTCCTTCCACCAGTCAGCAACATTGTGCTTATTTCAAATCTTCAGGTAAAGTTTGTTGAAATATCTATCAATCCAAATGAATCAAGTCACAGGAAAATAAAAGGGATTTCAAGGATAGATTAAAAAAAGGCCATGTTTATTTATAACAAAATGTACTTGTTCAGTTACAAGTTTCAATATTAATCCCTTCCTCATTCAGTGACAATGTGAAATTCCTAACTATGATCAGTCATTCAGTTCTCATATGGCCAACCTTCACTGGTTTTATTGGATTAGTAACTGACTTTATTACACACAGAGATTTATGTTGCCAAGTCTGAAACCAAAATTAGTTTTCTGCCTTATCTTCCTCCACTTGACTTGTTTTGTGAGTGAAAATTATTAAGTTGGATAATCTTTTCTTCTCTAACCTGTTTGGTGATAATTTCTCATGGAGTTGAGGGAGGGGCTTGACAATTCATTAGTTGTTCACTGCTCCTATTAACTACCTAAGAACTAAACCTGAATAACTGAAGATTATTCAGATAACTTGGGTTTGAGATAACAAATTAATGATCCATAAGTCCCAATCAATCACTTTCTACACTCTTGACTTGTCTTAAGAGACAATTTCAAATCTTTTATTCTTTATAAGCACTTTTAGAGATGCTTAAGAAAAAGACAAGTTTCTTAAAGAGAAATTTGCAAAGAAACAAACATTTAATAGAATGACAAAATATTTTTACAATATACAAATTGTACAAAATACAATATACGACTTGCCCCTTAAACTATCATGGCAGATTAACAGTTCTTTCAAAATACAAATGTTTTTTCTACTAGAAAACAACACTTCATATAAAACAAATGATTTTCCTTAACAATAAAGGAAATTTAACAATTTTCTTTTGGAGCAACAGTTCATATAAGTCAATTTCTTACCAACAAAAGAAATTACTTTGAAAAGCTCACAAATTCAAAATGTCAAAGGTTAAAAGTATTGAGAAAGGTTGGCTTACCTCAGGTGAAGCTGTTTTTTTAGGTCCTTTAGACAAAATACTCACTTGTTTGGAACAGGTGTTCTCAAATATAAGATAAACTCAAACAGGTTCAGAAGAGACAAGTTTATAAAAGTTATTCATATATGAGATAAAACTCATGTTTAGAAAAGATTTTCATATCAAATTTAGATTTTTTTACTTTCTCTTTTAACAGCAATAGTAGTGCATTCATAGTCATAGTAGCAGACTTTTATTATCCTAGGTCATTGCTTTTCCATCTAGATGGTCAAATCCTTTCTCCCAGATTACTACCTTTACACACTAGACATGTTCAATCCATTCAGTAGTAGAAGCAGCAGAATTTACATGCCTGATATAGTCAATATTTTCTCTGCCTGAATGTGTGGTCTGTTTCTTTTGGAACAGCTTCTACACATTCAGGTACGGTCTAATCACTTCTCACATTTTCCCTCATATATAGCAACAAGTAACTTCAGCCAGATCAAAATCTAAGTCCTTATTCTTTTTATCCCCATTAGTTAAAACCTTGAGAATCACTATCCAATCAAACAACACTCATATGCAATTCAAATTTGGCTGGTTTTTAATAAAAAATATTTGTTTAGATCCCTCACTACCACTATCAGGACATGGTTATGCATGTTATCAGATAATTCATATTCAGCCAATTAGTGTCTTTATTAAATAACATGCCCATAATAACAATAATAATAATATCCTTATTAGTTTTCCCCTTCAGTTCACATTTCAAACTCAAACATGTTTTTCTTTCAGGTCAGAAAGTGTCAATAAACATTAATCTCTTGAACAAAGGATTTTTTTTATTCATAATCAGCAAAACACATAAATCCTTTGTAATAAAATAATCAGAAGTAATCTCCCTTGTTTTATGATTACCCTCCTTTGGAGAACTCTTTCATTTGTAGAGGACTATAAATAGTCACTACACTGGTATCAATTATTCTAAGCAAAATAAAGCTTCCTTAAACCTTCTCTCTTTTGTTATTATATCCTTCAAGTATTATTTTCTGTCTTTTATCAGCAAATTAGCTGAAATCAAAAGTTTTGTTTGTCATCAATTTTAGGTTCACTTCCCAAAATGTTATTATTTTTTTTAAAACCTTAGTTCAAAATAAAGGTTTTTATTTATGTAAACCAGATCTTAAGGTATTTCTGGTCAACTTATAAAATGCAAATTACTTCAACCTTTCACATTAAGCTGTAGAATTAACCCTATTCTAACCAGTTACAATGTGTAGATTTCACTTGCTTGTATAATCCACACAAATAAGTCAGAAATCCACAATCCATTTCTCTTACTGAAATTTAAAAAATAAATATTTTATGAACATAAAAAGAATTTCTTGAATCAGTATTTAGAAAGAGCTTCAACTGTTTTAATTTTGAGTTGTCATTTCAAATGCATTTTACTATATTTAGAAATCCAATTTTTAAGCAGTTGTTTGATACCAAAGACACAGAATGGGTGATATTTAGCAAAGAAATTTTCAATTCTTTTTACATGCAAAAATTCTTTGTAGCATCACTTGATTAAAAAATAAATTTAGTTTATATGAATATTTTCATCAAATTTATTTGAAATTGCTAATAAGTTCCATAAATGTAATATTTCATTTTTGAACAACTCTAAAATCAATAAATAGTAAAGCCTAAACCAAAAGAGAGAAGCTAAACTTCTGACTTAATCAATGAATAAATGGCTCAAGACCATTTTGTGATGATAACTAATGATCAACCAAGGGGAATAACTTTATATAAGCTTTAGATATTTTTATCTCCAAGACTGCTGTTATTGTCTTCAAAGATTTTGGCTGCTAAGAATCTGTATTTAGTAACTGGCAAATTATATCATTTTTTACCTAAACAATACAAAGTATAAAGCCAATTATTTTACTAATCAGTTCTGTTTTATGACATGAAAAAGATGCAGGTACTTAAACTTGTTTGTTTTTAGCATTTCTCTTTTTGCATTAAGTATAATAAACCCTAGAAACATATAAATACTATTAATGAAATATGTTCCTCATTCAAAGAGATTAGATCTAAAAGTTGACTTACATGACATAATAATATATTAATAAATAAATATAAAATAATAATAAATAAAATAAATAACATTAAAACTTTGTTTAAAATAAAATAAATAAAACCAAAATAATAAAAGTTCTCCCAGCATGCAACTTTCCTGCCTGAGAAACAGATTCAAAGGGACAAGATGTCCATTTCCTCTCCTTGAAACCTTGCTTGTCCTAAAACAAAGTGACTTTCTTCCTCTATTACATGCAACCTTAAAACACATAACTAAAATATACACACATGCCAGTACACAGAAATAAATAAAATTATATGATTTTAATTTACAATTTAACATGCTTTTAGTGTTATTTCTTTGTATATTTTTATTCCTCTGAACACAAGGCAATCCCTTCTGGTATGAAGTGATCCCACAAGGGAACTATTTCCATAGTGACTTAAGAAATCAACTATAGACATAGAAATCATTTGAAAAAGAAAAATATAATTCAAGATTTAAAATTATTTTAAATGTTATGGGGTCATTTAATAAAAAAGTAATTTTCATTTGAATTATTTTTTAGCTTTTTATTTTAATTCATGTAATTTATGTTGTTTTTAGTTTATTTAACAATTAAAATAAATTTCAAATGCATTTTTTCAATATTATATAAGTTCTTCAGAGAAAGAATCTTCTAAAAATTCACTTCAAATCTTGCATAAAGCTGCAATAACGAAAATAGAATTATTTAAATAGACAAATCCACTTGTAAAAAAAATGAGGGAAAAATTTGGAGGGTGAATAATTTTTGTAGATGAACATTAAAACCTTTTTTTAGGCTTCAACATTTGTTAGAATCAAAAACTACTAATATTTTTCTTTCTTTGTTTTAGATTATGATATCGATACAGTGTATAAATTCAATCCCTGACTTTCTTTTATTTTACAAAAAGGTTTCTTTTAAATAAAAAATAGATATGTACATTTTTATGCATTTTATTTTTAAATATTTTAAAGAAACTGTTTTGCAAAATAGATTTTTTCATTATATTTTTTGTTTTTTACAAAAAGATTTTTGTCATTAAAGAACAAATATGTACACATATTTAAATTAGTGCCACATGTTTAATTACAGATGAAAAATTTACATAAATTAATAAAAAATATATGCAGATGTCAGTGACATAAGGACATTTTCAAAGCAAAACATTTGTAAATAAAAAGTTTAAAAAGTGCAGATAACTCTATTAAAGTTATGAATCAATTTGACACTGTTTCAATATTATAAACAGGACCCCTTCTAAATTGATAGAAAAATCAATATTTCTTGATTCTAACAAATGTAGCAGTTTGTTTCATGGATGCTAATCTACAAAAATTATTCCCTGGAAGATTTTTCCCTAATTTTTACAAGTAGACAAATCTATTTAATCCTGTGTTAGTCACCTTGGATGACCCACGATATCTGAGCTACAACTGTGCCACACTGTATGTTACACACCATTACTGAGTCTGGAGATAAGTGGGGAGGAGGGCAAGAAAAAGAAGCAAGTTGCCAACTAGGAATTATGAGTGCATGCTATGTAATTTAATACAACATAAAGAAGTGTTTGAACTGTTAGAAAAACATGATTTATTTGGGAAAGATATTAAAAAAGATATTAGAAGGAAACCATATGTATAGAAATAGAAAATAAATTCAGTAAATACACAAAAATAGAAATGGATGTAAGACAAGGATGTGTCTTCTCACCAGACTTATTCAAAATTTACAATAAGATGATCCTGAGAGAACTGAAAGTCCTACAAGGATTTATTATTAGTGGGTGCAAACTGAACAACATAAGATATGCAGATGATACAGTGTTAATAGAAGATACAGAAAGAAAAATGAAGGAACTCCTACAGAAAGTTAGTAAAGGAAAGCAGAAAGAAAGGACTGTAAGAAGATAGAATGCATAGTTGTCAGCAAGAAGTACAGCAGAACATGCAAACTACAAATTGGGGATACCAAAATCAAGTAAGTACAGCAATTTAAATCTCTGGCAAGTGTTTTAACAAATAATGGTAAGTATGACACCAAAATCCAAAGACGCATTGAAATAGTGATAAATGCTTCCAAAAACCAAGCAAAATTCTCAGGAAAATTTTGTTAGAAACAAAGAAAACAATGCTGAACTGTTATACAATATCAATCCTCTAATAGGGCAGTGAATGCAGAATAATTTCTTCACAGATGAAGAGACTTGAGGCAACAGAGATATAGTTCCACAGAAGGATGCTGAGAATACTATGGACTGAACATGTAAGCAACAAAGAAGTTTTAAGAAAAATGGAAGCAAAAAGGACACTTATACATAGCATCAGAAAGAGAGAGTTAAAATTTATCAGTTGCATAATGGCTTGGAGAATTTGACACTCACAAAGCATACTGAAGGCAAATAAGACAAGAAAGCAGTCAGTAATCTCTCCAACAAGCTTATATAAATAGATGGCATAACAAGGATTGGGAAATAAAAAGACAAACATTACTAAGAGCTACAAAAGATAGTTGTGGAGAGTCATAATTACCCACATCTTGAAGGGACATGACATATAAAGGAAAAAGCATTACTTTGAACTCAGAATGATTATTGGACTCCCTGGCTTAGCATTAATCATATATTCAGTTTAATTTCTTAATATTCTCATTCAGATGTTATTATAAAATCCAAAAATAAATTAGCTAAGTGTTTTCTTTTGTTGATCTTGGAATTCAAATCTTGATAATCAGACTTGTTCAAACCTTAGTTCAGATAAGGCTATCTTATTTGCTGTCACAATATGTTTATATTCTCATAAAATATACTCTATTCACAAAGCTAATCTTTCATTTTATATTAGGGTGTGGGTATACACGTATTCATATATATGTGTCATAGACACACACATATGACTATTAAATAAGTTTTCCTCCTTATCCCATAAATCTTGATCTTAAAATATTAGTATCTAAGATTATTGTTGCATTTAAGATATCAAGATCTACAAAAATACAAAAAGATATAGAAGTTGTTATTAAATCTTAGAAACATACAGAGGTTTCAATAACACCACAAAAAGATTTTATTCCACTTGACAGTTGACTGCCAAAAATTAAACTCTCAGTAAGAGTTACATGAGTTCTTTTGTCCACTAAATTTAAGCAATATGTCAAAGAGTGTAAGTTATATTATCAGCAAGTCAATCCTAGAAAACCTGAAAAAGTCCAAATGAAAAAAATAACATTACTTCTAAAAAATGTTGAAAAAATGTATTTGCTTGAGATTTTCACATGAATTGTTCTTGAGATCATTTTTTCATCTTGCATGTGTGTGCATGTGTGCGTGTGTCTGTTCATTTTTTGTGATTAATAAAAAGGACAGAAAATTAAAATTAGCAAAAGACAACAAAACAAAAAAATGTTTTTGTGTACAAATCAGATTTTAAGCAGAATAAAACGATAGCAGATAAATTCACTGAAACAGACTTAACAAGTCAACAATGAAGGTAAGACCAGTAGAAAACAAATATTGCATATTAACAAACTGTAAAAGAAACAGCATGTGTAAATATTATTTATTTTTAAAGGTAATATTTCCCAATACCTAAAAATAGAACGGTTGGTCAAATAGCAAATATTATAAAATTAATTCAAACAAACTGCAGATTTTAGTAAATTCAGAAAAGTTTTTCATATGACAATATCTTCTGCTATATTTTCACTATTTTAATATTTTCAATTCAGGAATAATTATTGTTTAATTAGAAAAAGTACAACTGGAAATTCCAACATATTTATCACAAAATTTATAATCAATAATTTTTGTTACCTATATAAAACAAAGTCATTAAGTATGAATGCTCAAATTACAAGACTAAGATGAATCAAGCACAAACATTTGTAGACCACAGAAGCTTTACAAAAGAGACACGAGGCTCAATCTGCAGATCCATTTTACTTCCTACATTTCTTTATAATGCAGAATCCTGGGTGGCAAATTTTGGTGTCGTCTATGCCTACTGAAAAGTTCCCATCAGTGTTGCCTCCATATTATTCTGAAAAAAACATTGGATAATTTCCTCATAAACATTCAGCCAGGCTCACAAATATTATAAATCTACGGCAAAAACCTAATTGCTGTAGGTTGGCTAAGTATGGATAGATATGTGGGAAAATGTATGACAAAGTGGAAAAATTTTTCTTGTGTCACTTTGTTAGTAGATATCTCACATTGTAATAATAGAAGTTCATCCAGAAATGGTGAAATGTGGTAAGAGCAAGGGTGCTCAGATCTATTGTGGATGACCTTGTGATTAACGCATTCTCTAGATATTTTCGTTATAGTGAATTGTTTTCTCCTTTGATCAGAGTAGTATAGTTTATGTTAAAATTGTGGTTAGTTTCATGATGGTGGGCAATCAATACATTTGATGTATTGCTTTGTATGATCTTTTATCAATGTGTGTGATATCCACTAACAAACATGATGGAAAAAAAAAAGAATCTAAATGAAATCAGCTAGATTAGATAATAAAAAAAAATTTTAATTTAAAATTCCCAGTATCCCTCATTCATGCATATGTGTAGTCACAGCATTTGACTCCAAGCAAGGTGATAATACCACTAGGATGCAGGGGGTTACAGGAAATGAAAGAGAATGCAAAAACTTTAGTGAGGAGAAGTGAGGAAATGGACAATAAAGGAAGAGGATTTAGAAAGAGAGAAGATGGCAATTGATGTTGCATTTAAATTTTTATAGATTATAGGTGGCAGAGAAGCTACAAATCAGAAGAGAATTCCATGAGTAAGAAGTGTGAGAAAAGAAATTATTAAAATATAAGAGAGGGTTGTATCTATCTCATTCAACGTAAAAACATAGAAAGTGACTGAAGTCAAGATGCCAGGTCAGGATCAATTACATTACAGTTCCTTCTTTGAATTTTATCAAGAATCTCAAGATATATATAGAATTAATGTGAGTAAAATTTGTCATTTAGCTGATTGATGTTACCTTCAGCATTTTGACTCCAGAGTTTCATAATGGACATGTTCATCTACTCTTCAGAGAGTATCAGCAATTTACTGCTTATATTTTTTTCAATTTTTTCTTTTTATACACATTTAGCACTGGTGTAGATTTTCTTCTGTTTCTCTGTGTTTGTGTGCATTTGTCTGCACACTTGCATGTGCCCACCTATACAGATGTACATCATGATCATATTGCCCTTTTTCTTTGTTTTTTTTTTCATCTGTAACAAACTTAGTCTGGTTTTGATCTAGTTCGAGATATGTAAACTATTTTTAGTTATTTATTTTTATTTATTAAGTTGTATTTCATTTATTTACATTTTTATATAAATAATTAGTATTAATGCTTAGGCAATAAATTTTTATATATATATATATATATATATATATATATATATATATATATATATATATATATCTTATTATTATAAAAACGCAGATTGTGTGTGTGTGTGTGTCTGTAACAATTATATATTGGATCGGATTTTACATTTTCAACCGATTTCAACAAAACTTCACAGGACTACATAAAATTACCTTGTGGTGGTTCTAACAACGCCAAAATGGGAAAAATATAATTGTTTTTGCACAAAATCAATTTGAAAACACGATTAAGAGACATCATGAAAATTGAAGGGGACAACTCACATCGGTTTGTTTGTGTGTGTGGGTTACTTTAAATATGGGAGCGGATTTCCTATATTTTTCAGCCGATAAAACAAAACTTTACTTTTTTTTTTTTGGCAGGTAGTGTTTCTTATTCTCTTGCACACTTTTTTCTTTATTTTTAACATTCAGAATGCTTTAAAAATTCCATTTACAAGACAATTATTTATAATAAAATTCTATTCAATCAGTAGACTCATAACGATTGAAAACAATGTTTTTGTTTGAGTTTGGGTTTGACCAATTCGTAAAAAATAAAAATAAAAAAAAAATAATTAAGACATGCGTGTCCGTCAACCTTAAGCAATAATCTAACGATCTCTACTGATTGTACGAATACAAACATAAATTCTTTATCTTTAGGGAAAGATAATGAAATCTAAACATACACAAGTCCTAACTAAAAATAATAACCGGAACGGGAAACTACTTTAAATACACATGGTGTCCAATTTTTTTACTGTATTCAATAAGTAAAAATCATAAATTGTAAAAGATTATTATATATTACAGAGAAGGCTACTAAATGAATAAGATTTGTTAGATCATAATTAATAAACCCAAAAAAAGTTAATATTTTTTGTATTAGAAACAACAAGTGAAAAATATATTCAAATCAGAATTCTAATTATGAATCACCACAAGCAAAATATGCAATTTTTTTTACTGTATTCAATAAGTAAAAATCATAAATTGTAAAACTAAAAGATTACAGAAAGGCTACCTACATTTTTCAACTGATTTCAACAAAACTTCACTTTTTTTTTTGGCATGTAGTGTTTCTTATTGTCTTGCACACTTTTTTCTTTATTTTTACATTCAGAATGCTTTAAAAATTCCATTTACAAGACAATTGTTTATAATAAAATTCTATTCAATCAGTAGACTCATAACAATTGAAAACAATGTTAAGTTTGGGTTTGACCAATTCGTAAAAAAAAAAAAAAAAAAAAAAAAAAACCTAATTAAGACATGTGTGTCCGTCAACCTTAAACAATAATCTTTGTCAATTTTATTTTTCAGTCTTTATGATGGTGGATACTTGATCTATCTCTTACTGTTATATCCCCGGGCAACGCCGCGCTCTACTGCAAGTATATATATATATATATATATATATATATATGACAATTGGAAAAATGTTCATGAAAGTATAATATTTCAAAGACAAAAAAGTGAATTCATCCAAAATATCCAAAAATCACTACACAATTATAATTACATTTTGATACCATAAATGTGTCTCTTCAGGTGATGTTAAACTACTGGTGAGTGAAAGATTAATTTAATCTCAAAAAGAATACTTTAAAAAAATAGACTTGTGGGCTTTGCCATGATTAACCATTCAAAAGTGACCTATGCTAAATTCAAATTCACCAGAAAAAATTTTTAATATGGGTCATGACACAAAGTTGTGTGCATATAAAACCTAGACAATTTCCTTATGGGCAGATACAGATTGCTACATTATTTTGTAAGATGTATCTAAGTCTCAAACTTCCCAAGACATACAATTCTTTGATACATAGCTTACTAAACTTTTTGTTAATTTTAAGTTTATCAGTGACATTTTTATAGGCAGTGTTAATTCTATCAACTAAATTAATAGTGTTAATATTCGACTTCTTATAATTTTTGGTTAAATCTTTTTTAATTAAAGTATTATAATCTTTAGGATTAAATTTATTAAAATTAGCAGTTTTTGTCAGATATTTTAGATCTATTAATATCTTTAACAATAAAATCTAAATGCCTCTGAAAATAATTGCGATCAAAAAAGAAGAACTGAGAATTATAGCTCATTAGCTCTACTATGAATTGAGCCCTCTTTTAAATTGAATGTTATGTATAGTGAAATCATACTCCATTTGTTCTCATTTTACCTTAAGATATATATATATATATATATATATATATATATATATATATATATATATATTATTCTTATTGGGGATATTGATGTATTGTTTTACTGAGTTTAATGCAGTGTTTAGTGTATGTTAATTAATAGATGGGTAAAAAAATTTTTACGTCTAATATTATAAAGGAGCAGTTTTCTTTGTTACTAATGTTATTAAACCAATTGATTGTTGCTTTAGTATTTTTCTATTGCCTTATGTTTAGTATTCTTCTTAGTTTTGATCATATTTATCAGACAGCTAGCTCCTGCAGAGGACTCTTGATTGGGTCTTCATCACAATAGGTGGGGAGAAGTATATGCAATATGCAACAATAAACTACAGAAGAACTCAAAATTGATTGCTGCATTTAACTATTGCATTAATATTTAAGCTTACCTTTTAAAAATCTAACAATAATTCTTATGCCACTTAATTTAAAGTCAATTTGATGTACAAACAATTTCTGTACAAACAATTATTTTTATTTTCATGGGTGACTTTTACTGCAATTAATTTTGATTATTGCCAAATTTATTTCCAAGTTATAAAAATTGTTATTGTACAAAAAATTTGTTGCAAAAAATCACATGAAAAAAAAAATCATTAAAAACAATCACAGTAATGAAAATTTGGGAATTCAAAATTTCAGGATTGCGGATCCAGATCCAGCCCAGAATGTTTTTAATTTGCTCGAATAGTCAGCTTGATTTCAAAATGGTCTAATATGTTGAGCTATGACCTCCCTTAATAAAGTTGAAAAAGTGTGACACACTGACATTCATATTTATTATATAAATTATTGATGAAACACAAGATTCCAACTAAAAAGAAACCGACTGAAAGTAGAATTTTCTCAATTTATAATTTATATAAAAAGATAAAAATGACATATCATTTTTTATGTTTATTCTTCTTCACTTTTCACCAAATCTGAAACAAAGCCATATAAAAATTAAAACCTCCACATTTTTAGAAGTAACCATTGAGGGATTAGGACAGTTTTAAACATTATAGACTAACCAACAGAAAAAAAAATAATAAATGATGTTGGTTTTAATGTCATGGAAATTATTAATATAAAGATCTTAGCTGAAAAATATAAACATGAAAATGATTTTATAAGAATCTTTCAAAAAGGCTTATTTTTCATTATAACTATGAAATACTTACTGATCTGAAAATGTTGCTTTGTATCTTGTTTTTATATTGTGCTTCTTCAAAATTTTAGATCTTGTGTCTGTAATTTCAGGTAACACCAGTTTGGGGTACTGGGACACATGCTGTTTTGGATTGCACAGAATTTCAAGTTGTCCTCTAAAAATAGAGAAAATGCATCTTTGTTTTACAAATGGTAGAAATGCTATCTCATTGGCAACATTGTTGATTCTTAAATAATATCTACTCAAATTTACATTTAAAATGAAAGATTTGTTTTTCATTATAAAACTATTGGCTGTTAAATACAAACTTTGATAACTTTAAGCCTGTTATTTCTTGTTTTTTTATCATCTGCTATTAATTGTTGCTTAAACACTCAGAAAAAAGAAAAAAAAGCATTCTATATGCAACCAAAAAGTTTTGGGTTAGTTAGTGCATTAAGTTTTGAACAATAATAATATTTAATATTTATGATTGAGGATAGATCAGTAAGTCTGTATCCTGACAGAATTAGCAGCTGAATTTTGATCTTAAATCTTCATTACAAAATGTTTGATCAATTTTGTGAATTGAAAAAGAGTTGGATTATGTGCATTGACAAGGAAGGGAATTATATTGAAAAATATATGTAATACTTTTTATCATTAGGCTTTGGACTTATTGATGTACCTAAATCTTGTCTTATTTTTATTCACTGTAATAACACTGAAAAATATTCACAAATTTCAGTTAAAGTATTTTCTTGAATGATTCCTTTGTAATATTAAAAATTTAAAGTTTACCTGCCTTTTACCTAAATAATTACAAAATACAAATTGATATTGTATATTATCTTCCCAATAAGAGATGAAAATACATTGCAATATTTTGCTGAAGGATTTCATATTTCTATATGAGAGATATTAAAACTATACATTTTACAATTTACCTCATCAAAGACCCCTGAGTTTTAAGAGAGAATTTTAAAAAACAGTATACTTATATTTGAAATATAAGCCTATAAAAGAAAAATTCAGTTAGTGAATTATTGAACATAAAATTTTTATTTCATTTTACAGAAAGATTTTAATCTGTGATTCAACTCTTCCTGATAAAATATTTTGATAAAGAAAAACCTACTTTAGCTGATTAAATTGAAATTAATTTCTATTTACACTATTTACATTGTTTGAACTGTTGTCCTCATCTTTATTGTCATATTCACTACATTTTAATCATTGTACACAAGTGGTATACATTGGAATTTTGAACTGAATCCTTTATTTCCCCAAGGACACATGGCCAAGTAGACAAAAGCATTGGTTGAAGTAATCCAGTGACTTAACCCAAAGAGTTACCTGGCCACAGCAGAGGTGAACAAAAAACTTGGAGAGTTGAGTTAATAAAGGGAAATAACTGAAACTTAGATATCCAAATGAACAATCTACCCCAGTGGACAAAATAAAGGGTTCAGTTTGAAATTTCAAAGGCTAAATGCATACAATGGTTGAAACGTTGTGAATATGACAATAAAGATGAGGACAAGTCTGAACAATGTAAATAGTGTAAATAATTATGATACCTCCTCTCAGAAATATAGACAAATATTAAAATGAATTTCATTACCATAAAATAACTTTGTAAATTTCTATTTAAGTTTTATATTTGTATAGCTTCAATCCATGAAAAAATATATTTCTTATTTCCAAAACAAAAGTAATTCAACCTATTCACTTACTTGAGTACAAAATAGATGCAGGTTGTGGCTTCTCCCTGAGCAATGAGTTCTTCATTGTAAGCAAGAACAATCTTGTAGACAGCCATGGCAAGTTGATGTCGATATTTATGGGGCCAGTCACGAAATAAAGGGTTTGCACAGATGAATGCTATTTTTTGCTGGAATTCTTTGGTCAGTACATCCCGAACTGAACGTTCATATAAGGATTTCTCTACAACCATTAGGTCAATATTCTCTTCTGCTACTACACTTGCTGTGCGAATACAATCTTTTGACAAGAGAGCTACTTCCCCAAAGGGATCGCCTGTGGCTGAAAAAAAAAAAAACAAGGAACACTTATTTTTCTTTTTTTAATATTTTCTAAAGAAATTTCTATAATGATTTATCATTTTTTTCACATTCCAAGAATCCAATAAAGGATTTTGTTACAGCCTAAAATTACATCATCTTTTTCCCCTAGCTAAATAATAGATTCAATAAAATCACTAGATTAAAATTATAGGCAAACACACAATGAACATTTTGTTCATTTTACCAAATCTGAATTTCTATAGAATTTTAAAGTTTTTCTTCACAAACATAAAAAAATTCTTTTGTCTTGATCTAATTTCACCTTTTCTTTAACCTGATTGCTTGTTGTTGTGCAATGGTTATTAACACGGACTGACGGTGTCTAAAAGTATTGGTTGCCAGGTGACAAAGAGGGTCCACCCACAACTAAAATGCGATCATTTAGTTTTTATAATAAGTAAAATTTTCAAAAAAATGTGTATTTCTCAGTAAACACAGTGTACATGTACTGTACATATTACTGGCACTTGATACCAAATGTAAATACAGAATATTAGAATTGAAGTTTTTATTTATTTTGTTTTGGAATTTTAAGTAATTGGCTGATATTTTTAAATAGTTTACTGCACAATTCACACATTAACAGATAGTTTAAAAGCATAATGCATCAATGCATACAATTCACTATAAAATATAAAAAAGCATGAGAATACTTTTTAGTCCTTGTATTAGTTATACGTAATATTTCTTTGGTGACACATTTGTTGTAAAATAGTGGAACTACTTTATTAGTGACATATCTATTACAAACAATATTATTAGTCCAATTAATACAGCAAAATAGTTCCAGGGTGAGCTAATATACCTTCCAAGAAAAAATCATCTCTTGAAAGAAAATATACTACTACCATTCTGAAAGAGATGCAGAGATTATTTGAAAAAGAAGCAAAAAGACAATTGAGGCTCAAGGGTAGTGAAACGAGAGGTGAACAGGTTAGAAAAAAAATCAAAGTCAAGAGTACAGAGAGAGAACAAGAGCTTTAAGAAACAAGAATAACAATTAGAAGACACAAACAAAATGGGCCTGATTTATAAAGATCTCACAGGTTGGAATAGATGAGGGTTATAAATCAACAAGACAAATTGAATTGGAAGTAATATATGTGGTAAGGTGTATGGTGCACCTCCTGGGGGCTAAAAATTGGTTCTATAAAACCAAATCAAGAGCTTGAAGAAACAAGAGAAAATGAAACTGAAGAAGAAAGATCTCACAGACTGTAAGAGACAAAGGTAAGAATTCAAAAAGTAAGACAAAATGAATCTGAACCACAGAGATATCACAGATTGGAAGAGATGAGGGCAAAAAGGACAAAATGAAACTGAAGTGCAAAGATCTGAAAGACTTTCTTGTGACATGTCAAGAATTTCACAACCATGTAACAAACAATTTATCCAATGGCACTCTGCCACTATGAATTATGATCCAATGACTGACTATGCTATATCCAAAGTGTAGATTGGTGCAATGACAAAACTTTGTATCTACTGTGGAGCATAAAAGTGGGAAAATGAACCTTTTGGAAGCACAGGTGGTAAGGTCAAGTTGAAGCTTTTACAAGATCCTTCAGGACTACTGAGGGAAGTTTCCACTAGTGCTACTAATGATTCAAAGGACTTTCTTAAAAACATTCTGAACTATAATAGTGCATTCCAGATGACCTCTTTTGGTGCTAAGATTATTCTTGAGGAAGGATTTATGCCTACATATAAAGTCCAAGGGCAAGTCTATCACTGTATTGGATCTTTATTGCCAATATCAAATGAAGAGCCTCAATTTCTTCAACTTTATTTTGTGTCTGATTTGGTTCAACAGGCTAAAAAAAAAAAAAAAAAAAAGAGAGTTGATGCAACTAGTTACAAAAATTAACAGAAACAAAAAGCTGCATGATCTGCTTCATGAAAGGAACAGTTATATGAAAAGCTTTAAATTTTCTCTAGAATTATCACTGTCCTCTGAATAAACGATTGTTATAGATGCTGACAAAAGGCCTTTAAGTGAGTATTCTCAATGTTTCAATATATGCTTCAATGCAATGAAATAGATGCAGTAATCAGTGGAGAAGAGTTTTTGTGTTATTGATCTTCAAGTTCTTAATAATAAGCTAAAAAAATATGTGAAATTCATTATTCATATGATGCTTTAAAATATCCCCTTGCTTTTTGGCACCAGTGAAGATGGGTATCAAATTGGAGGAAACTTCAATAAGATTCTTTCATGTATGGACTTTTATGCTTTCTTCCTTATGCTCCAAGAAAATTCTTTTAATCACCTTCACAGAGCTCAAAACCTGTTCTGCCAGTTTGTTGTAGATAGGTATACAAAGATGGAGGGAGAAAGATTAGCATACATCAAGTAATACCAATCAGATTTAAGAGCATCATCATTTTTACAAGATGGCATTAACAATGATGTTTTCATAGATGAAATAAGTCAACCAGTCATTTTTCCATCAAGTTTTATTGGCAGTTCAAGATATATGCATGAAAGAACTCAAGATTCAATAACATACATTAGACATTATGGATGTTCATATTTGTTAATAACATTCACCTGTAATCCGAATTGGAAAGAAATTAATGCTGAACTTCTCCCTGGACAAAAGCCATAGAACAGACCTAATTGCAAGAGTTTTCAGGTTAAAAGTGATTAAATTAATGCAAATGAATACAGCAGGGAAAGTTTTTGGTGGTGTAAGATGATACATGTATACCTTTGAGTGGCAAAAACGAGGTCTTCCTCATGTCCACATTTTGATATGGTGAATTGATGAAAATTAACACCTGTCATGTGGATTATATAATATCTGCAGAACTACCTGATCCTACAAAAGACAAAAAACTTTATAATACTGTTACAACTCATATGGTACATGGTTCCTGTGATGATGGGAACAGAAATTCTCCCTGTATGGTTGATAAAAAGTGCACCAAGCATTATCCAAGAGGTTTCTTAAAGAAAACACAAATGGGAGAAAATGGCTAGCCTTCCTATCTAAGAAGAAAGCCAGATGATAGTGGATTTGAGGCAGTAATTTGAAATCCAGTTGTAATTGACAACAGATTGTTAATTCTATACAGTCCCCTACACTTGAAAATCTTTGATGCTAACATCAATGTTGAGTTCTGTAACTCAGTAAAGTCAATTAAATATGTCTGCAAATATGTCAACAAAGGATCAGATGCAGCAATATTTGCTTTACAAGAAACAAACAATGCGAGCAAAAATAGGCAAAACCAAACATTAAACCAATGAGATGAAATAAGCATGTACCAACAAAGGTTGATACATTAGCAGCAGTTAAGGAATTTGGAGAATACTTAGATTTCCCATTCATGAGCAATATCCAACAGTTCAGCCACTAGATGTTCATTTAAAAAATAGACAGTTTACTTCTCTGGGGCAAATGCAACTCAGCAAATATTAGCTGCAAAAAGACTACATTTACAGTTTTCTTCAAGCTTTGTTCAAGAGATCCCTTTGCTAAGACAATATCATCAGCTTCCATCATATTACACCTGACAAAATGGCAGCTGGAACAAATGAAAAAGGGGTGAATCTATAGATGGATTTTCAAACATCAAATTTGATAGTGTACTTGGAAGTAACTGTAAATCACAACCCAGAAGAATGTTTCTTTCTTCGGATGCTGTTGCATGATGCCAAAATGTCCCACTTCACTTAAAGATATCTATACAGTAGATGTCTGCAGTGTGCTCAACATATAGAGAAGCTTGCTTCAAATGTGGTCTGTTGGAAGATAATGCACAATGGGATTCTACTTTAACAGAAACATCTGTATCTCAGAGTGCAAAAAGTCTTAAATCTCTTTTTTCTATCTTCATTAACTGTTGTGAAATAAGTAATGCATTAGGACTTTGGGATAAACAAAAGGAAACCTTAGCTAAAGATTAGAAACACCAATTACAAGTGCAGTTACCAGATATTGAGGTTTCTTATAACAATAAACTGTACAATAAAGTATTGATCGACATTAAGAATAGAATCATAACCATGGGAGGAACTGATCTACACATTTATGGCCGTCCAAAGACAGCAAGAAGAAATGAGAACAAGTTAACAAGAGAATTGATCTGAGAAACTGCATATGATATCTTCATTGGTAAGCTACATAAAAGAAAATAAGACAAAGCTTCTACCTGATCAGAAAATAGCTTATGACACAATTATAGATGTTGTTAGATACCAGAAAGATGGAATATTCTTCCGAGATGCACCTGGTGGGAGAGGAAAAAACATTTGTTACCACCTTACTAGTGGCCAAGGTAAGAAGTTAAAAACTTATTGCAGTTGCTTCATCAGGGATTTCTGCTACATTATTACGGTACAAGTAGTACAGCTCATTCAACATTCAAACTTCCACTGAATCTGAACAGGAATGAAAATCCTACGTGCAATATACCAAAGAATTCTGGAATTGCACAAGTTATCAAAAAGTATTACTTGATTGTTTGGCATGAATGCACTATAAACCATAAGAGAGCTTTGGATAGAACACTAAGGGATATTAGGGACAATGATTCTCTGATGAGAGGAATACCTATGGTGACTTTAAACAAATCCTCCCTATCATTCCAAAAGGTATTAGAGCAGATGAAATTTGAGCTTCATTGAAAATATCAATGTTATGGAGACATAAAAGATCCTAAAATTGACAACTAGTATCAGAGTGTACCTGTATGGAGATATAACATCAAATCAATTGGTTGAAAAACTTCTTAAATTGGGGAGGGGAAAGTTTTGATTGACAGTGAAAGTTTCATTGATCCCTCACCCATATGTACTTTTGAACCATCAACTTTGGGATTAATTACCAAAGTCTTTCCAAATATCAATGCTCATTATCAAAATGGTAAATGGTTGTTTGAGAGAGAGCCATTCTAGCACCAAAAAAAATGCCACATTCAATTCAATTAATTTTGAACTTTTGAAAACTGGAAACACCTAGAAATATATTGATACTGTTATTAATAAATTAGATGCAGTCAGTTATCCAACAGAATTCCTTATGAGTTATCTGGATTACTGCCATATAGAGTGGATCTGAAAATTGGCTCTTCAATAATGCTACTATGAAATGTTGATCCTCCAAAACTCTGCAACAGCACAAGACTTATAGTGAAAAGAATGATGCCTGATGTTACTGAAGCAACAATTCTTTCTGGTTGTGGGAGAGTAGATGTCTATATACCAAAAATTCCCTTGATCCCTACAGATGTTTCATTCAATTTTAAGAGACTGCAATTTCCAGTCAAACATAGCTTTGCAATGTCAAACAAATCACAAGGTCAACACTGTCAATGGCTGGATTAGACTTTGAAGATCCATGTTTTTCACAAGGTTGAATGCTTCAGAGTTGGAAGCAAAAGAAATCTTTACATTTTATGCACCTACTGAAAAAAAACTAAGAATATTGTGTACAGAGAAATCCTTTTGTAAAAGTCTAATACTTAAAAATATGCTTTGTTATTTTCATTTCTATGTTATTCTAGATGTTTGTTAATTTTTACGGGATAGTTATTATTCCTAGAATATATTATTTGGAAACTGAGTTAGAAATCATTTCAATAACTTTTTCCCAGGCAATGCCAGGTATGTCTGCTATTGTTTAATAAAATAAGAAAGCTTACTCAAGTGGCAAACAAAATTTCCAAGCTTGGTTCGGTCCAATTGATTATCTGATTTCAATTCATCACGTGTCAATTGTGTAATATTCTCCTCATCTCCTTTGCTCAGATTATAAATTGTCACTTTTCCTCTTAAAATTATATAAAAACTGAAAAAAAGATAAAAAACAACCTAAACTTTTATGTAACGTGAGATAAGCTAAATTCCTAAAGCAAGGAAATACTGAATACATTTATTCAGCCTTTTTTGGAAAAGAAAAAGAAGATTGTTGTTATCAATGTGGGTTTTATTGAAATTACAAGTGAAGAATGATTTCTTATAAAAGATTATCTCAAAGGAAAATACAGAGCTTGACTGTTTTTTCAAAAGGGAAGTTTAGTTCATTTAAACTCAGGTTCTTTTTAAATTGACTCTTTTACAGAGAAAATGTGTCCTTTTGAAACCTAATTTCTAGCAAAAATTTTGTTATTTACAGAATCAGTAACTTTGATATAAATAAATATGGTACTTTACAATTATTGACTAAATTTCACATTCACTTTAAGATGTAACATAATAAGCAGACTTATAGGAAATAAATCGTATTTCCAACACAATTACATACTCACATACATACCATATTAAAACACACCCAAAATTTATTTTCTACCCAATAACAGACAATATTTACAAATATACAGAACATTTAAATCAAAGTGTCTATTGTTTAGAAATTAACATCACCATGTGAAATATTTGACCAATTAGAGAAAAATCCTATTTTTTTTTAGCCTACTTTCAAGAAAAACTTCTTATGTAACAATATTTAACATGGCATACAGACGAAAAGGGTTAAAGAAAACATTTTTTTTTTTTTGTCAGAAAGGGATTCATTTTCCCAGGATATTGAGAACAGGTTGAAAAAGTTACACAATATGATTGTTACTATTCAGTGAGACACAGCTGGCAGCTTTAGGGGCCAGAGGTTAAAGTTGTCTGTTGAAAGGTGTCAGTGTCTATGTACTGGGAAAATTATCAGCCAAAATTTCCTTGAGAAAGAATTATAATTGTGAAAACAGAATGAGCAATTGTGAAGGCAAGGGAAGATGTCAGGAAGGCTGATGTCATATAATGGCTCCTCCTGGAGGAGGGGGGGGATCTTCCAAAATTGGAAGTGTGAAACAGAAAACTGTTTCATACTTCCAATTTTGGAAGTAGGAGACTGGTTGAATTTTCAATTTTGAAAATTGTTTGAATTTTCAATTTTGAAAGGAGACTGGTTGAATTTTAGGATATTTGCATAAAACCCCTTATGCACCCTCACCATACCAGTAGAAAGGGACACCCATAAATACAAGTGCCCATGGAGGCTAAAGCAGTTGGAGTTGGGGTTAGTTTGATTTGAGGTTGCAGCCCAGATTTGCAGAAGCTGTGTCGGGGAGTTAAGAGATTTTTTTACCATAACACCGTTTTACCAACCTAATGATAATAATAATAATAATTATTATTATCTGCTGAAGAAGAAAAACTCCGACAATAACCTTGTACCATTCCGGAAAGTACAAACAACAGTACTTGAAGTTAAATCCAGTTGTTAAGCCTGGCCACCCTTAAAGAAGTTACCTCAAATTTTCGTTCTGTTGGCAAATATTAGAAACAGGTTGGGAAAAGAAGAAAAAGAAAAAAAAACTGTAAATATTTTTTTTATTTTGATATAAACTTCATATAGTGACTTATTCAAACATTGTGTATTTCTTTCCAATTTTGTGTGCGCATATTCAACCCCTTGGTTTAGCTTGGTTGAGATACCCCAGTGATAATTCGGCTTGACCCTCTTAAGATCAAAACTCACAAAGTGGGTAAGAGAGGTCATAGTTGAAGAGGTCAACTTAAAGTTCAGCTGCTGTGTCAAATGCCATCAACGACCAACGAGTGTGGGCTGACGGCTTGTTCTTTGATACCAGGATCAATCCTGACCAAAGACCTGGCTGTGCCGCCATAATCTGGTTGCAATGACCCAAGATTTGACCCTGAATGACCACATAAATTGGTGCAGTGACCAACGGAATCAACTCCGAGAGACCACTGCATCAAGAAGGAGAGAGAGAGAACCGAAGGGATTTTGGTCATTTTGACCATTATGTTCGAAATGCTCATAAAGAAAGAAAGAAAAAAAAAAGAAAAAGAAAGAAGAAATTTTTGTCATCCAATAAATGGAGTGAGAGCAACCTGGAGCCAGGTGACAGGCCACTTTTTGGTTTCTCCCTGAAATTTTTTCAATTTGTTGTTGCTTGCCATTTCCGAAATCGATTTCCTTCGTTTATAGACTGTTGTTTTTCTGAATTTATTTAAATGTATGTCCACAGGGAAGAGGAAATTGGGATGGCAGAGGTAGAGAATGATGAAGTGGGACAACAGATGTCCACTGAGTTGAGGGGCCTACTAGGGGGGCCCAGAGTTCCGAGTTTTGGGGGGAGATGTGGGAGAACTGGGGGCTGGCTAGCGGCGGTCAACAAAAGTCAATTAATCTATGAATTGACTGAAAGAGAGACGGTATGTATTGCGTTTGATGCTGCGACAGGAGGTCCGTCAGAATTTATTGGCTAACTATTAGAGAGAGATTCACAATTAACATGGAGAAGGTTGGATGAACTACTAATAGCAGAATATGCAGATGAGGGAATGGCAATAGAGGCCTCATGAAACTGGTCCAGGAAAAGAATGAGGGACTAGAGGAACTGGGGAAGAGAGCAGAGAGACTAGCCTCTCTGGCTTTTCCTGAAGAAGTTAAAGAAAATGCGGCAATCCAGGTTCAGTTGCCAGACCTGTATGTTGCTGCCCCCAAATCATGAGGAAGAAAAATGCATGAGATGTGGAAGTAGAGGGCATGTGGCCAAATGGTGCAGGTTGAAGAAGGGAGCCCCACTGATATGAGAGGCGAAGATGGGGCCTGGAAAGTCGAACCAGGAAAATGCCAAAGGGTTACCCCAGAAATAAGAGGGTGAGTGGCCCGTATAAATAGGGAGTGCAGGCAGGTGGGTCATTTTGCAGTAAATTGCCCAAGTAGAAGGTGCTGGTTTTGTGGGAAACCAGGGCACCTGAAGAGAAACTGTCCCTACAGAATTAGACTGACAGAATCCACAAAGTTTTGGTCTGAAGAGCCCCGATATGGAGACAAAAGAAAAGGAAGATCTCGTAGTAACAATAATGAAGGACTACTACTACCAGCATCCGTGACTGGGTGGATGGAAAAACCGCAACAAAAGAGAAAAAGAGCTAAGATATTCTCCTCGCTGACTCAGGAGAGAAAGCTCTATTGTGAGGTAGCGGTGGTGGTGGTGGTGGTGGGGGGGGGGTCGGCGGTGAAAGCCTTAATAGACACTGGAGCATCGGTGTCGTTATTGAGGGAAAAAAAGTATAGGAAACTGAGGAATTGGGGAAGGATGAGAAAACCTGATATAAAGATCACCCAAGTGGATGGTATGTCTTTGAGTATAAAGGGGATGGTGAAACTTCCATTAAAAGCAGGAGGAACATGGAGCATCCAGAGGTTCTATGTAACTCCCAAACTGTGTGCATTAATGATTTTAGAAGATTGGCTGCATAAACATAGGGCTGTAATTGAATTTAATCCTACTGTATTGGTAGTGGATGGCGTAAAGATGCCCTTGGGAGATTCACCTGACAAATGTATAACAGTGGTGGCAGAAGAAGACATAAAATTACCCCCTAGAACTGCAGAATCTGGCAGAGGAAGACTGATGACGGAAAAAAGTGAAGAGGAATCATTCAATTAGTTCCTGTAGAAGAGGATAGACCTGAAGAAAATGAAAGGAGATTGGTTGAATTTTAGGATATTTGCATAAAACCCCCTTATGCGCCTTCACTATACCAGTTAAAAGGGACACCCATAAATACAAGTGCCCACGGGGGCTAAAGTAGTTGGAGTTGAAGTTGCGGACGGGGAGTTAAGAGATTTCTGCCATTACGCTGTTTTGCCAACCTAATGATAATAATAATTATCTGTTGCTGAAGAAAAACTCCGACAATAACCTTGTGCCATCCTAGAAAGTACAAACAACAGTACTTGAAGATAAATCCAGTTGTCAAGTCTGGCCACTCTTAAAGAAGTTACCTCAAATTTTCGTTCCATCGCCAGATATTAGAAACAGGTTGAAAAAAAAAAAAAAAAAAACTGTAAATATTTTTTTTTTATTTTGATATAAACTTCATATAGTGACTTATTCAGGCATCATCTGTTTTCTTTTCAATTTTGTGTGTGCATATTCAACTCCTTGGTTTAGCTTGGTTGAGATACCCCAGTGATAATTCGGCTTGACCCTCTTAAGATCAAAAATCACATGGGTAAGAGAGGTCAACTTAAAGTCCAGCTGCTGTGTCAAATGCCGACAAGTGTGGGTTGATGGCTTGTTCTCCAATACCAGGATTGATCCTGACCAAAAACAGGATGTGCCCCAGCTATGCCTGCATACTTATAAAACCCCACAGATTTCAACAGTAGAGATGTGACTGTTTCCAAGCCATTCAAATGCAAGATGTGGCTTACATAGCTTTTTCCTTCCCCCCAGCATGTGCTGAAAGAAAGATGTTGGTGGCTTCCAACAAATCATCTCCAACAACAACAGCTTAGATGGTCAATGAATCTTTGCTGACAAAGTCAGCTTTTTCTATGGATCAACTACCAAAAGACTTTAACTATACTAAAGACTATTTTTATTCTTCTGAATTCATGCTTATATGTTTGTAAATAAAAATGATTTATTTAACAGGCACACCCATGTTCTCTTTACTTTTATTTTATTATTGTTTGGAATTCTGACATTTGATTTTTGTAATATAAAAATAACCTGGACAACAGAATTACCTACAGACTTACCTGTCACTCTTACAATGTGGCAATAGTTTTATTAACTGGATTTTCCAAGTTTTACATTATGAGTCAAGAAAAGTTATAATTAAATATATTCTTACAAAGACAAATATTTTGAACAAAAATTACAAACAGTATCATTGTAATGACAATAAAGTAATAAAATTAATATGAAATGTATGTTCCATGTTCTAAAACTAGTTTTAAAAGTCATTCATTCATTGATTTTCTGTTTTATTTCTTCATGTGAAACAGATTTCATAGCAACCATATAGCATTCCAAAGTTTCTATTCATTGGTAAATTACTGTACAGCAATGTAAATTTTTCTCTGCTAGTTTTCAATCAGATTAATGTCAAGCAAAGGAGCTACCCACTTCATCAAACAAGTTTTTTTGAAACCCATTTTATTCAAATATCTGTTAGTTCTGTTTATCAAATGTAATGGTACATTGTCATGCATAAAAATCACCATTTTTTTTAAGTGTTTAGCTTCTTCTGAAACTGAAATGGGTACTTAAAAAAAAATATCTGAGTTGCCACCTTAACAGCATTTGGAACTCACCATGAGAACACCACTTAAACCCCAAAGCATCACACCCACTTCAATTCCCCGCTATAAGCCACCAAGCTTTTGTCCAATTGCTCTGGCCCATCAAAGGTTGCATGACACTTATTGGGGTGAAGATAATGGTTTAAAAACTGGTCTTCATGTATTGTGTTGTGCACTTCATTTAATTTTCCTTGTGTACGTCTTTTAACAGAGGTCAAGTGATTGGTCACACATCTTTCGCTATTTGATTCAAAGCCGGATCTCTCTTAAATAGTTCTTTGCTGCTATAGTGCTCAAAATATTTGTAGCTTGGCAAAGACAGATTTTTAAAAGCAGTTCTCTTGTTACAAGACACAGATAAGTGAGACAGTCTTGAATGTGTCCCTATTAGACCTGCATTAGATTTGTTCAGGACCTTCAATGAACTTTTTAACACTTCAATGGTATCGGCTGCTGATGCTTTTAGTAATTTCTAGCATTGTTTTTATTTTGCAAGCACTGAAGTTATTAAACATTTTTCATAATTATTCAAAATCAACATAGTTTAAAGTTTCAAATTTTCAATGTGGCTATTAATTTGAGAGTTTGAAATTCAAAATATTTCAAGCTAATAGTTGCAATTTGCATTTGTGTAGAACAAACTGAATTTCATTCAGCAAATAAATCATTCGAGTCCAATAAGTAGTTTATGAATCAATAAAACATTAAGTGTCTAATAATGTGAGATGCAGTGTATTTATAATATATCACATTTACTTTAAGAAGGTTGCAAAATAAATTAACCAAAATATTATAAAAGATTAAAATAAGAGTAAACCTCAGTGAATGACAACAAAAAATCCTCACAAAATTTCCCATCCAAATTAAAAGGAATGTTTCTCTTACCAATTGCCTTGTTCTCCTTGAAGAATTATAATATCATCTGGCTTTTTTGAAACAAAATCACAATTTCGCAGAATATCTTCCAATATTTCTGTAAATTGAACATGAGGTAAATCTGTTTGAATGAATTAAATGTAACTTTTTCCTATTTATATGCAAAAATAATTATATTTTTCAGAAATAGATTGTATAAATACAATTTTCTAAGTATAATATTTTTTAATTAATGTATTTTCAGACAATAGTAATATTTCAGTAGAACCAAGCATTAAAATATTTTGTAGCATTTTCTATTTTGATCTCAAACATAATAAAATGAATGTTTTTCACTTACTGCCAAATTGTAGTCAAAATCAAGTATTACTCTTCCTGTATTTTTGAATTCAATATTAAAGACAAAGTATAGAAATTGTAGATGTACTCTAAACAATTATGATGAAAAAGAACATTGAGGTTCCTCATCAGCTTTCAGTATATTATCCAATGATAAAAAATTCATATTTGACACCATACATCCCACCAGAAAATAACTAAGCATAATTTTTAGAAGTCATTATAATTTCAAGAGTTGTTTGGAGTTATATACATACACTGTACTTTTGTCCTAGAAACCTATATATAAAGATTATATTCATATATTGATTCAAACCATCCTTTCTGTGAATATAAAAAAAAAAATTATTTCATTGCTTTCAACACCAAGTAAAGTTGATCAGCAGTGATCTTATGGAAAGTAAGAGAATTCAGAGGTACTGGCTGAAAACCTAGCCTACGGGTGTCATTTTAAGCTAATAGGGCCTTTGGCTCTAATAAGATATCATAGATTTGAACTACGTATTTATTGACATACACTATCTGAAAATAATTGCTATCATAAACACTTGAATCACATTTAATTAAAATATCTGGTGGTAATAACAAAAGTAGCTATAATTTTTGGAAAGTACTCATCAATTGGAAAGTAACTATAATTTTTGGAAATCTAAATTTTTCATTAGAATTTTATTGCAGCATACAATTTTGTTCTAGATTTTTAGTGCAAACATAACATAGCACTGTTTTATGGAGGTGTGTAGAAATCATTAAATGATGACTATGTGTCAAAATTTATAACCTCCTAGTAGCCATGGCTCATGCTACAAATGTAAACAACACAATTTTTTAAAATCTGACATTTTTTTTTCCTGTAACCAGAAAAGTCATAAATTTGGTTTCTGACACAGAAATTTTCAATTGAACAAAACACAGGTTTGTCACCATGAGGTGGCTGCAGAGAAAATCATTTGCTTCACTCCTTGTAAAAATGATGTGAATTAATTTTAGTGTGCAATTTCTTACTAACAGTAAGGGATGTATGGGTGATGTAATGGATAATGGCTTGGGCTGAGAAATCAGAAAGCCGAGTTCAAATTTCAATCAGGTGTGTTGCTTATATGCAAATACTCTTAGTAAAGGTATGAATCCATTTCCTCCACCATCATCTATAGGTTAAATAGTAGGACTTGTATCTGGACAAATCACTGTTATTCTTAAAAAAAACTGTTATTGCAATATTCACTCACAAAAATAAGGTAAAAAAGAATTATTCATATAATCCAAAACATGTTTCGGCTTTAAATAACCCACAAAAGGTTGATAATCTATAAAAAAGATATCAATCAAATCAATGAAAACCTGGACTTAAAGGCTCCCAACTCAAAAAACTCTGGTAACTGGCCTAGCTAAACATACGGACTCAAAGTAAACAACCATTTTAGCATGGTTACCTTATTGGAATTGGTCTTTTATGAAACTTGACAAAAAATTGCATTTATAACATCTCATGCAAATGTGACAAAGAATATAAGAAAGCGGCCATCTCCTGAAAGACTTGAGAAACAGGTTTCTGGAAATGAGCTGAGCCAGTTTAGCACCATTTCTATAGAAAAGAGATTCCTCTCTTGCATTACAAATTGTATACCTGAAGACAGAGTAGACTAGCCAACAAAAGCAATACAAAAAATAAGTTAAATAGTCCAAACAATTCTTGCAATGCAACTAAAACCTTTATTTCCTTGCCTCCCCATGGGAGTGACCTAGTCATTTTTTTTTGTGCGTGGACCAATGTCACCAAAATCTGTGAAAATATGTGAATTTATTGGTTTTTACAAATTTATTTATTAACCTATAGATCTTCAGTCAAGAGAAAATGTAACAGTGACTTACCAGTTTTTAATTTGTAAAACAGTTTGGACTTCTTCCTAAACCAAGGCAGCAATTGATTGATTTCAGTGTTTTGTCGGAAATGAGGTGCTTTTGAAATTACAGCCACGACTTTCTCATAAGTTGTTGCCATATTGACAATAAATTAAATTTACTTTGAAACAATTTTTTTTTCTTTTAAATGAAATCTTTTCACTTTTTTTCTACAAAACAGATCTCTCTGAAAGAAAACATTAAATATATTTTAGCAACAAATTGTCCCAGTTTGCAAAATGAAAAAGAAATCATTAGAAAACTTTGCATTTTTGCTTAACTCATGAGTTGGTAGTTTTCTGCTGAAATAATTTTCACTCATCAAAAATTGAAATTTGAGAACAGTTTGAAAATGATTTTATTTATATTTTTCTCCATATTTCTTGTTCCTACAAAGCAAATGAATGTCTGATTTTAAACAGGCAAGCCATGTGTGAATGATCGTAAATACCAGAGTTAAGATAATCATTTTACAAATGACAGCTTTTGAAGAACCTAGTTTTATCCAATGTGTCTAGAGAAACAGTAAGTAAATAAAAACAATTTAGCAAATTAATTTTATTCTATAATTCTTGTGCTTGAAAAATGTTGGATTGAAAAAAAAAAAAAAAAAACTCTCTGAATCTGCTATCAACACTGCATAGCATGTATTGCTAAGGTTATGTCTGCAGATAACAAATCCAAGGAGATTTTCTAGTCCTCTTAGAATCTTATTGTCCAGTTAAATAAATCTGGTGAAAAAGTACATTCTTGTTATACATCTTCTGTTTAATTCCTTCTATTTAAATATGCAAACTGTTTACTTCCAATAAAGCTCATGGATTATCTATCTTTTCCTTTCTTAAATTTTCATTGCATTCTTCATGCCATACTTTATTAAATGCATTTGTGTAATTCATGAAATATAAGTATAAATCTTTCTGAACTACTATTGATGATTTTGATATCAATCGGGTCATAAAAATTGCATTTTTTTGTTCCAGTGTCTTGAATCAAGCCATGTTTTCCCATATTCTTCTGAGCTCTATTCATTAGAATATTATTACTTTGTTTTATTATATGGTTGATCAAACTAAAAAAAAATTCAGTGGAATTTGTATTCATTCATGTTTTTTTGGCTGTACTGTGAAGATTAATTTGCTCAAGTCTTCCAGTATTTCACCACTCTTATATATTTATCATTTTGAAAAATTTATTTATCCCTAAATTGCCTCAGACTGTTAGCATCTCTATTATAAGGATTGTTCTCTTGGCAATCTTTAACCTTCATGCCTGCAAAAAACAGAATGTCAAAAGGATGGGGTTTCCCATGATGCTACTATTATTTTAACTACCTTCACTCCTTGGCAGTTTTTATTGTTTTAAAAAGCAATGATTAAAATTGTAATGAGATATAAACATATGATGAAAGTGAATTCATACATTTTTTTTTGTTCTTGCGAATTTACAACAAAAATATTAAATACTATTTATTAGATTGTTTATTTGCAAGAATAATTTCATATTTAGAACATTCTAAAAACTAATACATTTGTATTAAAACTAATGCAATATTTATCATTTACATAAAATATGAAAATTTTTTATTCATAAATATATAAACATTTACTATATTATTAAAATGTATGAACCAACTATCAGGAAATCCTTATTTATCATCTTATAAAGTTTGAATTGATTGGCAATTAGCCAATATTGTGCCATCCATTCCAATAATAAATATAATAGTGATTGTTTAAGTCTAATAGTGTTTATTTTGTTTTCAATTCTTAAGAACAAAGAAAATGTATAAATTCACTTTCATATGTTTAGGTTCTATTAAAATTCTAATCATTGCTTTTTAAAACAATAAACATCGCTGAGGAGATAAGGTAGTTAAAATAATAGTGGTGTCAGGGGAAAAACTGTCCTTTCAACACATTTTTTGCAGGCCAAAGATTGCTGTTTTCTCTTTAGATTTTATACATCCTTTTCTATCTCGCTATCTATACTTGTGCATCTGTATTCTGCAGGTTTTTTCTTTTATCTCTGCACATTTTTCCAGCCATTCCTTTTGCTTCTTTGCATTTATATCTAATGTTTTTATTTAATCTCATATATTGTGTGGAATTTTTTCACATTATCTACTCTTTCATTTGAGAATTTATCTGTCAGCCTCCTTTATTTTTCTCATCTTTTGGTCTAATAGCTTATTTTGTGCTTTCCTTTGCTTCTCGTCATTTCAAATACAAATGGTGGATTATTCTCATCATTTTTCTGTTTAGATAAAACTTTTCTATAATATTTTTTAAAATGCTATTTAGCTAAACCAAACTTCAATATAAAAATAATTTCCACTATAGCACATGGGATCAAAACAATGACTTCTAATTATTTTAAGATATAAATGCCTTTATAATTTCTATAATCTATTTTTATAATTTCTATATCTATTTTGGGTACATATGTACAATAGACAAAGTATATATTTAAAAAATGATGCTTATTGATAATGTACTTATCAAAATATCTATTGTTATTTTGAATTTCAACTGGTCATAAAAACTTAGTGATTTCTTAAATCTTAAATAATAGAACATTTATGGTTACATGAGATGAATGAATTCTCATTCATTTAAATTCTATTTTTTCACTATAAAAGTGAATAGAAATTGAATTTGCAGATTCAATAATCAAATAAATGGCTTTTCTTTATAAATCCAAAAATCAAACAAAATATGAGCTTCTTTAAATAGAAGAGACTCCAGGTTTAAATTTATCTTTATGAACATGAACAGACCACACTTGGCTATTCCAATTTTTCAATTCATTGAAGTTTTAAATGTTTCAGACATTCTTAAAAAAAAAAGAAAAAAAAGCAGCCTTGATCAACACCCATTCATTTTACCAAAAAAGACAATCACTTTATTTCTTTTGTATTTCTTATAAATTAATATTTTTAGCATAATTCATTTTTTAAAAACTTTTATTCAATTGATTAAAAATTCTATTCTTAAAAAGAATAATCCCCATTTATTTTTTCCCAATATATTTTTAAAATCTTTTAAGTTCTTAATAAATTCCAATTGAGTGAATTTTCAACTATCAATTTGACAAATATACAAATTTTAATATGGAATCAAGCTTTAGAACAGATTTTGAATTAAAAAGGAAATTAATAAAATTATTATACTAGTATTTATATTGTTTGTCTGATGAAATATCACAAGAAGCAAAAAAAAAAAAAAAAGCCCAAATTTATTAAGTGTCAAGAGAAACATTGCACAACTTCCAAATGGAAGAGACTACAAGCATCTTCATGAAGATATAAAATAATGTGACATTAAATAAACCAGCAAAAAAAAAAAAAATCTAAAGGTTTATTTATTTTGTGTATCTTATCCTCATATTTTATATATATATATATATATTAGATACATACTAACAACTGTTAGTAGGCCATATTAGTAAAAATAGCAGATTAGCAGTCCTAACTGGTAAGATGCATTATCTCCATTCTAATATCAATCCAGAATTTAAAAAGAATACTTTTAATCATCGATTGTTCACTTTTAAATCCATAACTTTCAAATTTAATTAGTTATTTTATCATCCATAATAGAATACTGGACTAAAAATACAAGGTCTCTACTGATAAACAATTTTCCATTGAAGACAGAACATTTTGGCAAATACAGTAAGACTTGACTGTTAAATATTAAAACATTTGGAGTCTGTCTATATTTCTGAGATGAGGTATTATGTACAGTATTTGCATTAGTCGGACTATTGTCCTCATCTTTGTCGCCATATTTGTCACAACGTTTCGGCCGTTGTACGCTCCGGCCTTCTTCAGAGAAAGCGGGACACGCCCTTGTCCGAGAGAGAATACAGTACAATCGTTGGATGAAACATCGACTACATGCTCATATCTCCCAGACGCTTGAGGATTTCTTCAACAGAATTACTAATGAAGAAGACCAGAGAAGTATCCAAAATGACTTGGATAAATCCTTCAGACATGAATTTGATGTAGTCAAGGCTCGCCAAGTGCAAGAATTAAATAGATTGAAAGATCAGAAGGTGACGCACAAGGTCCATCACCCACCAGTGAAAGCAGTAGTCAACATCAGCCAATATCAGCTGAGTGCCTCTGAGGAGTCAGTGTTGAATAAGGGTCTCAACTTCGCCACAACCATCAGGCGGGTGCCATACTTGGACATCATTGCCAGAGTCGAGGAGGTGGCCTTGAACATCCCTCAGTCTCAGGCGGATGAAATGAGATGGAAAGTGAGACAGGCCTTGGAGAGAGCCAAGCTGCCCAGGTCTAACATAACAAAACTGGAGAGACTGGCGATTGAATCACTACAGAGGAACGAAAACATCATCATACTACCGGCTGACAAAGGTAATGCGACTGTAGTGATGGACAAATCGGAGTATACAAGAAAACTGGAAGACCTCATTAGCAATGGTAGCTACAGCAAAGTGAAAAAGGATCCTACTATGAAAACAGAACACAAACTGTCACAGATCCTAATCAAGAACAAGGATCACTTCACACCCAAGATGTATAGGCAGTTATCGCAGTGTTACACCAAGTTACCTCACATATACGGTCTCCCTAAGATTCACAAAGACGGTATTCCACTCAGGCCGATTGTTAGTTGCCAAGGCTCTGTGTGCCACCCTCTGAGTCGCTTCCTTGTAGATATAATCGACCCATTGATTGGAAAGTCTCCTTCAAATGTCCGAAACTCCACCCACTTCGTGGAAATAATCAAAGATGTTCCCATCCTATCCAACCAGATGGTGAGCTTGGACGTGGTGAGTCTGTTCACCAAGGTACCCACGGAGGAGGCACTCTCAGTAGTCAGAGATAGATTGACCTCTGACTCTTCCCTAGAGGAGTGGACCAGTATTCCAATAGATAATCTGATGGAGATGTTGTCTTTCTGTACACAAACAACACACTTGAATGGGATCACATATATCGAAGGATGAGGGCTTAGCAATGTATAGCCATTATCACCAGCAATGGCGAATATATACATGGAATACTTTGAAGAAATGGCATTAGAATCTATATCGCTAAAGCCAACTATATGGTTAAGGTACGTAGATGACACCTTCATACTCTGGCAACATCAGGAAGATGTCCAGGTTCTACTGGACCATGTGAACTCAATAAGACCTTCGATACAGTTCACAATGGAGAAAGAGAGTAACAACTCACTCTCATTCCTGGATGTACTAATATCTCGAACAGAGCATGGCTTCAAGACATCCATATACCGTAAACCAACATTCACCAGACAGTACCTCAATTTCGACTCCCACCATCCATACAGCGTAAAGAAAGGGATCTTCCGATGCTTACAACATCGAGCAAAAGTCATAAGTGGCAATCCAGAGATGATAGATAAGGAATTGGTCAGTATAAGCAATACCCTACAACGTAACAACTACCCTGGGTACACGGCAGCAGCCCCCAAAACTGGGATAGGGGGGTACAAGAGGAGGAGGAGGACAACAACACTCAGAAAACAGTCTGCCTGCCTTATGTGAAGGGGTTATCAGAGAAAATACAAAGGATCTGCGGTCCATATAACATCAGGACAACCTTCAAAAGTGTGACAACTCTTCACAGATATCTCTCACGAGTGAGACCCCCCACAGAGGGGAACATGACTAAAGACTGTGTGTACGCTATCCCGTGCAGCTGTGGAAACAAATATAAAGGAGAGACAGGCCGCCCCCTCAAGGTAAGGCTTCAAGAACACCAGAAAGCTGTAATGCGAGGGGAAGTAGAAAAATCAGGCATGGCTGACCACATATGGAGAGAGAAGGGAGATCACCGACCCCTGTGGGATCATGTTGAGATCAGAGATCATTGGAAAATTCGTAAACTTAAGGAATCAGCACATATGCTAGGCCACAAAAAAAATCTCCTGAGCCGACCAAGCATAGAAATAAATACAATACGGGAACCAGTAATAAGGAGTGCCAGAGAAAAGCAATGATAACAAAGTTGCAATATGAACTCTGGTGAAGACATGCAATGATAACAGCAAAATTGCAATATGAGCACTGGTAAAAAATGATGCTGAAAACATTAGGTTTATAATACTCAGAAGTTCATACCCAGATGTCCTCAAGGACACATGGCACAGTAGATAAAGGCGTTGGTTAGATCCAGTGACAGACCCAAAGAAGGTTAAGGCAGTGGAGAACTTTCGGAGGGAAAATTAGCAGGAGATAACTGATAACTGACATCCATTAAACATGGCACGTGGAACTAGAACAGTCTACCCCAGTGATCGAAATAAAGGGTTTAGTTCGAAATTCCAGCCACCTGAAGAAGGCCGGAGCATACAACGGCCGAAACATCGTGACAAATATGGCGACAAAGATGAGGACAATAGTCCGACTAATGTAAATACTGTACATTAAAACATTTGGATTTAAAAATAAAAAACTACAATTGCCAAGTGATGTAAATATTTTCTATTACTTAGCAAAAGCTAAACAAATGCTTCTTAATATTTTTGTCCTAAATTAGCAAAATTAACCTCTAAAACAAAACAAAAAAAATAATTAATTTAATAATTTGGTTTGTACAGAATTTGAAACAGAAAAATACTTACTCGACTTGAATTCAAAGTTGTTTTTCAAAGGAGTTTCCATTTCCAACAATTTTAAGAAAATTATTAATCATTTTTATCAATTGTAGAATGTCTATCCATTCTGAAATTAAAGGAATTTGTTAAAACTGTTTCTGTCTTTACCCACTTGGATAAAAGAAATGTCTAAGATGAAATAACCAACATCTGTCTAAAATGACTATTTGATGAATATCAATTGTATTGCAAAACTCTTTGCTTTCATGCAGTGCTTGGCCTTTTTACAGTTGCTTCCAATATTTTTGGTGAAATTTTCATGAATGTGAAATTCACATCACCTTGCTTATATCCATGTTTGACTTGTGAGATTTGGTGTGATTAAAAATTTCCTTATGTTTAAAAAAATATAACTCCTATAAATATTACAATGTGGATTTTTAGTTTTACAAAAATCAGCAAAAGTCAAACCACATTGATATCAAAAGTTATCAGAAAATCTGTTAGTGGTAGTGGTGGTGGTTTCATTTCTACTTGAACAAGGATTAATTTTGATAGGCTGGATTTCATGTATGAAAAGGAACTAATTGTCAAAGGGAATTAAAAACCACTTCAGATAAACCTGGGAAACGGAAGCTATAAATCGAACTTCTGTAAATAAGCAATAAATTTATTGCAATTCACCAACACCTAACCCCAACTTGCCTGAAGCCCATTAGCCTCTGGGTATTATCAACAGAAAATGTAGTCTCTTCCCCACAAGAAGGGGGGGGGGAAAGAAGCAAACTACAATCAGTAATATAGTTACAAGCCACCTAAGGCTTCCAGCATTCCCTTACCTAACAATATGAAATCAGAATTTCTTTTATTGAAAAATAAAAACATGTAAACTTTTTTTTAAAGATTTCAAAGCAAATGCACACATAAAAACAAAACAGTTGTTTTACATAGCAGTTTTGACAATTTTAATTTATTTCTCATAAAAAAAAAAAATGCATATCATTTTATTAAATATTTTGAGATGCCTGCTGTGTATAAGAGCTAAGAGGTCTTGGCCTTAACAAAATTTGAGCATTATATTTTTTACTAGAGCTGGGAAGAGCATTCTTTAGTATTGTAAAGTGATCATTTACAGAATTCTTGTGCTTAATGACTGAACTATGTTGCTAAAATCTATCCGACACATTTATAATCTTCTATTCATTTAATATTAGCAAAAACAACAGACCAAATGTGACTATGTATTTAGAGATGCTTGATAAAATCCAAAGAAAAATTTGCAAAATTATTAATCCTGATTTAGCATCTTGGTTTCCCTGTGTCTATTTTTTTTTTTATAGTTTCATGATAATTGTTCTGATCTCTTTGGTACCTTGACTTTACAAATTTAAGCACAGTACTAGATTGGCAGCTAGGTTACATCATTTTACAGTAGAAATGGCTAGATGTAACCATAAGTTTTATGCTAAGTTTCTTCTCTTGCATTTCTCACTTGTGAAACTCTTCCAGCTTCTTGCTTGCCCGTCAACTTTGTTTTTCAAAAATTTTAAATGCAAAGTCAATTGTCATCTGTTTTAATTCTTTTTTTTTATTGTTCTTTTTTCCTTAATTTATCTCAGATTTTCACTCAGTAACCACTTGCCTCTTAGTGGCTTTATCACCTTGCTTAGATAAAAAAAATAAAATATATATATATATATATATATATATATAATTTCAAATGAAGAAAAAATTTAAAAGAAATCCATGTGTATATAATGCAAATATTAGAAGTCTTCATGTTACTCAACTGTGAGGACATCGTTTAAGAATCATCAATATGAAGTTATAATTATTCAATAATAATAATATTGGCATTCTAAGAAGTCAGTGCACCACCTTCCAACAGAGAAAATGAGACTCAAAATGTTTTAGGAGGACTTTAACACCTGATTTTTAGTTGATCACTGAATATTAGCCAAAAGAAATGCCAAGACACTAGAGATGGGTTTATAATGCATGAGGGTATGCAGAAGCTGTCAACCAAAATGTTTGAATGGTAACCAGAAACGATATGTGGACATCTTCAAGATGATTTGGCATCATTTTCAATAATCTAGTGCCAATTTTTTGAGCTGACTTGTCACTGATAAAACTTAGTTAAACCACCATGATCTTGAAACTAGTGGCAGCACTTGGGTTCTCCAAGTCAATAGAAATTAGACTCAAAACTTAGCAGGGACAAGGAATGTATTTTGATGTCTATTTTCAGAACGGCCAAACAGTTAATGCAGAATATTATTTTAATTTGCAATTTAAGGAAAAAAAATGATGAGGAAAGCTATGGAAATAGGTTCTCTTTTTGCCAGATAATACACTTGCTTAGAGGAATGGCAAGATGAATCTTTTAAAGAATTTAAAAGAAAAGTATATAGACTATTTACTCACTAGACCTTGCTCCATTTATTTCCTGTTTCCAAACTTTAAAAGGAGTTTAAAAAGGTGGGAATTTAAACAATTCATTCAGATGACCAAACAATAGATTTTTTTTAAAGTGGTTACAAAATAGATGACCTCAATTTCAAGGAGATTTTAACTACTTTTATAAAAATGAAATTGGATCCAACATTAATAAACATTGTGCTTATTACTTTATGTAATCATACTAATTTAATGTTTCCACTTAGTCAACTGAAAATCTAAGCAGCATTGAAATGTGATAAAGTTCAGAATTTTTTGTTTTGCAGCACACATACTTTGTTGGTTAGACAGCCATGGAATTTTTCACAATAAGGAATGGCAAACATTAGAATTTGTACATTTCTTTTGGGCAATTATGGTGTCAGATTGTAATTATGTATTGTTGTAGCCTATATTCTCTTCTGTTATTAAATATGTCAACAAGAAGAGTTCATATATGTGTATGTGCAGAAAGGAAAAAGAATTATTTGGTGCCACTATCAAGCTATAAAATATTGAGTGTTTAACATTGAATTGGTGATTAAACAACCCAAATACTTTTAGTTTTTTTTGTTTTTTTTACATTTTCTTAGATGAAGTATTTTTTTTTTACTCATTGTAAGCGGGAGTGGCATAACATCTGACCAAGAAGCCTAAAAAAAAAAAAAAAAAAAAAAAATTAAAAAAAACCCCAAAAAACTAATGTTTGGCCAGTTATAGTTTTATATAGTTGTGATAAATAAAAAGAGAAAATTAGTCTGGCAAACAATATTCAATGACAGTTTATTCATTTAAAAAGTAACTGTTTATAAAAGTGAGCCTATAAAACAAGAAATATTCATAATGTTGGTGATTTTTTTAAATGAAAACTGCTAATAATAGAGATAAGAGGGAAAATATGCACAGAAAGCATTATTTATCTAGTCGAAATAGAAATATGCTTTCAAAAATATGTCATGTAAGAAATTTGCTAGGCATATTTTTGATTGAAAACATCATTTGCAAGTCTTAATGGATAATACAGTAAAATTTGTACTGAAAGCTTGACTCACAAGTTTCATAAGGTTTTATTAAAAATTTACAAGCTAAAATCTATTTTCAAGTGATAATTTCTAACTTCTAAAAGATTAACATTCACACCTGTTAAACTTGCTTGCCTAAGCGTGTGTGTGTAATTATATAAGTGAACATAGAAGCCAACACTTAGAGGCGACAGTCTGTTTCATGCTATATCCAATCGTCAGGCCTGACGATTACATATCGCATGACTTCTATGTTCACTTTTATATTTACACACACTATCTCTGATATTGAGCACTTTATCCCATAAATATAGCACACCTTAAGACTATATTTCTTTATATATATATATATATATAAAAAAATGTATGTATGTATGAGTAGAATATATGTGAACAGAATAATGAGATAGTAAACTGTAAGAATTGAATTTGCATAGTTCATAAACCCATTTCAAGAATAGCAATTTTCAGTAATACTTCATGTTAATAAGACCCCAAGAATTTACCTATAAAAAACATAAAATAAATAACATGCTTGTATTATAAACTGGCAAGGATACAGAACATTGTGTGGAGGGAAAACTAAATCATGCAAAAAAGGTTATCTTTTATTACACAACATAATGAGGGGGGGAATTTATTTATACATGAAAAAATAGCTTTTACAGGAAAAATATTCTGATGCAAAAAACCAATGTAGCAGAACTTTCGTGTACACATCATCACATCATTAGATTTGCTCCAGTTGGATGTCAATATGAAAAGATTGTATATCCAACATATCACTGACCACAAGAAAAATGAAGTCAGGGTTGAGGCAAAAGATCTTGAGAGATTATCTTTGTGCCTTATTGATAGTCAAGAAATGAAATCACTTGAATTCAAAAATCAAGTGATGGAATTATGGGTATTCTTGTAATGAATATATGAAATTGCTTCACTTAGCTACAAATGACATTTTCTGCACTTTGAGGACTTCTGGCAGGGGTCACCTCACACACACATTATATATATATATATATATATATATATATATATATAGAGGCTATCTCGCACCTGGATGTCTTGAAAGTCTTCATGCCATAGATCTTGTTTATATATGTGCCATGATCATGCTCAAACAGAAACTTCACCCTGCAACAACACTTAATTTTATTTATATTTTACAATCATAAATAATGTCTTTAGTTGATCCTAACTGAAATATTTTGTGAAGTGAAAGAAAAACTTCACTTATGTTTCAAGTTGTTCCCCACCACTACCACCTCCTTGCTTCACAAACTCATTGCTTTTTACATAAAGGAAACATTAATGGCAATAAACAGTTATTCATACCTACTCACCAAATTCACCCTCCATTGGCCCATCCCTCACATTCCTATTAATTCTTCAATCACCTAATCTAGCCAATGTCCATTAACAACAACATTCTCTAAATATACAGTATCTGTTTGATTTCAGATGAAACTTCTTGGTATCCAATGTTATGAATTGAAATATAAAACACTAAGGAGTGCAATAGCTTACAATGACATTTTCAACCGTCTCTAGGAAACAAGAAGTCTTTTCATTGTACCTGCAAAGCTATAAAACATTCTAGAAGCAAATGAGTACAAAGCAAGGATATAAAAATTAAAAAGGCAGAAAAGGTGTTCATTTATTTTATATAGAAATAAAAAAGTCAAACTCAATGTATAAAATACACTTAACATTAATTTAATTGATGCTTCTCTATCGCATGCAACTTTTGTTTACAACCTGGATATGGTCAGCAATAACAAAATGTTATTCTAATTGAATAATAAAAATCTTAGATTAATATTTTAAAGATTTTAAATGTAAATTCTTCATGTATATTTTATATTCTTATCAGGACGAACAATAAGTACAAATATTCTTTTTGCATTAACATTAGTTAGTGAACCGAGCTTCAGCTGAATGCCAAGTGTGTCAAGATATTTAAAACAGTTTCAAGTTTAAACACTGAAGTATTTTAAAAAAAGGTATAGAAATTTGAGATGATCAAATGAATAGAGACATTTCTTAAATGAGGCAAGTGGGACAACCAGTGAAGATCAAATTATCAGTGATCTGCAAAATTAGTGTCTTAATTAGTAGTCTACAGCAGTGTTCACCCTATATTGTTGTTTATAGGCAATATTTAAGTGAGGATTATTCTGGCATTCAATTATTTAAAATACAATATCAGACTTGTACTGAAATAAAAACAATTTTCAAGCTTGCATTTTCTGTACACTATTTTGGCTCAAATATGGGACACCCAGTGAGGATCAAGTTCACTATTCTAATAATGATCCTCAAGACTAGCTTGTTAAGCATCATACCATAAGGTGCCAAAAACCTCAGTAGCTTGTGCTTATACTAAAAAAATAAATAAATAAAAATACAATACAACTACTTTACAAGCTGTATTGACAAAAGAAAATTAGTTTTAGATAAACTGATAAGAAAAGTGGAGAAAGCTTCAATTTAAGTTGTTAATAGTTCTTAATGAATCTAATAAAATCTTGTCAGTAAATGACAGCTAAGTAGGCTAGGTGTTGAGCGAAGTTCTTTGCTGTTCGTGTCGCTTTTTTAATAAACATAGGAATTATGAAGAAACATTTTCCTGACATAAAAAACAACTTGTATTCAATTTTATTGATTCCTTATTGAAAATTCTCACAAAATTCATTTTTAACAAAGAATCTAAACACAAAAAAAAGAATCATTGGTTAATGAAGGTTTAAATATTTGCATCACAACCTTCAATTTCATTTTTGGAAACTGTTGACCAAAGTCCCCTCCCCAGAAAAAAAAAATCCTTTCAATCAAGTTTATAACAGCATACATTTCATAAAAGAGGGACAAGCACTAACTTCATTGTTCAGTTTTGTTTGTTCAAAAGAACAAGGGTGGGTATTTACTTTTAGTAATGCATGCATGTCAAATGAAACATTTTCAGAAGTAAAAGCTTCAGTCATCACCTAATATTTTCACAAACTTGTATTCTCATTTAAATTGTGACTTAAATACAAACTGATATTTGTTATGCAGAAGTTCAATAGAATTTTCCAAACTGAATCAATATTATCAGCCATTTATTAATCAAACAGGAGTTATGCTTAAAGTTTTAAGATATAGTTATTACATTTTTATAATATACTCACCTAAAAATTAAAAAAAAAAAAATGATAATTGTTTAAAGAGAATTGAGATAAAGACAACTGAAGCTTCAAAATTTAGTTTCAAAATTTTTGTAAATTTTGGTTCATATAACATCATCATAACAAATAAATAAAACAAGTCCTCACCCTCTGAAAAATTGGTAATTTTTCAATATTTACTTTTCTGTAACCTGGTACATATGAGCATAAAAATGATTGATACACAACTAAGTCTCTTTTCACTGACAAGTTGAGAATTTTCTAGTTAACAGAAAACATTACCTTATAATATAGGAAAGGAGGGAGAAGAACCTTCAGCCATTTATTCTTTCAAGAAATCAGCTGCCATGAACCCAACAGATTGTGCTGTTGGAAACTTTGGGGACATAATGGTTGGTTAGGCAAAGTTAAGAATTGATTTCAAACTCAATGAAATTGCCTTTATTAGCTATAAAAAGGAGTGGGGGTGCCACTTGTGTGAAATTTAAGTGACTTAAGAACAAATCAATTCTTTAGCAACTAAAAAGAGTGCATCACAATCAGCAGCAGGAGGGAAAGCGTGCTCATTTTTAGCATTGGAAAATGCAAACAACATAAGGTAAAGTGTGGCCGGATATAGCTTTGTTTTGCTGAAAACAAGTAGGCAAGCAACTTTGCTGCTACTTCAGATGTTAAACTAGAAAAATAATCAAGACATTATCACAGTAAATAGGTAGGCAGGCCCTCATCACACACACAGACAGACTTAGTGGGAAAGAGCATAGCAGCCTCATGAATAGAAGGCTTCAATTGTGGAGGCATACATCTTATGAATGATAGGTCGTCTCATTTTCAGAGTTGGGCCTGAAAAGAATAGATTAGAAAGCACATGTGAGAAAAAGTATTAAAAAGAAACTTTTTTTTTTAAATTTCAAAAATTGATGTGTGTGCCTTAAAGAATATTTTTGTAATGGATGCGAGTTATTTAACACAAGTTATTTCCACAAAACAATTAAGTAAACAAGAATTTTGATATAAACAAGTCTGTCAACTTGCAGAGAAGATAAAATTTGAGCAAATTAAATATTAAAATATCAAGAAAAAATAAAAAGAATTTAAAATAAAAACAACATACATGTCAACACTTATACTAAGGGCAATGCTTGGAAGAATTATAGCTTCAGATGTAACCATTACATTTGAGGAATTTTTGCAGACATTTAAGATATTTTCTTAAATGAAAAATTAGTAATAATTTTGTCAAGCTTGACAAATATTGAATTAAGCCTGAATGTTTTAGAATGTCTATTTGAGACAACTGAAAGCAGAAAGCAATTTTTTCATAAAATTAAAAAGCTTTAGCAATTACAAGTGAACCTGAAAAACATTAACCATCTGATGATGCCTATAATTACATGGAGAAAACAAAGTGAACTACAAATGGTATTAACTACCAAGAAGCAGTTCATATCATTCTTTGTTCAAATTAAGAATCTTTTCAAAACTGAATCAAGGTTTTCCATACTGACTTTCAAGTTTATTGTATTTGTAATAAGCACTTATATTGCTAACCCCATAAGAAAGATAATTCAGACTTTAGTCAATTACAAGCTATAATACTCTGTAGTCTGTGTAAAGGTAAAATGAAATAAGATCAGTAACAAATTACAAAACAAGTGGAGTTGCAAATATGGCTCAGAAGTTACAAAGAACTGGAAGCTAATTATGTTAGTGCTGGATAGGTAACATCAGTTACCATAAATTGGAATAATAAAGTTAAAACCATACCACTAAGTGATCAGTCTAGTAATTGAAAGATGTTTTAAATATTTATAATACATCAAATTTAGTAATGTGTCTTAAGAGCTAATAGTGTTAACATTGTAATTCAGGTTTAAACTAGGACAAATGGTCAAGTTTTGCCTAACTTCTACCTCACTTTTTTCATCAGGTATTGGTAAAATCTTATAGGAGGCTTACCTAATTCACCTCCAGGTATAGAAAAATCTGCTGGCAAAATGGCCCATTTCTGCACTTTTGCCGCTCTCGAAACAGCTTTCTTGTTCGCCTTTTCAATTCCATTCTCAATGGCCTTCACCACATTTTCATCTTTTCCATTCAAAAGGTCTTGTACAGTGTTTGCTTGACTGTTGACACGGCGACACCATTCTTTAGTTGCTTTTGTCAATTCATCCTTTGGTACTTGAGTATCCAAATCAATTTCAGTCTTTCAGAGAAAAAGAGAAAATTCAATAAAATGATTAAAGCAAGAATCATCGGAAAAATTTAAAACAAGAATCATCGGAAAATTTAATCTAGAAGAAATTTATAAACTGTCTAGAATTTGTAAAACTAAAATTCTAAAAATGAGAATTTATCCAGTGGATCCAATACTTTGCAGAGTTGAGAACAAAAATGCATCAAAGTAATTTTTAATATATTTAGATCATAAATTATGTTCAAAATCAGAGTAAAAATAAAAAAAAAAAAAAAAAAAAAAAAGACACTGCCAGTATATCCTTGATAATTTATAACACTAACATATTTTGGAAAAAAAAAAAGAAAGAAAAGAAGCAGAAACTAATATCATTAAAATCTTCTAATGAATTTAATGGCTAAACTTATCTTTACAGAAAAATCGAGGATAAACATACCTTAAGTGTGAGGAGTATTGAAAGAAACTTTCGTTTGTCTCCAACCAACATACAATGGCTGATGATAGGCAATTCTTCTTTTACAGATTCTTCAATTGGACAAGGGGCAATATTTTCACCACCAGCTGTGATTATCAACTCTGAAAATATAAACAAAGTATATAAATTAATTATAAAGTGTCTTTAGTAAAATCTCATGGCACATTATGCGGAAGTATGTGCAGATGACATGGAAAATTAAATCAGCAAGAAGATTTCAATTTCATTGTGTTCACATTGTACTAATGCCACTGGAAACATTATGAATCTATTTCTCTTTCCTCAGATATGGGTGAAATAACAGGGTAAATTTGGCTCTCTAGCCTTGGTAAGGTAACTAATTTAAGGAAGACAACTTTAAATTCATAACAGGAAACCACTGCCTTTCCCCAAAGCAGTCCTGGTAATTCACAAATATTAAAGGAAAGGAAATTGTGAAAAATCATGATTGCCTGATGGTATTTAAAAATGATTACAATCTTATGAATCAATATATGCAAAACATGTTTGAAAAGGTCTGATATTAAACTATTTTAATATAGAAATACACAGCTAAAACTTAAATTCTTAAGATATTCTTATAAATATCAATATTAATTTCAATTTCTGGTACATAAGTTAGAAACAATTAGATTTTTCTAACTGATAAAAATATGTTCAAAATAGAATTTGAGTAATGATAGCATTGCTGTCATTAAAGTGCAAGATTTATGGGATTATTTTTCAAACAGAAGTTATAACTTTAGAATTGTTCGTTTTTATACCAATATTAGAAGACACATACCAAAACAGACATAACAAAAAAAAAGACAACACACCTTTAATTCGTCCTGTGATATAAAGGAATTCATTCTCTTTTTTGCCAATATCTCCTGAATGCAACCAACCTTCTTCATCAAGAGCATCTTTAGTTTTCTCAGGGGCATTCAAGTAACCCATAAATATATGCCGACCATACATGCACACCTGAAATAGTTAAAGTTTTTAATTTTTGCATCTTTACATGAAGAAGAAAAAAAAAAATCAAAATGTGTAAAGGTTGCATTTTCTGTGTATTATACAATTTGATATCAATGTTTTGAAGACAGAATTAAGCTGTAATGCTTCTGTTTCTTAAGTCATCAAAAATTGTGAATTCTTGAAATAACCCCGCAGTATTTATAAAGACAATTTTCACCAAATTACTAAGAACTGTTTTTGATTGAGATGGCTGATGTTCAAATTTCTGAGTCTGGTTCAGATTTCTATATTTCAAAACTTGTCAAACATTTTATGTATGTATATTAAAGTGCTCACCAATTTTAAGAAAAGCAACTATTTAATGTTATGTGAAAAACTAACTTTAAAAATGTTTTTAAATAACTTAAAATACTTGTGAATTAGTCATGCAAATTTAATAGCAAGTTTTAGATATTGAATATGGAAGATAAAATGTTGAATAAAATTGAAGTATCAATTTTTCAGCAGTTTTTATATGGTAAGGAGTGCTCTTCAAATTTTAAGCATAAATTTAAAAATTAGTTTATCATATTAAAGAATTATATACATGAAATAGATCAAATAACCTAATCACTACTACATGGTATAAGACTGGACACTTAGTATGTCAGAAAGAATTTTGAAATTTAACATTCCAAATTTAAATTTATCATTTTGAAAAGTATAGAAACATCCATTGCCACAATGTGGTAAACTATTTTTTTTTGTATGTTTTTGCAAATTCAGAAAATAAAGTAACAATGAAGTAACAATGAATTTCATACTTTTTAACAACAATTTATCATTTTTCTAAAATAAAAGTTGTAGAAATATTTTCAGTTAGTTTTTAATAGACAACAGAATATAGAAACATGTGAACAGAAAGCCTTACCTCTCCATTGCCATCTTGATCTGGAGAGTGGAGACGAGTTTGACTTCCTGGAATATCTACACCAACACTGGTAATCCTGAACCTTTTTGATGTGGAGACAGTATGGGGTCCAGTTGATTCACTCATGCCATATGTCTCATAGACAGGAATATCAAGACTCATCATAAACTCTAAGGTTTCTTTCATAATAGGAGCAGCAGCACTTAATGCAAGTCTACATCGATCAAGACCCAATTGTCCTCTCACTTTCTTGAATACGAGAGCTTTGGCAACTGGCCATAGAAGAGGTTTACCTGCTCGTCTGAAAAATATTTCAAAAGCTAAAAAGAAAATCTAAAAGTATGGTTCATAAACATTAAAAATACCTTTTTAATATGAATTTTACAAAGATATAATCTTTTTATCTAAGTGGGTTATGAAGATATTATATTTGGATGTAAATTGTTAAGAATTACAAGATGAATTCTAGTGGCTGACTGATTTGGGTTTTTATGGCTTATTTAAAGCTGAAACATTTCGAATTGTAAGAATTTTTTTTTTTCTAGAATAGCAATGATTTCCCAGATTTCTAGATACACATCCTATTTAACCCATAGTTGGGATGGAGGAGATAGATTCATATCTTTCTCAATAGTATTTGTACATAAATGAATGTAACAAAACCAACTGGAATTTGAATTTTGTTCTCCATTTTTTCATTCCATGCCACTAGACAAAAATCATAGTGGAATAAGGCTTTTTCAACTTCAACAGTCACTTGAAAGCCCAAACCTAATTGTTTAAAATAGCTATAACTACTATAAGTTATAATATTAGTACTGATTCTAAATAAACCATAAGCAAAAAGTTTACTACTTATTTATATCATTTATCTAATTTTTATTATAAAGTTTGTTTTTTTTTCACTACTTAAGACTGGTTAACTTGGGAAAAATTGGGGAGGGGGATAATTTTTGTAGATTAGCTGTTTTTAAACCTCTCCACCCCAAAAGTCTGTAAGTAAAATAGCAAGTCCATGATTGTATTGATTGATTTAATACTGCATTGATATCATAAACAAGACTTTTGTATTGCTCTTTCTGCTTAAGAGCAGATAACCTCTTTTTATAGACCAAAGACCTCCCTTTTAAATTGAAGAATCTCAATTATATCTTAGGAAGATTTTTAAACATTTTATGTACATATATCCTTTCTATGGAGGTTCAAATTCTCTTAGTTATATGTAAAGCAAAATTAATTATACCAGAAGATTGTGTATTTACCAATTAATAAACATAAAAAAACACATTCCATTCTTATATTCTAAAACATCCAAATACTATTGTGTTCATATAGTACATTAAAAAAAAAAAAATAATCAATACATTACATGCATATTCTTTCACTAATACTCAAGCAATATATTCCCTTATTAATTTTTCAAAAAATTAGAAAATTAATTTTCTTAGTTTAATTGTATACATGTGTAAATTTACTAAAATGTTAAACTATTTAGAAAAAAAGAGAAAAAAAAAAAATTCAATTATTTGTTGCAAGACAAACAAATACAATTTTTCCTACAACTAAAATCATTCATTTTTTATATTCATGTCACATGAATACCAAGAGTGAAAGCATAGGATTTGAAATTAATTTTATATTTAACACAAAGGGAGGGGGGGAAATTAAATATGAAAGACATTCTTTTACTGCTTACATTTTTGGAAATTTATTCAAAAGTTGTTTCTCAATGCCTTTAAACATTTTCAATCCATTAAGTAATTAGAATACAGTAACCAAATGGGATAATATTTATTTTCAAAATTATTAGAATATAAGCCGCAGCATGATACTTGAAGCAATCCAAAAGAAATAAAGCACAACAGAATTCATAGTTTTAGTCAGTAGTATCTCATTTAGTCTAAGAAATCATCCAACCAAGGCAAAAATGCATGGGTTTTGTTTTTTTTTCATTAATAAAAAAGATTCATTATGCATTCTGAATATCCCTTATATATTATTTGCTACTTGTTTACACCACATTTAATTAAAACTGTGCACTATATGAAAGTGTCATGAAATACTTGTATTAAACATGTAACTGAATTTTATGTTAATATAAAAAAATGCTGTATAAAATGCAGTATTTAAGCCTTATATAACACAAAAGCTTTAACAAGTTTTCTACAGTAAAGCAGAAAAAGAATCCCAAATTAAAGGATGAAACCAACCCAACCAACCCTAGGACAGGAGCATTTACTAGACTTGGACAACCAATAAAGCAAGTCGCGTGGAGAGAGAGAAAAAAAAAAAGAAAGACACATTCTAGTGACAACATGTAGGACAAATGAAACAGTTTGGAGGAGGAGGATTTTAACAAGCAGGATGTTGATAGCCACAAGGGGTGGGAGGCGTATATATTGATGCATTATTAGCAAGAAAAATTAAAATTAAAATTAGAAAGAAAGAAAAAAGAAAAAGTGAAAACAGATTAATTATTTAGAAGTTGATCTTCTAGACATTACTGGCAGATTATTCCTTCATTTTTAAACAAGGCTTTTTTGAAGGGGGACATTATTTCTTTCTTTAGGATCCTCATAACATTTCAATTAATAGTTAAAAATTATGCAATTAAGTTTAAATAATTTTATTAACTCATAATTACCAAGAAGTTATTTTTCTTTGGAAAAGTTTCTTTTATAATTATTAAAATCTTAAAAATAAAAGGTTAATTATAAAACTCTTCACATTTTGGAAAATTTGGCTCATTCTATGAAAAGATAAATTATCTATGGGAATGCAGAGTCTAATAAAAACCAAGAATAGTTGCAATAGAAACTTGTTTGACTAAAACATTTAAGTGTTAAATTTCTCCTTGTAGTAAAAAAGTGAAGTGCATAATCAAAAGCACAAAATCATTTCACAAAAAAAAAAAATAAGTATTTGACAAAACATTTGGTTCATAAGGAGTTAGTCAAAATTACTGACAACACAACATGCTCAGATTTTAGCCATGCAAATCATTTACAACAGGATACAGATGTAGATTACATTTAGAAATATTCATGATAGTGCTATTTATATCAAGCTAATAAATGAACTAAATCTATTTTTGAAGAAAGAAAGGGTAACACAAAGAAAAAAAAGGAAAACAGTTACCCTAAAAATGGAAGGAAAACTAATATTGAGAACTAATATGTAACTATCTTTTACATTACATCCTTGGAAGATGTAAAGAATGTGCAAAAAATCATACCTGGAACCACAACTCAAATTAAAATGTGAACGGCTGAAATTAATAAAAGAGGGTTGGGTACTAAAAATTCATACATAGGGATGCCATCCACAGCAAAAAAAAAAAAAAAAAAACTAATAAAATTAGGAATATTGAAATGTTGTGAAGAATGTTTTTTAAAAACAGAAAAGCCTAAATTGTCTATCCATTTTGCACAAAAGGAAAGTGGCTGAGAGTAAATAAAAGCAAGCTTTAAAGAAAAAACAAAAAAAAGTTTCTGTTCATGCAGACATGATAGTGTTGTTACAAAATCTGACAAGACAAGCTAATCAAGACAATAATAGCACAATGTGATTACCGCTGGAATTTCCCATGGCTCTGAAGGCTATTGAAAAAGATGGATTTTTTTTTTTTAAAAACAAATCAACCAATGTCTTTATTTTATTACAAAAAAAATTAAAGAGAAAATAAAAACAGCGATACATTTATGTGTGTAAAAGGAGCAACTGAATAAACAGGTCAAAATTCGTTTTCAAAAAAATAAGTTTCATGAAATGAGAAAAAAAAAAATATTCAAATGTGCATTCAGTTTTTCATTAAATTTTCTGTATTCTCTTAAGGACATGTTTGTTCTTAGGTTGTTCAATATGAATTTGCCAATTTTGTTTTAAGCTTGACATTTTTAGTGGGTTTTTTTTTTTATATTTTTTCTACATAAGTAAATAAAAATAGTTTATGCTTTTAAGTTTTTATTTAGACAAAAATGAAAACAATATTCAACTTATAACTGAGCTAAGTGGTAACCGAGTGGAAGATGCAACAAAAAATTTAATTTGGTCAATGCTATCCCTTAACATCTAGATTTAAAAAAAAAAAAAAAAAAAAAAAAAAAAAATCTGGTTCAAATTTCAGTTCATAAAGCCAGGAGTGAGATTGGTAGGAATGTTTAATGAAGCTAGTGGTTGAAAATGACCCCAAAATAAATTTCACTAGAGCAATTGGAAATATTTGATGATGGCTAAAGACAAGTGGCAAGAGAAAAAAATATGATTGATAAAAAGCTTCTATTTGAAAATGTAGAGACTTGCATTCACCATGTTCAACAGTATAAAGCCAACATTTTTGGAGTGTATCAATTATATGTAATGAGAGAGATTTGGTTTGTATATTAGTAGTTGTGCACAATGACTGTGTATTTGAAATCAAAACATAATAAGCTGAAACCATCTGTGAAAGGCAATAGTAAGCATTTGGTGAAATTGCAGTTTTTATAGATCATGACTTCCTTTTGAAGTGACCAACCAGTATAGTAGGTCAAGCAAATATCCTTAACATACAAAATAGTTACTCTAAAGAAATGCATGAAAATGCATTTATTTCATGAAATGGCATACAACAGTATGACATACCAAGTTTCAAATGCTACATAGAAAATTATCACTTAATTGTTTATACAGTAGTCCACCACTATTAGGTGAACCAGTTTACTATAGTACCCAGTGAACCGCAGGTAGGTGGTGGACACCAAGATTTTGCTCTCGTACCCTCAATATCACTCACTTTTTTAGAAATTCCACCCTATTTTACCAATTTCTGGGCCATCTTATTCACCATGGACAGAACAAACAGTAACCACCAGATGGGTCCTAATTTGTTTTAATAATTAGGCCCCTTTTTCACATATTTTACTTTGATTTTGATGATCAAACAGCCCAAATTTTGCTAAATTTTAGCACCTCAGCCATTTCACATCTAATCTAATTGTATTGGTAATAATTACACACGATTACTTCATATTTCTATTGTGTGTGTGTGTGTGATCAAAGCGTTCCTATAATATTAGACTAGTTAACAGGAATTCAATCACTGCAATCAGATATCACCGATTGGGGTATAAATAGGAGTACTTTTCTCTGGTTGTTCAATTTGACTGTCCAACAATAGACATCAAGAATCTCTCATAAATAAATATAAATAGCACATAGTAATTAGGGGTCGCAATCAGGAATTCCTGGGAATAAATTTCCTGGGAAATTGTGACTCCTAGTAGTAATACAAAATGTCTAAATGTAAAGCATACACAGTAAAGGAAAAACTGTATTATATAGATAGGATATAGAATGGTAAAACAAAGGCAAAGATCAGCAGGGATACAGGGGTACCTGAATCCACCCTCAGGGGTTGGTTGAAGGAGGAGCCCAAGCTGCAAGAGTTCACAGAGTCTGTCAATGGGTCAGAAGGGCTGTGTAGAAAGAAGGCCTGGACAGCCAATGATGAACAGCTGAACAAGGCTATGCTCACCTGGTTTGTGAAAGAGCTGAGCCAGAGGACTCTGTCAGGTCCCATCGTGAGGCACCAGGCAGAGAAGTTTCACCACCAGCTCCATGGAGGTGAGGGAGACTTCATTGCCAGCAAGGGGTGGCTCCAGCGTTTCCAGAAGAGGCATGGCATAGGAGCAGTGAAGATCCATGGGGAGCAGAGGTCAGCTAACACAGCAGCAGCAAACTCCTTCCCAGCCCAGCTGAAGAAGGAAGAAGCAGCACCAGCCAAGACCCACACTGATAACGTAGACCATCTCCACTGGCTCAATGAGTATGTGGAAGAGCAGCAGGATGAGGAACTCACCACCCTACACCTGAGAAACCTTCTCAGGAAGACCCAGCTGAGAGCTAGAAAGGGCAGGGTACAGAAGAAGCTCACTGACTTATTAAACATGGAGTTGATGGACATTAATGATTTTATTAATATGAATGTATATTTTTTATTTATTTATATATCTATTGTGCTTATTGCCTGATTTTATCATATGTATAGCAAACATGATATTTGTGGAAATAAATTTAATTTCTTATACTTCATGCTTTCCATGTTTGTCTTTTCCTTTTACAACGCCAGACTACTTTTCAAATGAGACCATAATGCATTCCAAGAGGAAGTACTTTTGAGGATGGTTAAAATTTATTGTATAAAAAATCTGCTGTAAAACAATGAAATAAGTTGAAATTTTGGGTAATTTCCTTTTCAAGCCTTGCACTAAGTATCTAATAAAAATTTCCAGAATAGTTATATTTACATGTAAATTTACATGCTTAATTCAAAAATAAAGAAATTGATAAAATCTTTTTTGGAGTTATCAACAATAAAAAGTTCAAATTCATTCACATCACGGCAGCCATGACTGGCGTTGCTGCGGAATAGATATTCGCTTGTCTCAATTGTTGCACATGCACTGATGCAAACACCACCAATAGCTGCCGTGCCATAGCCGACAATGACATGAAGGAGTCCAAACTTTTATTGTTGATAACACCAGAACAGTAGATTTTTAAAAAAATCTTTTATTTTCAAAAGAGGCATGTAAATTTAGAATAAAAAAAAACTAACTTCATGAATTTTTTATTTGATACTTAGCGCAGGGCTTAAAAACAAATTATCCAAAATTTCTTATGGAATCATTGGCATAAATAATTTTTTTGAGGTTCTTTTCAAGTCATTATCTAGGGGGTGTGTGCGTGTGTATATATATATATATATATATATATATATATATATATGTAAATAAAAAGAAAGAACAATAAGATATATAATCCGGTGTTCTTATAGATATTTTTATTTTTGCCAGTGCTCAATGTAAATTTACAGAGCATTAATATTATAAATTAATTGATTTACAATCATATATATATATATATATATATAATATATATATATATAGCGAAATAGGGCCCCCAAATAAGGTAGGTGTTCAACATCTTATTACCCACCCCTACAGCGATTCACTTACAGTTTGGGTTGGCCATCTTGGACCCCGAGGCCCGTGCTATAGTGGTGAACTACTGTATGATAAATTGAGAAATAAAATGAAAAAAGTATCCATATTTTTATGATTTAATAAATATTTTTATAATAATTGAATTTATGTTTATATGTCTGAGAGAGTGTTTTTTTCTGTAGTCTGTTACAAGGTGATTTGATGTATTCTAATGCAGAGCCAACATCTGTCTCATTCCAAAGACAGAAAAACACATTATGGAAGTCAGGAATTATATCATGAAAGATAAATGAAAAGGCTACAGGAAGCCATTCATTGTTCAGTATGAAAAACCTCAAAATGTACCCAGTTGAAACAGCAACCAAGAATTACTGAGAGAGAGATAGAATGATTAATGAAGTAAAAAGTACATATTAAATTTGCCAACAAGCATACCAATAAAGATGCCTATTTCAAAAACATTTTTAGATGAAATAAAAGTCAATACATTTGGTAATAACTATAATGGTATTGTGTGGGAGAACTGGACGACAAAGTTTGGAAGTGGCAGAATTATGCAGTGAAAAGTTTGTTTTTTTTTTTAATTTTATCTACATCAAAGGAACTATGAACCCTGTATTTGGAAGAACATACACTACTAGAAAAGTCAACATGAATCAAGGCTAGATGTTTCAAAAAGACAATTATCCCAAAGACATTAAAACTTGATTGAAGCAGCAGTATATTAATGTTCTTGAATAACCCAGCCAATTACTGGATCTGAAATATACAATTTATGGAAATTGCTGAAGAATCAATTTGAAGTATCAACTTTGTTGAATAAGAGGGAATATGCCATAAAAGTTTGAATGTGGTGTCACCCTACAAGTTTGGGGGCAACTTGGACAAGCGTTACCCAACCAAATATTAATAAGTAATATCTTAGATCATATGGATACTTTCTTTTGTTCCTCATTATTCTTTTCAAATAAGTGAATGTTGACTAATTCTTAGCATTTGAAACAGTCTATATATGCCAAGTTTCAAATACCAAAAATTAAAAATGGTCATCACCATGATACATATTTTATATATCAAATTTTGTATTGCTGCAATAAACATTTGTTTGATGAATTTTTTGTACATTATAAATATTTATTTGACCAATTGTATATTTAAACTACTAAAAAAAAAAAAAAAAAACAAAAAAAAAAAAAAAAACCAGAAACAAAAAAAAAAAAAAACAAACAGTGCATTCAAAACTCACAGCATCCAGTTTGGGAAACACAAAAAGACGTCATTTTGCTGCAAAATAATGACCACTGTTATATTGAATAAAGAAAACAGTTACTAACATTAAATTAGTCAAAGATGATGGAGATTATCTTCTGCATACTCACCTAGCCAAGAGATCACTATATCAGTTATTTTTCTTCACGTATCTAAGACCAACGCTTTACTAGCAATAATTTAAAAAAAAAAAAAAAAAAAAAAAATCAGAATCAAAGGCTTTCAATTTTATACTATTCTATTAGGTACCTCCACTATTTCAGCATAAATACATAAAGTTTAAAATGAATTTCTTGAAATGAATTTCTTGAAATGAAAAAAAAAAAAAAAAAAAAAAAAACATTCTTGAAGATTCATTTTAGCTTTGTTTGAAAGCTAAATGATTAAATTTATTATTTTCAGTAAGTAAAATATTCTGGTGTATTTCAGATAGAAATTATATAGATTGTAATGTCATTTCTTAAAAATTTTCTTAAAAGTGGTCATTTATCTTAAATTTAAGAAATTTGTAAACAAAAACAATTTATTGATTTTGTCAGAAATATATATATTATTTGGAAGAATTTTAAAATCAATAAATTTGATCATTCTGATCAGATAGACATGACCAATCTTTAAGGAATGGTTGTATATTACTTTTTTATGCTATAAGTAATATTTGTTTCAAATCAGATTAATTTAACTTTAAATTTTCTAATTTTACTCAAATTCTGATCAGAATGATTGATGTACGATTGAGTGACAAAATGATGGATTATGGATGACCTGAATTGACATAAATTTCCAAAAACTAATTTCAAATATGAATGAAATAAAGTGTAAAAATAATTTAAATTTATTAAACATTAGTTTTAAAATTAAACATCTTTATCAAAATAACTGTCATTAAAAAGAATAACCTAAAAAAGTAAAAAAAATTACGAAAAAAAAAAAAAAAATTTTTTTAAATATTTAATGAAATAGTAATTGAAAAAAAATTTACTTTAAATTTTAAACTTTTAAAGCGGAAGGGAAAAACCTGAAAACCTGTTAAAAAGTAAATATTAATACAAATGAGTGACTTTCTTTGTAAAGGAACAAAACTCTTAGATCACCTGACCTTTTCATAAAAAGGTCAGTTTGAGTCCACCATAGGTGAAAAGAAGGAACAAATTAAGTAAAAAATAAAAAATTTTAAAAACAGAATAGTGTAACTATGTTTATTAATCTTTTCAATTTTGGATTCATAAATTTCGTTTCCACCTAATTACTATATCACATCAAGGAAACAGCACAATACAGAATTTTACATGATTTTAAAATTATTATAATTAAAATTTAAAAAAAAAAAAAAATGAAAAATTGTAAAAATTCATTATTCATCAGAAAAATTTTATTTCTTCATACAATAGTCTTTAATACAACTTATTTACAAAAGCAATTAAAAGCTTTTCTAATTAAATAATCAGTTTTATTGCATTTATTATTTTTCAATTCAGCAGTTTTTCAGTTAGAATAGTGCAAATTTGAAAAAAATTAAGTGATTTACATTCTCCAAGAAGCCCTACTTTTAACAAATTAAAAAAAAATTCAGGAAACAAAGGTATTTTGAAAATTTTCTGAAATTATGTAATTGGGGGTGACATTATATATATATATATATATATATATATATATATATATATATATATATATATATATATATATATATAAAATAAAATTAAAAAATAAAAGAATTCATTCATTTGTGAATAAGTCCTGAAAATTTTATTAAAAAAATTTGAAAAATAATGAAAAAAAAAAAATTTTGGTCATATCTTAATAATAAACATTTTAATAAGAACTTTTATTTTTAACTTTGTGGCCTTTTTTCATTATGCTATGCTGTTTTCCGTGAAAAGTGGAGATACCTATATTCTATTTTTTAAGAATTCCTGAGAGAGAGCTGATAAATTGCTATCAAGGTGTAATGCAAATGTATATACATTTTGTTTGAACAATTTTTCTATTAATTCTAGTTATTTAAATTGGCAATTTCAGGTTGAAAAACCCGGTACACATGCATACAAAAGTATTAAGATTCCTTGTATATAAATTAATACAAAGAACAAACAAAAATAATTTTTCTGAAAAAGGAAATAAAAAAAAAAAAAAAAAAAAAATGAGTAGCAGCCATTCTTTAGCCCAATTCACTAATATAAAATAAGCTTTTTGAACTTAGTAAAAAAAGGTGAAAAATTAAAATTTACCACTTCTAACTTAACTAAAATATAGCAAATAAAGATTCATGCAATTCATGTGTCAAGGATGCAAAGTGCCGAAATAGCAAAAATTAATTGGCAACTTTGTGAGAAATTTAACAGATTTTTGCCAATAAGAATGAATATAAAACAGATTATCAGAGAAATTAGGGAAAAGGAAAAGTGTTCAAAAACATAGATCCATATCCAATATGATGGATTTAACTAACATTTGTGAAAACTATTTTCATGTCAATTATCCTGGTGAAAAAATATTAAATATTTCATACAAAAGTTAAAGAAAAAAAAAAAAAAAAAAAAAAAAAAAAAACTTAAGTACTATTATTTGAAAATAAATGTTTTATAGAAATTTCAAAACGTTTTGTAAATTTTTCAAATTTGAACCAATCCCCATTCCCAGAAACCAAATTCTATACTGTTATTATGGCAATTTTTGGGAAAAAAAAAAAAAAAAAAAAAAAAAAAAAAAAACTTATGCCTTTAAGTTAGAGCACATAAATTACATTAGGTCTGCTATGTTAAAAATTTTCTATCCCAAGTAAAAACCATTACAAAAATAGTTATTTTGTCACAGCGTATTTTCTCTGAAAAAAAAAAAAAAAAAAAGGAGAGAGAGAAAAGTATTTTCATACTTTTATAGAGTTAAAACAAGGTAAAAAATTTAAAAATGACCGTTTTGTCATCATCTAAACAAAATATCAAGAAAACTTGATCTGAACCCACGAAACTAAGTATTTTCTGAAAGTAAACAATATGTTCTTTCATTTAAAAGTAAGATTGGCTGGTGTAAATGACTCAAAAATTTTTTTTTTCAAGTGAAAAAAAATTAAAATTTTACATTTTTTCTAGTTCTAAACAAAAATTTTCCCCAATAATGAGAAATTAACCATTTTTTTGAAAATCAGAAAACCTAAATCATAATCAAACTATTTCAGGCACAAAATTGAGGGCTTGTAGGAAAACAAAATTCTTAGGGAGTCAAATTATATGGCTGCCAGAGCTTAAAAAAAAAAAAAAAAAAAAAAAAAAGTCAATAGGAGTTTTTTCTTTTTTATTTTCTAAAAATAGTACCACAAAGGGAAATAGGGTTCAAATAAAAGCAATAAAAGTTAAAACAAGCTGTCATCTGCTGGTGATAAACCCCATCACTTACAAGATAAGAGCAAACACTTTATGACCCGGGTGGTGACAAAAACACTTAGCAGACAACATTGTTGTTTTTTTTTTTTGCTGGATGTCTTTTGTATTTCCCATTGTTGGGTCATGATGTTCACACCAACTTAAAGAGAAAGGACTAGAAAGTTTGAAAAAAATTGTTTTGAAGAGAAAAAAAAATTATTTTTTCATTAAAAAAAAAAAAAAAAAAAAAAAAAAAAAAGTGATTTTTCTCAGAAAATTGGCTATAATTTCTTAATGCTAACCCCAAAGTGACATTTTTCACAGCCAAATCGAAGATTAATTACCATGTGCAAACAATAGCCCTTTGGATCCAATAACATGGCCTGAAAACGGCTAGAAGGTAACTGATTGATCGAAAACTTGTTGCATATTTTTTTTGTTTTTCCACAGCCAGTTTCCATCATTTCATATTGATGTTGTCATTTTCAGACAGCCAAGTCATCGAGGATTCAGGAAAACAGTTTGGCACAGGTTTGCTTTGAGAACTTTTCATTCTACGAGGGATTTAAATGTTACTGACAAATGAGAATTTTCACAGAATATTCCATTCAAGCGCCATGTTGGATTTTCCTATATGACAAAAATAACTGTTTTAAATAGCTGTGACTAACAACTGACTGCAATATTGCCATATTACAAAGAATATTTGTAGCCTTTTTATAATCTGGCATCATAATTCAGAATTAACTGTGTGCTTGCATTATGAAATTTAAGTATATATCATATAAACAAATGTGAAAAATTGTTTGAGAAGGCAGCTTACCCATTCATACGATTGTAGTTTCCTTTCAAGCCCACACCTTTTGCCCAAACTGCAATCTTTTTTTTTAAGCTGCCAGATTGACGTCCTGCATTTTTTATACCATCCACAATCTTTTCCCAAACTCTGGGTACTCCAAGGAACACTGTCGGATGAACCTCTTGCAATGTGAGTGCTAAAGTACCCTAAAAGAGAAAAATGTCATTGTAAAAAGAAAGTACTTAAAAAGTTTGCTATGTAACTGAAATAATGATTTTGGGAAGTGGGTTGGCCAAAAGCTTTTCAGTACCACATCCATCAATTACCACACCCATGTGTGCAGGCTATGGAAGGTTTCTTGATTAAATATAGACTTAATATTTTCAAACCTGGAATACCAAATTTGATCTTCAAAATTCAGAATATGAATGTAAAAACTTGCTAAACCTGAAATAAACAGGGAAATCTTCAATAGCTTAAAACTTTCCTTAGAAGATAATTACTTCTCAATTTATACTAAACTAGCAGTAGAGCCCGGCGTTGCCTGGGGATGTAACAGTAAGAGATAGATCAAGTATCAACCATCATAAAGACTGAAAAATTAAATTGACAAAGATTATTGTTTAAGGTTGACAGACATGCATGTCTTAATTATTTTTTTTTTTTTTAACGAATTGGTCAAACCCAAATTCAAACAAAAACATTGTTTACAATCGTTATGAGTCTATCGATTGGTGAATAGAATTTTATTATAAACAATTGTCTTGTAAATGAAATTTTTAAAGCATTCTGAATGAAAATAAAGAAAAAGTGTGCAAGACAATAAGAAATACTACCTGTCGAAAAAAAAAAGTGGATGTTTGTTTTATCGACTGAAAAATATAAGAAATCCGATCCCATATATAAAGGAACACACACACACATAAACAACCTGGGTCTTTTAACCTAAGTCACTCCACGGAATCGCTAAAACATAGAGCATAGTCTGATGAAAAAGACGCCAAAGTTTATGAAAACAAAATTTTATTGTCAAAATGCTTATTTTTTATGAAGAGGATAGACTAAATTTTTTTAATTATTTTTAAAAAATTTTTCCATCTTTTAGAATATTCTAAATTTTGATTTAAAAACCTTGTTTCTCTTTGTCGCAACAAGGGTAGTAAATAACATAGATAATTTTTAGCGCATATTTTTGTATTTACACACATTAATTTGGAAAATCTTGCAAAAATAAAAATAATTGTCAGATGTTAATGAAACTTTCAGAAACTATTCACAGATGATCGATATTATAAGTATTTTTTTTTTTTTTTTTATTAAAGTCATGGCAGAAATATTTTTTTTTTATATTTATTAACACCCCCATAACTAATTTTTATGAAAAACTCTAGAAATTGAGACCATCGGTTTTAGTGATTACAATAGTTAAAAAGCACAAGCCTTTGAAGAATGCAAATCATTTTTTTGGTTTTTTTTTTGGCCAACGTACCTGAAAAAATCAGCTGTGAATTGTAACATACAAAACTCAATAAAACAAATATATTATTTAGTTTCAAATGCTTTTATTTGTTTTAATTTGTTTTTATGAATATGGACAATATTTTCTGAAAGCAAAACATTTTTTCAATGAAAATTGAAATTATTTCTTATTTCTTTAATTTTAAAAAGATTTTTAAAAAATGTTTAAATTGAATTTTAAAAAATATTTTAACATTAGTTAAAAGCAACATCAACCTTTCAAAATGTCCGTGTGAGATTGTCTAGCGCTTTGAAAATTGTATAATTTGGACCAATCAGATTAGCCATGGTAATTAAGAAATGTAATTTTTGTGTTTATAGTCAGACAGTAATTATCAAGTACGGAAGACCAACCAGAATACAATTTAGTTGCATTATTTGAGTTCAGCATTGTTCTCCGCTGTTAAGCCCTTTACTTTTGCGAAACACGTATGGAGAAGTTAATTTGAGTTTTCAATTTCAACTGAGAAGGGTACCTACTGCTAAACTTTAATTTATATGATCTTATTTTTATATTAATCTCAGTTATGACATTTTTCCATAAATGAAATATCAAAATTAATAATAAAATGAATGGAAACACAAATAACACAGTAAAATGTAATAAATGTACATAAAATTATAGTATTTTATGTACACTTCTGATAAAATTTCATAAGAAAGATACCTAAATTAGATACCTTTTTCTTATGAAATTTAATCTCACTATTAACAGTCTTATTTTTTAACTTCTTTATAATATATAATATCTGATTTTAATAAAAACAGTTTTGAAAAAATGATAATTGACTTTTAAAAGAATATCAAAAGTAAGATTTTAATCTTTTTTATCAAATCGAAAAAAATGATTGAAAATTTAAAATGATTCTGTCCTTTTTTTTGACCAAAAAAAAAAAAAAAAAACAAAAAACAATATTTTTAACGAAAATTTCAGACGTGCTAGGAACGATTAAAAAATGTAAAGAAATACCCCAAAAATACTTTGATCTTTCCTCTTTAATAATAATATGAACATTAGACGATAAAATTTTGTTTTCATCAAGTTCGGCGTCTTTTTTATCATGCTATGCTCTTTTGTTTACATTTTCGTGGGTGAGTTCTCCCCCTTTCATTCTCACGATGTGTCTCAATCGTGTTTTCAAATTGATTTTATTAAAAAACAACTGTATTTTTCCCCATTTTCGGTCCCGTTAGAACCACCACAAGGTAATTTTATGTAGTCCTGTGAAGTTTTGTTGAAATCGGCTAAAAAAAAATGTAGGAAATTCGATCCAACATATAAACGTTACAGACACACACACACAACCTGCGTTTTATAATAAGTAAGATAAGATATCATTAGATAATGGTCTCTCAACATACTAACAAGTATATCAGAATATTATGGATAACAAAATATACAGTCAATTTTATCTTGAAAATACATTTAAAGCTGTTTACTGTGTTTTTCTTTTTTTGTTTTTTACACAAATAAGGTAGAAATATTCATGTATTAACAATCTGCAAAGAATCTTGCCACAATAAGATAACCTCTATGCTGTAAAATAAAGATAAAAGAGAAATAATTTCAAATTTACAGTACTTAACTAATTCCATTACCTATCTGGTTGTCCAACTTCATTCAGTTTAGTAAAAAAGACTGGATACAACACATTTACCAAATTTGTTCGATACCATCTGAAAATTTTCAGGTATCTTCTTACTCTAGTCCTAGAAAATTTTATCTTAAGCAAAGAAATGTTCTAGATGCATTTTGTAGTCTTTCCAGGCAACTGAAATTTCTTCCAATAAGAAAATTTTACAAGGACCAAAATGTAACAATGGCCATCAAAGAAATAAGTGATACAGTATTGATGGAATATTATGCTCTTTCTTTTAAACTATTTTTTTTTTTAACTTTTACTTCAACTGGTTGAATTAGTAAAATTCTTTGAATCAATTTTTCTTTTTGTAATCATTTAACCCCAAGAATGCCACTAAGACAAGAATTTACTAGGTTTGAAAACAAATGAGAAAACTTTAGTGAGGAGAAAGGGCAATACAAGAATAACATTCAAGAAGACAGAAGATGGCGATTGATGTTGTGTTTAATTTTTTGTAGAAAATTTTGTGGTAGGGGAAGTAAGAAACAGAAAGAGAGTGCTGCAGACAAGAAGTGCAAGAAAAGAAAGTATTAGAATAGAACCTAGGGTACACCTAGCTAATTCAGCAGTAAAACAATGAGACCTAGTTGCCAATCTAGTAGTATGCTTAAATTCAGGCAGCTGAGAGTTCATTAGAACAATTGCCATGAAAATATTAATAGACAAGACAGAGTGAAGCCACTTCATGACAGTGGGGGAAAATAACTGAAGTAGAGATGCCAGGTCAGGACCAATAACATTACAGACTCTTTGTCAAGAATCTTGAGATATATAACCAGAGCACCAGACCAGGTGGCAGCAATATTCAATGCATGGATTTATAAATGTGCAAGATAGATAGATTCTGTCAAGTAATATGTGTCATGACACAATGAACCAACTTTCTTAGGAGCAGACCTAGCAATTCATTCAATATAATCACTTCACTTCATGTCAGTAGAAAGCATGAGACCAAGGAACAATGAATTACTGTCTCTAGATGTTAGCATCAATCATGCTGATGAAAGGCAAAATTGGTTCTCTATGATAATTAAAATAGTAGTTTCATTTTGAAGGTGTTAAAATTTACAAGCCATTTCTTGCCTGAGTTAACTGATTGGAGGCCATTTTTGAGAGCTGCTGCCAGTTTTACTTTGGTGAACATATCAGACTTCCTATTAAGACACTTAAATAGTTGTGTCATAAGCATAAATGTCTAGTTACGTTGGCTGGTTAGATTTTGTTTAACAGTGTATCAATCCTGATGGGTCATTTTACACCAACCAGATGAATACATACATTGCATATACATATATACTTTTCTTTTTTTTCAATAGTTGGGAGGGGCTCAGTTTGATAGCTACAATTCATTTTAAATACCACCAAGTTGGGAACTGATGACATCAGGGGTGGTTGTTGTTGAGGATAAAATACAAAGTAGGCACAAGAATAGAACTCCGAAGGAGCCTTGCATTAACATGAAATGATCTAAAGTGTGGTCATTCAACTAAACTTTTTACATGATTTAAGAACAATTAGAGTAAGACTAGCATAGCACCTCCACCTTCTTTAGTGTAAAACCAGCTATTACTTTGGTTAGTAGTCACTCTCCTAAATTATATTCTATGTTATAAAGTATCTACTTTTTATTCACAGCTGTTTGAGGTTTCCTATAGCCCCACTGAACTTAAATAAAGTCAATTCAGGTTTCCTATGGTAAAAATTGTCTTTCCCAAGTGAAAATCATCACAAAAATGGCAAAAGTCATTTTGTCACAAAGCTTTTTTCTCTCAAAAATAAGATTTTTCATAATTTTATAGGGTAAAATATTGAAAAATGACCGTTTTATCATCATCTAAACTAATATCAAGGAAACTTTTGATCTGAACCCCATGAAACTAGGTATTTTCTGAAAGCAAAGGATATATTCTTTCATTTAAAAGTAAAATTAGTGGGTGTAAATGACTCAAAATTTTTTTTAGTGGGTAAAATGTGAACAAATAGTGAAAATTTTGCATTTTTTTCTTGTTCTAAACAAATATTTCCCCCATTAATAGGAAATTAACCATTTTTTTTTTTTAAATCCGAAAGCCTAAATCATAATCAAACTATTTCAGGCATAAAATTGAGAGTTTTGAAGGAAATCAACATTCCTAGGTGAACAAAATGCGACAAAATCCATTGTTAATTTTCAATTATATGACTGCCAAGGGTTAAAAAAAAAAAAAAATTGACACCCAGCCACGGAAATCTTTAGTAAAAGGCAAGAGATTTATCTGCAATTCCTAACCACCAGAAACCAAACGTTTTTTTGTTTTTTTTCCCAAAAAATGATAAGGAAAATTAAACTTAATTGACTGACTTCTAGGTCAAAGGTCAGCCAGCAATAACGGCAAACCTTAGAACAAGTTGTAATAAAACCCACCACTCCCAGATAAAAGCAAAGAGTGAAAAAAAAAAAAAGGGTTCACAATGACTAGGGCTTGATATAACCTATGTTTGAACAATGGCTTGATGAGTTTTGTTTTGTTTTTAACACCCCGTGACCCGGGTGATGACAACAACACTTAGCAGATGACATTGTTTTTTTCGCCGCATATCTTTTGTATTTCCCATCGCCGGCCCATTTAGCCGTTCTTTTTATTCAATGATGTTCATGCCAAATGAAAGAGAAAGGAATGAATTTTGAATTTTCTCAGAAAATTGGGCATAATTTCTTAATGCTAACCACCGAGTGACATTTTCCACAGTCAAATCGAAGATTAATTACCAGTGAATAATTCCATGTGCAAACAATAGCCGTCTGGATCCTATAAAGTCGCCCTAAAAGGTCCAGAAGTTTACTAATTGATCGAAAACCTGTTGCGCATAATTGTATTTTTCACAGTCAGTTTCCATTATTTCATCTTGATATTATCATTTTTGGACAGCCAAGTCATCAAGAATTCAGGAAAACACTTTGGCATAGGTTTTCTTTAAGAACTTGACATTCTATGAGGTGTTTAAAATGTTACTGACGAATGAGATTTTTTTGCCGAATATTTTGTTTACGCGCCATGTTGGATTTTCCTATATGACAAAAACAAGGGTTTTAAACAGCCGTGTATTACTAATCACAATTTGTTTTGCAAACAATATTTTTTTTATGATGTGTAAGTAGCAAATCGCACAAGCCACAAATCAAAGTGACTATCATAACCTAACCAGTGTAAATGAATTACATTATTTCTCCACAAATATACTAATATGCCAGCTGTCATAAAGTGGATCTTTTGAATGAAGTTAATTAAAACTAAATATTCTCAATGTCATCTAATAACAAAGACATTTTAGGCTACCCAATAAACATTTTACAGACTTTCCAGTAGTATATATAGAGATAAAAATGTCTAAATTGTTAGTATTAACAGATGTACTGCAGAAATAAAACAAGTTTTACAATTATCTTAAAGATGAAAATAATTTTTAAGATCAGAAAAATAAAGTCAGTGGTTACCTTAAGAGCATCAGGTTGTGCAAAATACACAGTAGCACCAACAGTAATGGCCAAGTAGATATCTAACAACTGAGCAGCCACATGACTCAGGGGCAAGTAACTCACAATATGCTCATTGCCAAAATTTGTTGTTATTAATTCTGTGACACTATTTGCTGTCCAGGTGAGCTAGAAAAGTTAATATAAAGATTAGCATAAGTTCAGATATACATTTTTTTGTAATAAAATCTAATTACTTATGGGTTTGGTTCAAAACAGTGAATGTCATTTTTCCAAAAACTGACTTCATCTAAACTGTTGAATTATTCACTTTGTTGATTCATTTTACCAAAACGAAAAGAAAAAAAAAAATCTACAGAAAATGAAAGGGAGATCACACATACACGTTTTTTTTTTCTTAAGTTATGCATCTTTTAAAACTTATACTCGTTAATTTGTTGCTTATTTACAATATATGAATGCAATTGTTTAATGCTAAAATCAGTTAAAAGCAAGGAAATTCTTTTTTCAGGTAGTGAATATATATATATATATATATATATATATATAAAACTAATATAAATATTAGATTAAAAAAAGCAATATGAATTAATACAGATTTTAAAATATTTAATTTGCACTTGTAAACGTTTTAAAAATTCCTAATACCAAAATATTAAGCAACATTTTTACATGAAAACTTCAGTGATGAATTATTTATGGAGGAAAAAAAAAATGGTATTCATTATGAAAAAATGTTTTTAAATGATACGCAATTAAAAAAAAAAAAAAAAAAAAAAAAAAAAAATAAAGATATAAAAGTTATCTCCCTTTAATTTTTTAAGTTATGATTTTTAGGTGAAAATGAAGTAAAGAATCAATTTAATTCTTTTAGTGAAACTAGTTTTCGAGCAAATGAAATTTACTATTATGATTGCCTCCCCTTATTACATGTAAGTACATCAATAAATCCATAAAAATGATAAAAACGTTTAAATTCTTTAATAAAAAAATACAAACTAGAAAATTACTGTACAAGATTAAATATATGTAAATAAAAAATATGACTAAAATCCAAGTTCTTATGAGAATATTATCACCTGTTTTAGATGGAAGAAAATGTTTAATAATAAAAAGGAACAATATTAAAAAATTTTAAAAAAAAAGGGCAAAAATCAGTATGTTAGATGTTATCAGTAATTTTTAAAAAAATACAAATTAAATTTTATACTTACATTGTCGTGACTCATCATTACTCCTTTAGGATTTCCAGTGGTGCCACTCTATAGAATAAATAAATACTTGCAAATAAGGTTTTCTTTGATAAAATAGTTATTTTACCCTGAAAATCAACCAGACGGAATGCATGTCCACACACACAAAGAGTTGCTGAAAAGCTATTTCCCAATATTTGAACAATTTATACAAGGACAAATTCAAATCAAAATTTAATTATTTTCTTCTTGGTAATTCCAAGAACTTTTCAACACTATTTATGTATGCAAAGTTATGTCTAAATTAATGAGAAAGCAGGAAAGGTAATGGTAGGTGGTGCCTCTGTACTTTGACATAGAAATACCCAAGCCTCTATCAGTTGTGCACAGACATCTGATGATTGAGTGTGAACTAGGCTGCTCATAGTAAGGTAAATTAACAGAATTCAAACATGGCATAATGGTGGGTGCAAGACAGATAGGACATCTGACATAGCATTGAGCTACAATGTCACATGTATACTGGAAGTATCATATGGAAAATATAACCCACCAAGGAGTCACAATTGGGGTTCATGGGGTCAACACCATACTCTAAATGTTATATAGTGTGTTTACATAGCATGGGTTGAGTCCTCTAGCTTGCCTAAATGTGTCTGACTGATGACCATTTACACTAATTCACAAATTTCATATACCCTAACAATGTTGAGTTATTCCAGTAGGTTAATGCACCACATTATTGAATACCCAAGTTGACTTGAGGAGCATTCTGGAAATACTTGAAGAATGGTATAACCAATATGGTGACTTGACAAGACCAATCTTGCATTTTTAGGATGTGGTGGGGAGGTCCTGCACCTACAAATATCAAGGAAATGTGGACAGCTATTGAGATGACATCGTTCAACATCTCTCCAGCTCACAGTAGTTCCTACACAATATGAGACATTATCCCATAACTTTTGGCATATAACCATTATATATATATATATATATATATATATATATATATATATATATATATATATATATATATACACACAAGTTCAGTGCCGACTCTGAGTTAGTCGACATTTAAGTATATCTATTTCAAAGCAACAAATTCTTTCATAGTGTGTCATTTTCATTCTTGACTTCAGCTGGATCCAAAATTGTTTTAATTCTGTGCCTCAAGATATTGACCAAAATACATTTCATTGATATTGTTGATAAGAAGAAAAGTAAAAAGAACAAAATAAAATTAACGTAACTTGTCGGGCTACGTAGGTCTGAGCCCTATCGAAGCAGGAGATATACTTAATAGGCAATGCATTTTTTGCTTTAATATAAATAATCTTTTAAAATTCTCTAATGACATGTCGTTTTTTTAAGAATACATTTTTATTTCAATTTATTGTTTTCAAACGTTCTTCTGTTTTGAATAATTTATTCCATACAGTGTAAGCTTTTTTTAGCTGAATGTATCAATTGAAAAATGGCAAATTATATTTAGCCTGACTTAAAGTTGGTGAAAATCAAAGAAAGTGGCAACCTTAACTTTTCGACTGGAGGGATGGATTGAGTAATTGGGGTAGTGTTGAGGAAACAATGATATCAGTCAACAGTATTAATCATAAATGTACAATAAATTAAACTGAAAATTCAGTCAGAAAGATACATACTAATACACTAACACACACACATTATATATATATATATATATATATATATATATATATATATATACATACACACACAAACAAACACACACTCTAGATAGACACATATCTGACTAGTGCATTCCACTAATTCTAAATACTATGTGTGTTTTTTAATTTCATGCAGAGATTTTTAAAAATTACATATTTTAGTTATAGTAAAGAAATCATTTTAGCATCTAAGTTATATCAATAGTATATTTTGTTAAAGATTGTAATGAGCCCGACAAACATTGATGACCTAGAGTAGCTACTGATATAGTTACATAATAAAATGCATGTAAGTAAATTAAAAATAAATACACTATTTTTAACATTGTCTAAAGTTTACTTCTTTAAATATTTAAAAGATTAGACATGGAAGTTTTAAAAAAAAAAAAAAAAAAAAAAAAGATTTAACCTTTTTATTTTAAAAAGAAGTTGGCATTAGAAAAGTATTTGCAGCTAAAGTTCATGGTCCACAAATTCTATAAGTTTTTAACAAGATAAAACTAGATAGCATTTAAAAAATAAAAATAAATAAAAACAAATACACATGATGCAATGAAAAATTTAATTTTCATACTAAAATTGCTTGAATTACATATGATGGCTTAAATTTGAACTAAAGTTATCAACTTTATCTTTCTTAGCAAAATACTTTATAATTTATACCATAAAAGACATGCTTATAACTTTAGATATCTTTATTTTCAAATCAATCTTTCCTCAGTATAAAATAATTTGTGACAGAATTAACATTTAAGGGTAGAGCTGCACAGAGACTTTGTAAAAACTGACAAGTGAATTTCCATATGTATATATTTGTTAGTAGTTGTTTACATGAATGTTGACACTTACAGTATAAATAACCAAGCAGCATTTGTTTGGGGCAATGAGTTTTAATGTTTCATGGACGGCTGACATGGGTACTTCCTGGCCAATATCCATTATTTCTTGCCACTGGAGGAAAAAAAAAACGCATTAGAATATGAAGAGAAAAAAACAAAAAAAAACACACACACACACAAAATGTTAACAGATGCAGAAAGTTACATAGAATAAAGACACCAATATTTTTTTCAGCCATGATAAATACAGAATGGTGGTATTCAGTAAAAAATATTTCAATCATCATCTTGGATAGCAATAGATAAGTCACTGTATGATAATGGAATACTGATTACAATAGCCTTTATGACCAATGCAACACAAAATATATAAATTATGAATTAATTCTAATGTTAATCATCAAGATCTATTGCTAAACATGTATATATCTTGTTTAATTGATTTAATTTTTGATTCAATTTTAATTGATTTAATTGGTCAATTTTGTGTTATAATTAAAGTTTCACAAAATAAGGCTTGTAAATTGGTGAATACTTTGTCAATTAAGTTTATTATAACCTCAACATAAAATACTTACAGAATAAATATTAGGCTGTTTAACAGCAACTTCACCAGAATATACAATAATAGCTTTCAGCAAAGGCAGTTTATGTTTGACCTCAAGAATTTTTTGTAATTGTTGATGATTTTCCACAACCATTATGTTAACTTTGCTGTCTTCAGCCACAAAGGCACAAGCATCAGCAGTATTTGTTGTATAAATACCAACAGAAACACCACTGAAAATCAAATACACAGATATTTCAAATCAGTATTCAGGAATTAAATTTTAAATGAATGAAAAAAAAATTTTTTTTTTTTTTTTACTACCTTTCCTATATTTTTTATATTTTTTACCTATATATTGAAATCCAGTTAATTTGCTCAAGTAGAAAATACATTATGTAGGATGTATTTAAAATTGAAATTACCAAATGATATAATTACTAATAATCATTTAGGGATTTACAAGGGCATTTGTTTTTGTTTTGAAAAAAAAAAAAAAAAAAAAAGGCAATTTTGATCAGTTCACTCATTTTAGGCATTGTCAAAACTTTTCAGAATATCCATTTTTTAAAACTTCTTTTGCTAAATTAAAGGAATTCTGCATGCCAGATAATCTGTAAAAATCTACTGACCACCAACATCACCCCATCCCGATAATGAATTACCAAAAAATTTCCAAGTGATTTTGTTTGTCTTACCCAGCATAAATGGCTCCCAAGTTTGATAAAAACCATTCAGGTGCATTGAACCCCAGGATACCAACACCATTCCCAGGTTCCAAGCCCAACTGAAAAATAAAATATACATAAGGAATATCCTACTCTACAACAAAAAGTTATTTAATTTAATATCTTTAAATGAAATTAAATAGAAATCTAAAATAATTTATCATAACACACACACAAAAAAAAAAAAAAAAAAAAAAAAAAAAACTAACACGCAATCAATCCAAGCTTTGAACTGCTTTTAAACTGAGCTATCCTTGAGTATGCTGTATTTTTTCTGAAATAAAGACTTAACATCTTCGCAAACAATATTAAGTTACTACTATTTGCATATTTATGTCTGGTCTATATAAAACAATTCTTTAAACAAAACAAAAAAAAAAAAAATTTACCTTAATAAAAGCTTTAGCTACAATAAGGACTTGTTCATAGTATTGTGTATAGGACCATTTTAGCAAAGCACCATCTCTCTTTACAACTATAAAAAAAATAAAAAAATAAAAAAAATTAAATTGGCAAGCAAATACAGAATAAAGTACCCAGTCAATTTGACATTTAAACGTCTGTTTTAAATACATTTTTTTACAGGTCATAAAAAAAAAAAAAAAAAAATTAATATTTAAAGCAGTTTCTTTATTTTTTGGTTACATCTAAAAATGAATCCTATGACAAAAAGCCATTTTTTTTGTTCATGTGCTTTCATGTTAAAAGTGCTAAGAGTCGCCAAAAAGAGTAATGTTATTTTATTAATCTTCCACACTAATTACATATTTTCTGTAAGTTATGGAAAAAAAAAATAAATAAAAAAAATAAATCGCTGACTCACTGAGATTTGTTAACATTGTTTTGTTTATCAATTATTAAAATGTTTTTATTTAATGTTTCAGAGGTGGTAAAAAAAAAAAAAAAAAAAAAAAAAAAAAATTTTAAAATATTAAAGTTTTATTTTCAGATTCAAGGCATATTTTTGAAAGTTTCAAATAAAATGACAACTGACTTAATTTTGTCAGACATAAAAACTTAAATATTTTTAGTATCAAGATATTTCGGTTGATATTTAATAAAATTAAAGGAAACTTGATTTACTCTAGATAAATTTTAAAATTATTTTCAAACTCATTAATTTCAAAAGACAAAATAATTTTAATTTCTTATACAAAACTTTTCACAAAAAAATTAAAACAAAAACAAAAGGGCAATTTTTATATTGCCTCAGTTTTAGGAGTAATGGTTTAATGATTAAATTAACTTTAGAAATTTAATACATATCTCTGGTATTTTTGTCAAATGTTTTCATGAAAAGCACAATGAGGTACTTATTACAGGTCATTGCTTTTTATTTAAAAGATTCTTTAGTAACAAAAACAAACAAAAAGAAACAAACATCCAGCTAGGAATTACCATAAAGAACTTTCTGAATAAAACTTTTTGTCTTTATAGTTGACAAATATATGAACTGGTGTTTATCTAAAATATAGTCTTTATTGAAGATACTTAATAAGAAAATATTGTACAAGTAAACAAAAACAATGTTAAACTTAACAGATTTTAATTGTTCATGTGTTAAGATATTTCATAACCATTTTTCTGCAAAGAAAAACAATTTATAATACAATATAAAACTCATTTGTTTATTTATAAGCATGTATGTAAAATTTCCAGGAAAAGATTTTAATATAGAGAGAGAAAAATTTTAAATCAGTAAACAGCACATATATCCTTTTTGGGAATGTAAACAGTGACCCCAGTACCTTATGCATGCACCAAAGTACCAAGAGTAATAAGTTAATGCTTTCTGTGAGTATTTCCTGGCAGCTTCCATGACTGATTCTAACCAAGTGAGAGTGATAGTGGATGGTTGGTTTAGCAATGGTCCTCTAGGATGAATTTGCAAATTTGTTCCACATTTTCTGGAGGTTTTATTGATGTTTGGTCACCCTGAACACTCACCTTGAAGTGACATTCAAAAACCCTTGGTTAATCTAAAGCGGGTTTGTCAAAGGTTTTGAAGCATTTCAAGAGTTTTAGTTGTAGATTTGCAAAAATTTGATGTAGGAACATTGCTCAAAGTTGTCAGCCAAAGATTCCAACAAAATTGAACAGGAGTAGATAAGAGCCTGAGAAATCTATTGGCAACACTGACTCAGTAGACTGGGCACCAAAGTATGATTATCTGTGCATACATTTACATTAAATGGTACAATGACAATACAGAGTCTAGGAACTTTCTTATATAGTCTTGTATACTAAGAGACATAAATATTTATGAACAATAAATCTAATTGGATTCAAAGCCTTTTTTTATCAATGAAGAACTAAGACTGAACAATAGTTAAAGGATCGGGTGACATTTCTAGGGCCAAGATTAAAGGATAACTTTGAATATTAAGCAAATTCAAGTTTCTAATTCTAGAGGATAACCATATTTTCTCTTATTTGTATTTAAAAATATAATTCTAAAATGATAGTGGTCATTTTTTTTCTAACTTCCATGAAAGCATTTATAAAATATCATTTAGAGCAGAATTAACAATTTAATGGAAAGACTGTAACAAAATAACTTTTATGTCCACTCAAATAAGATGAAATTAACATACCCATGGCTGTAACATTTGGAATTCTTTGTACAACCTGATGAAATAAATATGGAATGGACTTAGGAGAATTATTCGCATACTCTTTGTCAGTAATCCTGAGTTTCACGGGTTCTAATGAATTTGAAGATATATAGGAAGATGCAGGAACAACTTTGTTGAGGTCTGAAAGAGGAATAAAGAATTTGTAAAATAATCCCATTCAACTCCAGTAATAATTTTTCTGGTAACAGAATACATCTAAAATAAAAAAGCATAAAGGAAAACTTTAATTTCAAAATAATGAAGTCCAGATAAAAAATCACACTCTATATATATATATATATATATATATATATATATATATATATATATATATGAATGTTAGCATTGGCGCAGTTTTTCAACTTTACTCCTAGAGGCTGTAGCCCAACATATATCATATCATTTTTTTAATCAGACCGACTGCACAAGCCGCAATCCTGAAATTTTGGATACTCAAGTTTTCATTACTGTGATTGTTTTCGGATTCCACCATCTTGGCTTCTACTGATAAAAACAATTAAAGGGACACAACTCTTAACTTTCAATAGTGCATGTTCAAGTGGAAAAAATAAATAAATAAATTACTCTTCTCAAATTACAGTGTTTCAAAATAAAATTGTACGTGTTTTCAACTTTACTCCTAGAGGCTGTAGCCCAGCATATACAGTTTTGGAACCAGGCCAACTCTGTGAGCAAATTAAAAAAATTTTCCAGGCTGGATTCAGACCTGCAATCCTGAAATTTTGAGTTCCCAAGTTTTCAGCGATTTTTTTTCTATGTGATTTTTTGCGACAAATTTTTTTGTATGAAAAAAATTTTATAACTTAGAAATAAATTTGGGAATAATCAAAATTAATTGTGAAATCCAATGAAAAGTTACCCATTAAATAAAAATACTTGTTTGTGTGGAAAGCAAGGACTGTCTTTAAATTAAGTGGCAGCAGAAGAATTATCGTTGAACTTTTAAAAGGTAAGCTTAAATATTAATGCAATATTTAAATGCAGAGATCGCTTTTAAGTTCTTCTGTAGTTTATTGTTGCCTATTGCATACAGCAGCAGTATGCCTTGCAAAAAGAAATCTGTCAACAGAGGACCAGATTGCAATCAAAAGAGCCAAGGCTGCAGCAAAGGAAAAGAAAGTTCCATGCAAATGAAAACTCAGATCAAGCCAGCGTTTGAAAGGTGTGTGTGTATATATATATATATATATATATATATATATATATATATATATATATACATTCTGCACAGGTGAGAGACTCTTTAGTAACTTCTAGGAAGGGACTAAAGTTCTCGCATCTGTTTCAGCTCTGTATTCAATCCGGTACTTCTAAAAGTTATTAATACAAGTCATCAGCAATGTCTTCCAAGTAGACTTTCAGAAGCAAGATCTTCCCAAATGCTGATGTCTATATTGATGTTAAGTATGTCATTGAGGTAGTTTTTGTAGCATTTGTGTGTCTTGCACTGTGGACATTGTCTTGGTCAGTTCATCATATAGTGCTTGTCTTAGAAGTCAACTGTCATCTGGACATACTACATTATCAGCCAATCTGTTCTCATAACCAATGCTCATAATTTTTCCTGCAGCACAAGGGTATTGCGTAGTCATAATTGCCATAACATTTTCATAACTTGACAAGCATTTTTGATGAAAGTTTTCCAGATGTTTTATATGCCTGGTTGTCCAAATCTTGCAACCATACAAAAGTGATGATAGAACACATGTTTGGTAGACACTAACTTTAGTAGTTGCAACACTTCTACCACATCAGGCCTATGTGCAACATTACCACAAGGATTTCATATAACATCCAAAAACCATTCCAAGTCAGAGAAGTCCCTGTGCATGACTGTTTAGAGGATAAAACTTTGAACAAAAATAAACTTTTCAGAGCAACCAGCTGAGAAACGATAGATGTTAGGATGACCAGTAACTAATTGCACTTTAGGTGTTAAAGCTTCCCCTCTCCTAGAAAGATTTTCTGATGAAAACCAAGAGTCCATCACTCCATGGTAGACTTATGGCATCCCTAGACACCAACTCATGTATTGCTATTTCCTTACACACACATTTTATTATACAAATCAATGTTTTCACAAAATTTGTATTAACCAAATGATGTTGGTACTATTTTCAGAATTTATTTAAATGAGCAATATGTTATACAAGTTTCAGTAAATATATATTTATCCTAAATTTAAAATATTGATAGTAACTTGTTTTAAGGTTGGGATTTTTATTAAACCAAGTGCAACATAAGATTTTATCTATAAATCAAAAGATATTGGACATAGAAACATTTGATTAATACGACATACCAAAATAAATTATTTTATTTTACTTCTTAACATGGCATCTTTAACATTCTATAACCACATTAGTCTTTCACTAACATTTTTGCTAACTTTTCTCCTGTTTTGACTTTAACAGCAGACTTTATTACTTCCAAGAGATCTTTGCTTGGATTTCCATTACCATATACATCTGTTTTCTATTGGATTAGAAGCTGGGGCCATTTCATTAATTTACTGTCTGAAATTTATTTATTTATTTATTTTTTTTTTTTTAAGCAAGGTGTGCAATAGTCATTAATTCATCTCCCCACCTGTTGTCTTCTAAGTCACATTGGCTGACAATTTCCATGAAGGATCCAACTATCAAGTGCATTGAATGTAACGCGTTAAAAAATTAGTGTTGTGAAATCATTTTTAATGCATTCCTTTGTCTAATTTACAAGTTTCTCTTTGTAATGTTTACTTAAATAGGATAGTTTGATTACTTTCATGTCTTTAGCCAATGTTTACAACACCAGTTTCTTTAAACATTTTTCTTGCTGGTCTATATATAGACTTTTCTTGCTTATTAATGTTTAAATTTTTTTTTTCTCTTGATGGTATTCTTAAAGAATTTCTTACTTTGTCAGTGTTGCAGTTTCTTTTTTAATTTTCACAATTTCTAATATTCTAACATTCAAGAATTTTACAATATCTTGCTTCTTACAACACACAGCATTTTTTATATACCTAAAAAAAAAAAAAAAAAAAAAAAAAATCAAAGATAAAATATCTATTACATACTTTTTTTTTTTTTTAAATCAGTATCACCCCATGCAAAACAGTAAAGCCACTAAGACACAAAGGGTTACAGAATGTAGAATTAGGAACAGAAACATTAAAAATGATTTAGAAGAGGAAAGCATAATCAAGAGGACAGTAGATAGCAATTGATATTGCATTTAAAGTTTTGCAAATTAAAGTTGGCTGGAAAGCATGGAACCAGAAAAGAGTTACACAAGCAACAAGTGCAAGAAAAGAAACTGTTAGCATAGAATTTATGATTACATCTAGCCAGCTCAATTGTAAATTGATCGTGACACCAGTCTAGTACTGCACTTAAAGTCAAAACATCTAGATACCATAGTGAAGAGCTCATCCAATTACCATAAAAGTACTTATAGAAAAGACAGAGAGGTAGCCTTACAGTGGTGGGAAAGTGACTGGTGACGAGCTGCAAGATCTGGACGAATAATATTGCTGATTCTTCTTTGGATTTTATCAAGGAAAATAGCATAGCAGGGGCACTGGATCATATGTGGCAGCAATATTTTAAACACAGATGAATGATAGACTTATAGATATGCAAGATGGATTCTGGAGAGAAAAATTGTCTTGCATCAAGTGTTGATATTGAATATCCTTGATTGCTTTAAATGGATTTCAGTTGGCCTGAATGCTCAGCTTCAAGTGCTACATATTTTATATTATAAATTTACCTTGATGGAAGACAGAGAGGTCTCTCAGATGATTAATACAGAGAAGTTTAGCTTGAGATGTTAAAACTGACAAACCATCTTTTTCCCCAGTTAACAACAAACTTTAGATAGTTTTGGGCATTGGCTGCCATGTCACCTTGTCAGACTAATCGGCCTTACTAGAGTAAGAGTAAATGAACATACATTAGATATTTTTGTAAATATTTCTAACATTAGAAACTGGAATTCACATTCATAAACATATCCTGATAATTTTACTAACAGAAGTTTGCTAACATCAATTTCATTGTGAAAACACTGATTTGTATAATAAAATCTGACAGTGTACTCAAGGGAAAGTTACAAATAAAAATGTACTTTTTATTCTATATTTAGTTGTTCAAAATAGAACCAGAAATTTTTTATCATTGCCTAAATTTTTTATTACCAATGGATGAACATAACAGTAGGCAACAAAGTGTGTGCTTTAAACTAATGTTAGTATATCAATTCTAACTTGATACTCAGAATTGTTCTAACAAATTTTGTGCTATATGCATGCACATGATTAGAGAAACCTTACTTACATTAGGACTAATATCCTCATCTTTGTTATCACATTTCAACCGTTATGCCCTCTGGTCTGCAGGTATTTGTTGAGACAAGTAACCTTTAGGTAATTTCAAGCTGAATCTTTAATTAAAGCAATAGTTCATGAATTTGGTGACACAGTAATTGTGAGTTCAATCCTCAAGTTGGGTAGAACAAACGCAGTGGAAACAAAGCAAGCAATAATTAAGACAATATTTCCCTACACCTTAAACATGGTGAGCAGAGTGAAAACAATCTAAACCCATAGATTCAATAAAGAGTTCAGTTCAAAATTACCTGAAGGTTACTTAAATTGACACCTGAAAGCTAACAGCTGATCAAAGAATAGGATGCCTAGGATCTCTATAAATACACTTCTTGCATTCTCATATCAATTTTACTTGCCAACAGATTTTGGTACTGTAAACTGTGAGCATAGTGAAAAGAAATACTATGAGAGAATCAAGGTATCAAAACCAGTTCCACCAAAACATCAATGTGTGGCCAATTACTACAAAGATCAATGTAAGTCTCTCAATCATTTGTGAAAATAAGAAAAAGTATTTTACATTTATTTCCCCATCATTTGAATTTTCCTTAATAGAAATGTACTTTTTACTAATAAACTATTTGCAACATTGTTTACCTTGAATATACATGCTACTTAAGAAAATCTGATGTACTAGGACACTTCAAGCATAAATATGGACTCAACACACATTTAGTTTAGCATAGCATAATTTATATAAATAGCAGACAAAGTTTTTATCTAATAAACAGTTTTATTTTTAAGCAATAATGTAAAAGAGAAATTAATATTTAAAACTACTGGGAAAAAAAAATGACATCAAGTGTTGATATTGAATAACCTTGATTGCTTTAAATGGATTTCAGTTGGCCTGAATGCTCAACTTCAAGTGCTACATATTTTATATTATAAATTTACCTTCATAGTTGATAGTTGTGTCAACATGAGATTGGGTTACAGTTTCAGGAGTAGGTTTTGTTCCAAAAGGCACTCCATTCAATGATGCTTTCTGTCCATTTGTGACAGAACTGAAAAATAAAATAAAAAAAAAAAATTCAATGGAAAACAAATAGGACTGCTAAAATAAATGCTAATTTGCAAGATCTTAAAATAAACTTACAAGGGTGGGCTGAAAAGTTCATAGGCTGACTATGAAGGAGTAATGCTAGAGCTGTGAAATCTTGCATGCATTAATTTTTACCCTTAATAATTGCAATTTTTTTTCTTTCCAGGTAAACAAACATCCAACCATTCAAAGAAGACTTCAAAATTAACTCGTAGTGACTTTCTCTTGAAAATGGAAAAAAGTTTGCATTGTGATGTTATCAAGTATATGCAGAAAAAGGATTTATCTCCTAAGGACATTGATACTGACATGGTTGCTATATTAGAGGATGATGCACCAGCTTTATCAACAGTGCAAAAGTGGACAGCTGAATTTAAGAGGGGAAGGGAGTGTCTTGAAGACCCAAGGTCAACTACCATTCAAGAAAACGTTGATAACTACATGAGGATGATAACAGGCAATTAATTATAAATCAAATAACCACTGCTATCATGTGAGAGAGTTGATAATATTCTGCACAATGAACTTGGCTCAATGTGTGCCACATTTTCCAACACCTGATCAAAAGTGTACAAGGCTGATCATATCACAGGAAAATCTGACATTATTTGAAGCAGATCCAGCTGGTTTCCTTGAAGATTTCTTAACCCAAAATGAATGTTGGGTTCATCATTTTGAGCCAAAGAAAAAGAGAGAATCCATGCAGTGGAAACACCTCTCTTCACTTGCTGGAAAGTAGGCCAAGGTCATTTCATCTGCAGGGAAGGTTATAACTTCAGTTTTTTGGGATGCAAAAGGCATTGTGTGTATTGACTATTTTCAAAAGGGCCACACCATCAATGGAGAGTACTACGCCAACTTATCGAGGCAACTACAAAAGGCTAACAAGACCAAATACCAAAGAAAACTGACAAAAGAGGTCTTGTTTCAACAATGCTCCAGCACCAAAGTCCTTGATTTCAATGGTTGCTGTACATGACTGTGGATTTGAACTGGTTGATCACCCTCCCTATTCACTTGATGACCCCATATGACTATCATCTGTTCCCTAACATGAAAAACAATTGGCTTGGAACCATTATCGCAGTGATGACATATCTGCTGTTGATAACTTTTGACAAACAAGATGAAAACTTCTTCACCAATGGGATCTAAGCACTACAACACTGATGGAAGAAGTGTATAGACCACAAGGGGGGACAATGTTGAAAAAATAAAACCTATTTGGTCACATTCCATATGAGTATTTTGGTTAGCCTATGAACTTTTCAGTTGACCTTCATAGAATTCACACTTTGTAAGCAATAAGAGTTAAATTTTGCAATATACACTAAATTAAGTCAGGAGTGTAAATATAAAGATTATTGATTCAAATTAAAGTTTTAAAATTTGACATATTTACATCTTTTCAAAAATTGATACTTTTATTAATACTTCATTGTATATTGTAGATATTGTGTACACAGTTTCTGAAGTATTAATAATCTATAATTTTTGTAATTCAGTATTTTCTAAAACAAGAAATTTAAATTTTTTTTTATTTATTTATACATTGACTACTTATCAAAATACAATTCTGTTAAATGATATTGTCTAAGAATTAATACAACTTATTTTTATAGCAATATATTCATGGCATCTTAATCTGCAAACCTCACTCAATGCCAATGCAGAACATGGTACAGAATTATAAAAAGCAAAGTTATCTCATCTTTTTTCATATGCCATGTCTCTTCAGGGCATGGGTGATCCCAACTTATGCATTGTAACTCTAAGCAATTTTTGTCTTTTTACTGTCACTCCCACTCTGTAATCAACTTATACAAGCTCGTTAAGTAGGTTCTGCAGTTTCTGTCTGCCCTTCAATATGTCCTGTGTGTATCATATTCTCGAAGCCCTCTCTCATTCTTACATGTCCCTAGAATTTCAAATTCAATTTTCCTTAAAACATACTTATTGCTCACATGTTCTGTCCATGATATGCACAACATCCATCGACAGAACCATGTCCATGTTGTCTCACAGATGAAGTCTCCTCTTCATCCAAAGAAATTTTCCAGCATTCACTACCATATAGGTGAACTGATATACATAGCAATTTAGCACTTTGTTTCTAATGAAATTTCCCCGTTTCTTAATAGTTCATTTGGATTTTGATGTCACATTTCTGTTAAAACACTTTCCAGATAGTTAAACTTCTGTACTGGCTTGATTTTGAAATCTCCAATTCATAGCTCACATCTTAGACTGTTCCTTTTGCTAATGTCCATTCACTCTCTCTTTTGACAATTGATCGTTAGTCATTTCTTCCTGCTTTTTTCCACATCTTGCCTAGGAGTTCCTGCAATTTTCCTTGTGTCTGCCATCAACAAATTATCACCTGTATATCTTTTGTTGTTGTTTACAGATATATCATGTTTAAACACCACGCTGTAAGCTTGAGAATGTGCAGGTGATATAATGGATAGCAGCTTAGAATGAGAAATCAAAGAGCCAAGTTAAAGTCAAGTTCATTACATTCAATTATGCTCAAATACCATTGAGAAAGACATTAATCCATCTCTTCTACACCAAGCTATTGATTAAATACTATGACTTATATTTGAAAAATCACTAATTCTTCCAAGATGCCCTTAGCCAGTATGGAAGAGGAAGGCTCACCAAACCACATGACAATGCTAAATGAACTCTGCTGTAGGTGGAGAGAGTATTCTATGATGATTTTATATTGTCAAGTGTGTGTGTGTGTGTGTGTGTGTATATATATATATATATATATATATTCTTCCATAAATAAATTTACCAAAATTCTTGTTAACTTTTTATTTTTTCATCCCAAGTACTTCCGAATGATACTCCAGTAATACTTGCTGTAGAGGTTAAGTAAATCTGGTGAGAAGATGCAGCCTTGTCTCATGCCCCTTTCTATTATTACATATTTGCTCAATTGACTTACCACATGTATGCAGGTGATTTGTGCTCAGTAAATGTTTTGGATTATTCTAATATCTTTCTCAAATAAATCAAGTTTTCAAATAGATCTTTATATCAAAACCTTATCAAATGCTTTTGTATAGTGTATGAAACATAGGTATACATTCTTCTGCATTTGTATTGCTAGCTCTGACTTAAATATTGCACTTCTTATTTCAGTGTCTTTAACAAAACCACACTTGTCTTATTTCCAGTCTAATTCTACTACACATACCACACATGAAGTATGAATTCATTTGCACCTGGCTTCTTAGGCAGAACTATGATGGATCTGCTGAAGTCTTCCAGTATGTCATCATTGTCGTATAGCAAATATGAAGTTTAATTTTTCACAGACTTATTTGAACATTATTATTATCGCACTGACAGTAGAACAAGAACAATATATTCTTGTAGATTAAATAAAGTGTTCAGTTTAAAAACTGACAAATGTAAATAACTCCTTATACTAGAAATTCGACAGATATTTGAACATGCTTAATCATGTATAAGATAATTAGGACAGAGACCCCGAAATTTTTAAAGGATAAACAGAAAAATAAACTGACTAAAAGTCCTCATTCCTCTTTTTGTTAGGTTAAGAGAGAATATGCAAAAAGATAGTGAGCAAAATTAAATAAACTTTTAAATTCATATTAATATGAATAATGCAATACCTTTGGATTTGCTGTGTAACAATGTTAAATAAGACTAACATTGTAGTATCATAGATAGAGTGTGTGTGTGTGTGTGTGTGTGTGTGTGTGTGTGTGTGTGTGTATATATATATATATATATATCTGCGTGCTCGAATGGTCCACATACTGGGATCCACCACCCCTAGATTTTCGATCCCAGTATGTGGACCCTTTGGAAAGGGCTTGAAAAACCATGCCATGGGTTGACCTAAGACTTGTGAGTGAAATTGGGTAGACAGAACACATTGATTGCTGTGCCAGCATAAAGTCATCATGACCTAGGGTTTGAGCATACTGGCCTTGTTCAAGCTGTTGATAATGCTGGATAACATGCTTTCTCCCAGAAACTGTAACTAAGGTCTACTCAGCTTAGTTGCAGTATAAACCACAGTTGAGCTCAGTGAGTGTTGAACACAAATGCACCTGAGCGAGCATCTGCAATAGGGATTGGCTAGCTGCCCTAGTAGGCGGGTATCCTCAAATACGAGTGGCCAGATATATATATATATATATATATATATATATATATATATATATATATATATATATCTCTTCCAAATAAGTTGTTTTGTTTATCAGTAAATTTACCAAAATTCATGTTAACTTTATTTTTTCACCCCAAGAACTTCCGATTGATACTCCAGTAGTTTTCAAGGATTATTTTGCTTGTGTGTAGTTACGCAATTGGTGTTTAATTCCTGTTTTATCCCTGAAGGTGACGTCATAAATGGACAATCCTTGAAAACGAATGAACTCGGTGGAGGAGTATCATTCGAAAGTACTTGGGAAGAGAAAAAAAAAAGAAAGTAATTATGAATTTTGGCAAATTTATCGGTAAAACAAACTTATTCAGAAATTTGAGAGATTGAATAAAAAAATTTTATCGGCAGAACTTGTCCATATTATGCCAAAATGGAGTTCAAGAATGACAATAAGGTGAAATTAAGTAGCAACTCAAAATAAAAAAAAATTACTTACATGGAAGGTTTAGGATCTTTGAGCCCATCAACATTATTGTTATAATTTATCACACCAACTTCAGCATCACCCATTTTGCCTTTAAGAGAAAACATTAAGAAATTTATAAACTTACTTGGTCCAATAAACAAAACTTGACTAAATTATGCAAAGTTTAAAGAACATCAAATACTAAAAATAAAACAACTTGTCAGTCCCTGGATTATAATTATTTTTAATTTAAATTGCAATGGATGTTGATAACATTAAAAAATATTAAGAAGCTTGAATAGTAGACTCAGTGTTGCAAAACAACTGATTTACTTATTCTTTTTTGTAATAATATTGTATAATGTAAATTAAATAGTTTTTTTTTTAAGTGGGGTGAGGTAAAAAAAAAAAAAAAAAAAAAAAAGATTTTGATAGAAGTAGGAAGAAATCACAATAAAAAAAAAAAAAAAAAAAGAAAAAAAGCTACATTTTTCAATGTTAAAATTTACATACTGTTTGTAAAGTCCCTGTCCCACTCATTAATAAGAGCAGAACTTTGCTTAAGATTAAGCTCAAGTACTTAAGAAGTTAATCTTCTTAACCTAAGTAAAAACAATAATGCATAGTTCCTCTATGATTGATAATGTTACAATTGCATTATGCGAAAGAAAAATGCAATACCAAAAAATATTTTAAAACAATTTAAAATTAAAATTTGAAAATTATAGTAATAATATTCAAAACTTAAATAACGTTAAAATGATTTCAGGTAGGCACATCCACGAAAAAAACGCTTAACAAAAAACGAAAACAAACAAAAAGAAGCATACTGTGAAAAACAACCTCCAGATTAATAAAAACAGTTTTATCGTCAAAATCGTTATGTTATTTTATTATTAAGTTTTTTTTTTTGTTTTTTTTTTTTACTCCTTTTTAGAATATTAAAAATTTTGATTAAAAAACGTGTTTTTCCCTGCGTCAGCGGTCGTATACTGATTTTTAGTTTTTAGCTTCTTTTTTGACAGACATTAATTTGGAAATTCTTACAAAAAATAAATAAAAAATAATAATCAAATAATTGTTGGATTTTAATTAAATTTTCAAGACTTATTCACAAATGAATAGAATTACTTTTGAATTTTTTTTTTTATTAGAAAATCTTGGTAAAAATATAGTTTATGTGTTTCAGCCCGTTATGAAAACCTGGAGAAATTAAATAACCGATTTATTTTATTTATTTATTTATTTATTTATTTTTGCAAAACTGAACCTGGTCTTACCGAAAATCTGTTCTGAATCGAAATTTTTTTAAAAAAATGCATTAAAACTAAGAGATTAATTAGAGAAGCTTTGAATTGCTTTTATGAATATTGAAGACAATATTGTCTGAAAAAATTTCGACGAAAAACGAATTTTTACAAAATTTGTTTTCATTTTTTATGAATAATTTTTAAGTTTTTAACTTTTTAAAATTAATTTTCAATAACTTTTAGGAAATATTGTTATTAAGTAAAACTATATTTACTAATCATAAAGCTTATTCCAAACTAACAACTCCGAAAATTTTCAAAAGAATTTTGATTTGTTTTACTTTTGTATGTGTGATTACGTGCAGAATTTCTGAAGTATGAATGTATAAACTGATAAATCTAGCATTAAAAGGTCACGTGTTCTAAGGATTGTCTCCTCTTATAAACTTTATCGTCTGCTCCACCATACTTAACTAAGAACATGTTCGGCTGTCAAATCGATTTAACACGTCAGAAAAACTAGACCCCAGTAGTTAAGAAATGTTTGTATACAATATTTTATGCTAAGTAATATGTGTTTCAAATCAGGTTAATTTAACTTTAAATTTGCTAATTTTCCTCATGTAACGTTTCAGAAATATACATTTTTTGCATGATTTTTAAAACCCAAAATAAACTTTTGTTTTTTTTACAAATGTGTCAAAAATACCCAATTTTTATCGATTTTACTGAAAAAAAATAATTGATTCCGATCAATAATTTGTTTAAAATACCCCAGAGAGTATTTTGCTTAGCTTATTGGAAATAATAAATTTTAAATACTTTTTAGCAGTTAGCTTTCAATTAAAGCTAAAATGAAAGCTTCAAGAAAGATTTTTTTCATTTGAAAAAAAAAAAAAAAAATCTAACCTTACGTACACCGAATTATGGAGGTACCTATTTCAGAAGCATGTAAAAAAAGCCACACAAAATGAATAAATAACACCAAAGCTCTAGCTTTTAGCTACTAAAAATAAAATCTAAAATTATAAAATTGCGAATGGAGCAGGAAGTGTATCAGAAGGTAAAGCGGCTTTGTGTAAAATAAAAATTCGAACGATTGTTTTGTTGAGTAAATTAAAAAAAAACAAAAAAAATTCATGTTTCTGGTTTATCTCCTGAAAACAAATGAGAATTGGCAACATGTAGTCAATTAAAAATAAAATTAAAAAAGAAAAAAAAAGTCAGCTCTTCAAGCAGCTAGAGATCAAATGACTAACCAACAATTAGTAAATAAAACTATATGCCAGCTTCTAATTCAATACGTTTGTTTTTATGTGAATTTGACATTTCTAAAAATGAAATTATATATGAACTGCCTTTCCGTATCTAAGAACGTTTAAAAAGAAAATCATTTATTTACTTAATGAAAAAGATACATCTACAAAAGAAAACAAAACCTTTTTTCATTATGCTATGCTGTTTTTTCAGCGAATTAGTGATAACTTAAGGTACCTAGAACACCTTTTCATATAAAGAATTTAAAAATGTAAATAAGATTTTAATTTTATAAATGGGGAAATTTAGATACTGTGTGTGACGATATAACGCAAAAGCTGGAAAGGAAATAACGTCTTTCTTCTTCTCTTTACGGACATTCATACATAGTCGTTTGTAACCATTAATTGATTGCGAAAAGGCATGAATGAAGGTTCACACTCAGAATATTCTTTTACCAATTAAACCTTAAATTATTTTTAATTATGATATAACCGAGCGTAAATGGCACATTATCAAACTGAAATTATTATTTTGATTTGTTATGATTCGAAAGAATTTTGTGAATTTAATGAATTATAAATTAAATTTAAAAGAGGTCTTAATCTACATCAAATGAGTTTCTCAATTCTAAATAAACGGTCATTTTCGAAGAATTTATTTCAGAATTTTCAACGAAACGAAGATAAGCTGAAGGTGGGGTACATCCTGAAAGCAATATTTTTCGGAAGTTTAAAGAATTTACTTTTAAATGAACCGATTTAGAGAAAGAAGACACTCAAAGCCACTTCATAAGAAAATATTCAGAAAGAAAAAAAAGAAAAGATCTTTCTGCCATCTCTTGTATACGTGTGCTTTACTACAGCAAGAAAAGCAGTTCAGGCAGAATTACAGGCATACTTAATAATAAAAACATGTATAATTTTCTTCGCCTCCACACGAGACATTCTTAGAGAGAAATCAAAAAAAAAAGTAACAGTATGAGTAACGAGTTATTTGATCATAAACAACCCCAATTAATCTAATATTAATTTTACAATATTATAAAAAACTAATAAATTATAGTTTATAGTTTAATTCTATTGAAATAAATAATAAGAGTCAACAGGCTACTACTGCTGACTACACAGCTATACGCAAAATGATGGAGGGCTCTACTACTCTCTATCGATCTCTAGCATCTAACAATAGGTACATCAAGGATACATTTATACTCATTTCTTGGGTCACATTAAAATAGGTCTGCGGAAAAATCGGTGGGAGAAATCAATGAATCTTTAAAGTGCTTTTAGCAAGACGTGTTAACTGTCCTACTCTTAAAACTAGTTTCTTTCAAATACGCGTTAATATGGTGATCAGGTATACAGGTAGAAGCTTGACTTCACGTCACCTCACCCATGAAAAGAATTTAAAGCTTTTGCATCGAGGGTAACAATTTTTAACAAAGAAATAAATGAAAATATATTCGTCAGATGTCAATAAGTTTAGTCACACAATTTAGTCATAATAAGACATTGTTGAAAATATCTTCTACCGTATAAAATACGGATATTGTAGGAAAATGGTAGACAAAAATAAAGCCTGTTTGTTTCTTAAAAAAAAAAAAGTAATCAGAATTCATTTACGATTAAGATTTTTAGAAATAAAATCGGCTTTCACATTATGCTTCCGTTAATTTTTTTTTTTTTAAATTCTAAATTATTCAACAGATTCATATACACGAACTAAAATATAAAAGACGAAAGGAGAAATGATAATGAATGCAACAAGAGATTTTTGTCTTCAACAGCGAAGATAAATAAAAAATCCAAATCAAACAAAAAAAAAAAAAAATACTCAACTATAAATTTGAATTGAAAGAAAAAAAAAAAATAACGTAATATTGTACTTTATGATTTAAAAAAAAAAAGTTTAAATTAAATTTTTCCTTGCCTACCTTTAAATATTGTTTGCTACGTCAAGTCCGTGTTTAAGTAGCGGTCCAAAAGAGGAAAAAACGAATAAATCCTGATTTAAGGTTTTCTGATTATGAAAAATTAATGTTTCTTCTTCTTGTGCAATCTATCGCCATAAAAACTTGTAGCGATTAAAATAGTAAAAAAATTATTTAACCAAGGTTAATTAGGTTTTATCTATCGAGTTTCGATTTTTTCCAGTCTTATAACAAAAGAAACGTTTCGCCTTCTGTTAAAAAAAAAATAGTTTCAAACCGGCAGAGGAAAAGAAAACTATCAGCTTCCAATAAGAGAATACATTTAAACTAACGAAACCACGTGATATATATATCCCCCTACCTCGTCACTTTTGCTTATCCCCCACTATCACACCCTCTCCCTTCCTTTCTATATCACCCCCCCCTCATTCTGCGTTCTCCTCCGACCGGCTGCCTCGAAAGAAGAGTCGCAATATTACTGTTTGTTTAGTGGCGTTATCGTCTTTTCTATTTTTCATTTTTTTTCCGGATATTTAAAGAAATATCAAATTTTCAATTTCAAATTAAGCTAAGCATATTAATTATAAAGTGAACAATTCTTCAACTCGTACAGAAAAAATTTTGGCTAAAGCGAAAAATCGTCTGTTAGTAAATATTTGTTTACTAATTCCGCTAAAAAAATATCGCAACTCAGTCGATTATTAGAATTATGGTTAAAAATAAAATTGGTTTATCAATTTGTTTTTTCATGTGGGAGTAAAAATAACCAACATTCATTACAATTTTATCTAATTCCGAATTTAACAGCAAAAATCAAAAAGCAAAAAACAAAAAATGTAAATTAAATTACAAAGCCAGATTAATTTTCATTTAAAAGTAAGATTTCAATATTTCATATTTTTTTTATGTATAATTTACGGATGTATTTACGTATTTTTTGGCTCTTTTTTGTTTTGTAGAAAAACAATTCCAATTAAAAATTGCTTAAATAAAAAAGTTGTTTTGTAAAATATTCTTATTTTAATTTAAAAAAAAGAAAGAAAATAAAATCCTAAAAGAAGAGAGGGATTTCATTTAATAATTTCTTCTTTTTTCCATTGCTTGCATGTTTTTGTTTTTTACTGTTTTACCTGTTTGACGACGTGGCAAAATAATGATTCCCAATCTTGTCTTTTTATAAGGCAAAATTGCTGAATTAAATCATCTTTAAACTAATAATAAATGAACTTTTACCCTCTTTATAAAGTAGTTATCTTTGGCTTGATATTTTGAAAAACCTTTTTTTGTTACTTTGTATTTGATTTTTTTTGTTTTTTTTTCTGTTGAATGTTGAATGAAATATTGAAAAAAAAATAAGCAAAATTAACGAGAAGTACATCTTTGAAAATTGCACATTAACAGGCGTCCAATTGGAAAATTGATAACCTGGACAATAGACAACAAATTTTAATTTTCAGTCAGCTCATTAAGTATAAAAAAAATGTCGATTATGCGAATCAGAGGTGATTGAATGAAACAGGAAAGTTACTTTTTTTTCACGTCCGCTCAATCGTATTGGTGATCTTATATTTCTAATGCTCCCAAAAAGTGATTGATTTTTAATGCGCTATCAGTTTTTTTTTTTTGTTTTTTTTTTGCACGATCTTCATTGTCGATCTTGGCTCAGCATCAACAAAAAGTTACCAATTCTTGGTGATCGATTACAAATTAGAATACTATCGTTAGCCAAGAAGGATTTAAAAAAAAAATAAATAAATAACACTAGTTATTTTTGCATTGCACTTTATAAAAATGTTATAAATATTTTCTGATTGATTGTATTGTTTCTGCTAATTGAGGATGATCAATTAAAAATCTGTGGCACTTAACAATCACGTTATTAATAGTTCTTTCTAACTGTTATTGACAGAATGTGTTATTTTAACACATTCTATCAATATTCTAAGGCAGAATATATTGGATGTTAAAGAACTTTGCAGAGACATTACCTGCAATTTATTTAGATTTTAACGGTACTACAAAATAAAAGTTTGGTAGCTATCATGTTTTAGTTTTCATGAATAAAGGTTGCTTTTCTTTGAACTTCAAAAGTTTGCAGCTTGAAATTAAGTATTTGGAATAAAATTATTTAACACTGTAAGCCTACTATTTTTTTAGCAAGAGTATCACTTATCACATAAGAAAAATACCAAAAATACAATTCAAGCAGTTATCTTTGGCAGATTATTTAAAATGCAGACATTTGAATACATTCAAATAAAGAAAACAAGCAGATAAAAATCATGACATTCAAAGTTATTAAGCACTGAACATTGTGTTCTTCTTTTCATTGTTAACGAAATATCTACCTAAAAATGTGTCTGTAGGGAATGTAGAAAAAAGAAAAATCAAGTTTTTAAGTCTTACATAGTGGAAATGGCATCCCGAAAGATTGTCTCTAAATATTGACTTATTGATGAACGGAAAAGAAGTGGAGTGATTATGTTCGCTGGTCATTTACCAATATTGTGACTAAAATACTGGTTACAACTGAATTTTTAAACATTTCTACACCTTAAATTAGCTATCTATTTGAAAAGAATTTAACATTTCTTGGGATAATGCGGAGTGTGTATAAAACAATTTTTTAGACGCGTTAGAGACTAATGGGAAATAGCTTTTTTCCCGTAATTTGGAATCAGCATATTTTTGTTAAACGTATATATAGTAATGCATATTACCTTGATTAGAAACCTATAATTTATTTTGCAATCTTATCACTATTATTCTATAAATATGTCTGGACTTTGTCCAGATTAAAAAAAAAATCAAATTTTACTTCATGAGGAAATATAGTAAGAGACCTAAATATATTCATCAACAATCAACATTATCTTCTTAAAATTTTCTTGGGCCGTTTTAAATTATGTCATAAGTGGAAGAAAAAGTGGAAGAAATAAAGATAACAAATAAGATAAAATTAAGTTCATAAGAAAAATAGAATAAGGAAATGGTGATTACAAATAGACCCAAACTGTTCCCACCTTTAACAAAGGCAAAACGAGAATTTAATTAAATTTTTAACTTTTTTGCTTTCTTTAATTTAGAGCCTGTATAACCGGATACTTTCCATGAACTGAAAATATCCCGACGTGTGGATTGCAATACGAACGGGTGGAATCTGAATCAGGCGACAGACAAATCCGTCTCCAGCCAAGGGCTGACCAGTACCGACTCGGCGATCCCAACCATAAGTGTTCATATAGACCAGCACATGAATATACCCTATTTCCGATTTTTGTTATGTGTTGATCTTCAAAGACACACATCCACTCCTTTACTCTTCCGTTCCCCTTCCGTCAAAGTGGTTGTCGCTTGAAAATTTTCAACTGAATTATTTTTTTAAAATTTCTGATGGATGTCTGACCACCTTTCTCATCAGAAAACGAACGAAAAGTACATGAGCCATGACGCAACCTTGTTTTGTGTCATTTTTATATCAAAGAAAACCATGGTGGAGGTAAACCGGTTTAGTCGCTGATGATCCGACTATGCGGCAAGTATTACTGGATTATATGGTGCTAGCAGCACTCGTGAAGTGACCTGACATCGTATGGTTATGCAATATCAATCCATGCTTACTTTGTCTCAATACTTACATTGTAACATGCAAACATAAAACACGCATATATATATATATATATATATATATATATATATATATATATATATATATATATACACACACACATATATATATATGTGTGTGTGTATGTGTGTGTGTGTGTATATATATATATATATATATATATATATATATATATATATATATATATATATATATGCTTAAAGAAGCGTAGGTTAATACACCGAAAACATACTCGAGATAAAAAAATATTTGACTTAAAAATCCAAAGAATACAATCTAGGCTCCAGTCACTTTCCTACCTCTGTAACGTAGCTTCCCTGTATCTTTTCTACAAATAACCATGCTAACAGTTTATTATCTCTTAATTCTCGCTTGTGGAACTCTTTTCCAGCTTCTTACTTTCCAGCCAACTTTGATTTTAATAAATTTAAATGCAATGTCTATCGTTATATTCCGTCTTCTTGATTCCTCTTCGTGAGTCAATAGGCGCAAATTTTTAGTGGAATTGCTCTACATTTTGCGAAAACGTTTCATTATGTTTGAATATTTTAGGAAGATTTCGTGCTAAAACATATATACATATTATCGATATATTTGTCTCAAATTACACGCGACTTAACATTATGGGCTCTCAGAAAGTAAATTATAATAGTAGCATTATAATCTACGTGAATGTTAGCATATATTGTTGATGATAACATAAAATTAGCATCAAATTAAAGATAGAATTCGCTGAAACAAATCGGTGCAGTTTAAATGATAAATGCAAATGACTGTTTTATGAGTCAAAAGTATGAAAAGCCGTTGGTTCCGTCCTCATAAAGTATCTCTCTATTGCTCCGAAAGGTAAAATAGTGGGTGGGGATACCGCTACACTTTTGATGAAACTTCCTCTTTTTTTCAGCCAAATTCATGAATGTTTTGCTCATGCCAAGTCTCAAAAAAAAACACTATATAAAATTCACTATATTTTATTCATAATACTGAATATGTTAAAATTATTCAACTTTTTAACAAGTTGATGTTAAAAATTTCTGCAAAACATTATTGATTTATTTAAGATGGGCCTATTATGACATGTCTCTAAGTTGTATTTAGATACATTGCATTTATTTTCAATTCTTCTAGTTAAATTGTTCGCCTATATTGTATATGATCCATTATTGTACATAATTAGGTTACAATAAAATTTCTATTCTATATGAATACTGCCTTATAAAAATTGAAATATAGTAGAGAAGGGGGCGTATTATAGATTGAGATATTATTATACTGGCGTATTATAGACTTTTTGTACCGACCCTGTTTCATGCGCACCCATTACTACAGGGATTGGTAAAGATTAAAAAAATATGCCAGGATCTGACACAAACGGTCATAAAACACAGCTTCTTCAATTCCTGACTCAGATCCTGGTATTTTTTTTAATCATTTCAGTTTCTCTTTGCATTTTTATGTTTGGTCTGTTGGCATTTATGTGTATCAGAAAATTCCACAAGATCTTTTACCATTGTGACTGGTTCAGAGAAATGCTCACATCAGATATTAGCATATGCTAACAACCGAAGCGTTTGCAGGTGGTACAGTTTAAGTATTGTCAAGTTCTGTTATAACTCATCATGTGATACTTTATATTTAAGGGCAGATAATTATTTTTGTAACCCAACAGTTTTATCATAGATTTTATAACCAAAGTCGGTGTTATTAACTTCATTTGAAAAAGGTATAAGAAATAAATAGTATAAGAGAAGAAAGTTCATTAGAACAATTAGCATGAAAGTATTAATAGGAAAGGCACGAGAAAGCTACGTTACGGCGTTGGGAAATTGACTGAAGCCTATTTTACTAGATAGCTTTACGCTGTTACAATGAGACAAAAAGTGATTTACATTCTATATTGTTATATTTTGTCGTGGAGAATCCTTAATTATGGGTGATATTTTATAGAATTCGATTGACTTTGAAATCAATGGCCGAGAGACACTATCAAATGCTTTATAGTCGTCTATCCATGCTGCAGTAAGATTATGATTTGTGATGCATTTTTCTAAAACTCATTCTATTTATGAGAAACTGGCCCTTACACTTGCATGGGTTTTCCTTGCGCCTATTTTTTTTTTTTTTTTTTTTTTTTTGCTGTTTTAATCAAGAAAAGAATAAATTTGTTCGATTAAGATACATATTAATTTATATTTCGTTGTTAGATTAGTAATAGGTCGGTATTTTGTTTCGTTTTTTTTTCTTTTTGGTGGTAGTAATGTAATTCTTTCAAGTAGTCAAGTAAATGTTTTCTCTGGCTTTCACATGATATTTGATAGTGAGTCTGCTAAGTAATAGTGTACCAACGTTAGTGAATTGATCCAGAAAATGTGAATTTTATCTGTTCCAATTGATTTCCATTGATGCAATTTGGCTGTTTTCCTGAGCTCATCACGAGTAATATAGCTTAATTGTTCTCTGTGGTTCATATTTTCTTCCTCTCTTCTCCAATCAGTATCCACTTTAAATCTTTTATCTGCACTCCCGATAATTTTCCAAAAGTTTTCTTCTTCAGTTATTCATGGAGAGTCTAATCCTTACCGTTTGATCTTCAAGTCTTGTAGAGACATTTTTAGCATTTATTTTAATAATGTTATACTCATTGTAGAATTTGTTTATTTTCTCCTATCTTTGTATTCCTTGTATTTTGGCTTGTAGCCTCTGTTTGACAATGTATTTGGTATCTAGGTCTTCATTCCTATCTTCACGAATTTTCACGTTATTCCTCCTTTGATAGTTATTTCGTTATTGATAGTATTTCTTTGAGCAGTTCTATTTCTTTACGTATTTGTGTCTTCCATCTGGATTGCTTGTGTATATCGTTGCTAATTTTCTTGATTTTAAGGCATATTTTCTTGTTTATGACAAAACAGTAGCAATTATTACCTTATTAAGTGATATTATACCTTTGTTTGATTTTTGTGAAAATAGTGCGATGGCTCATTATATATTTTTATTCTTTTTTGTTGTTTGATTATTCTTTTGGTACTTTGATTATTGTGTTTTGTTATGTTATGCCTATTTTATAATCTTCAATTATGTTACTCTATCATCTTACTTTCTTATTTGTATTTTCTTCCTCAAACTGAAAATCCGGTGAAATATCAGGTAGGTTAAATTTTCTTTTATCTGTAGTCATTTTTAGCTCCTCATACTATTATTGTTATTATGATGTCATTATTTCCATTACTCATTTTAGTTTTACTTTGCTTTTTTTATGCACTTGTTAATTTGTTATTCCGCATGATGTCGCTGTGAATATTGGCAAATATATTAGTATCCATGCATTAATGGTGATCATTTCCAACTATATTTCATCAATTTATATTACTTTGTTTACTGTTGTTATTTTCTGGTTTGTTTCTATGGAAAAATCTATCATAAATTGTTTATGCTCTTCGCGCCTCCATCTGTTACGGTTTATGATTTCAGTGTTTAGTGGCGTGTTTGGCGGATCAATGGTGTTTTCCGAAGATCCAGGTTCTGGTGATCTATCAGGCCATTGTCATGGAAGTTTGTTCCAAATGTCAACTTTTTAACCTCAGCATGGTTTCTCTTTGAGAGACAGGATCTTTGTTAATCCGCATATGGCAGGTATAAGGTATTTCTCAATTCCATTACTGAAAAGGGGTGTTTTGTGCATGACACCAAATTTTATTTATTAATTGTTCTTAATGTCTGGTCCTTTGGTTAGATACTGAAAACTCTAGATTCTAGAGTTTTCGGTATCTAGAGTCTAGAATATATCATAACAGATATAACTAATAAATCGTAAGACATTTCTTATCACACTGTTACACCTATCTTACACTTTATAAATCATACTTATTATAAAACCCAGATTGTGTGTGTGTGTGTGTGTGTGTGTGTGTGTGTGTGTGTGTGTGTACGTTTATATATTGGATCGGATTTCCTATATTTTTCAACCGATCTCAACAAAACTTCACAGGACTACGTAAAATTACCTTGCGGTGGTTCTGACAGCACCAAAAATTGGAAAAACAATTGTTTTTGCACGAAATCAATTTGAAAACACGATTAAGAGGCATCACGAGAATAAAAGGGGGACAACTCATATCGAGTTATACTTATAAAACCCAGGTTGTGTGTGTGTGTGTGTGTGTGTGTGTGTGTGTGTGTGTGTGTGTTCGTTTATATATGGGATCGGATTTCCTATATTTTTCAACCGATTTCAACAAAACTTCACTTTTTTTGGCAGGTAGTGTTTCTTATTGTCTTGCACACTTTTTTCCTTATTTTTACATTCAGAATGCTTTAAAAATTCGATTTACAAGACAATTGTTTATAATAAAATTCTATTCAATCGGTAGACTCATAACGATTGAAAACAATGTTTTTGTTTGAGTTTGGGTTTGACCAATTCGTAAAAAAGAAAAAAAAAAAGAAGCTAATTAAGACATGCGTGTCCGTCAACCTTAAACAATAATCTTTGTCAATTTTATTTTTCAGTCTTTATGATGGTCGATACTTGATCTATCTCTTACTGTTACATCCCCGGGCAACGCCGGGCTCTACTGCTAGTATATTTATAAGAAAGGTGAACTTAAAATAATTATAAATATTACGATACACAAAGTTTGTTTATCGATCTTTCGGTTGAGGGAAGAAAAAAATACAAAAATATAAATTGAATAAATAATTAATGAAAATTAATGTGTAGATAATAAATAAATAAATATTATAATATTGTAACTCTAGGTTTTGTCGTTTACGCTTGCTTTTAAGAGAAGATTTTTTTTAAATTAAAAGAAAGCCAAACAGTCAATAAAAATAAATTTGACGTGAAACACTTGTTTGTTAAATTTTCTAAAAATAGAATGGCTCAAAAAGAACCGATGAAAATAATTTGGTCAGAGCGGACAGTTTTTGATTTCTTTTTCAAATTTGAAAAAGATATACAATTTTGTATTTTCCTTCCAATCAGAAGAGTGACTTCCGCCCACGTAAATGTAAAAGTTGAGATCCACATGGGCCTCTTTCGAGGCTATATAAGATGGGTTAGCAGATAATTTTAAAAGGTCTAAAAAATTTCGAAGAGATCAGAAGTCATAAAAATTTCGACCGGAAGGTGGCACAATTTCAGAATGCATCAAAATTTCGACCAGAAAAAGAAACTATTTTAGCTGTCATCAGTGAATGGTCTCTAGGCTGTTACAGAAGACAGCAAACGATAAAAGGAAGCAGAACCAAAGTGAATCCAGTGAATTAAATCGAACTGTATTCGAGATAGAGAAAATTATTAAAAGTCCTAGTGACGCTAACGAACCCTATCAAAGTCCTTCTGTTTCGTCCTTCAATTAATTAAGTGCATTTTATTTGAAAGAATGCCCGTTTCGAATCTTCTTTAACAAGAGAATTTTCATTATACCTTCTTAAGGTTTTTTTATGACTAAAAATTTGTATATCTACCTATACTTCTATATTTTGAACAGATAACCTTGCCTTGTTACTAATAAAGCGCACAAAAGGAAATTTTTGTGTCCACCATTTTTATAAAACTTGTATTTTGTTCAATGTTTTTTTTTTTATGTCTATGTAATAAATGTTTGTTCCTTTCAAAGTTCACATTGAAGTTTGTTTTTATATGCGCCTTATTCTATATTCGAGACAAAAAAGGTTACATTCTCTCTTCTCCTGAAAAAAATCCTTTTAGATTTTTATTCATATGATTTTTATTTCTCAGTGTGAGACACCAAAATGGTCAAATCCAGCTAAACGTGTAATAAAAGAAAATATTTAAAATTTTCTGTGCTTTATTATTATTGGTGTGCTACTGAGAGATATAAAGAAAACTCCCAAATGGATTAAGAGATCTATGAAGAATTTTAATTTAGTTACACGGCAAAAACACACCTTAGTAGTATGTGAATGATTAATTTCTGACATAACAATCTCAAAACAAACACACAAATTTCATAAGGTTATGCTACAAGTCTTTCACTAGTCCGATATCTCCAATATTTAGATGCAGTTTTCTATCGTTTAATGTAGCCATATGTATTTACGTAAAGAGAAGTAGTTTGGCCTGTTAGTCCATCGAGACTGTGAGAGAAAAATCTAGATTTTCTGTTGACTGTTCATGAGAATTCCAAGGAAATTGTATGTCCCCCACCATTATCCCATCGCACAAATTCCTTGCAATTCTCACTACAGGTAGGCCGTGGCAGAATAGTAAATGTAATCTTGAACAATAGAATGGATTAGCAAATGAATTAGGTGGACTAATTAAGGGGGTAATTTATGTTTTATTTTTTCATATGAGGAATTATCATTATTATATGCCTTGCTGTCCGGACTAGTAGTTTCATATTCACTTCTGTATCGCTATTCTGTTTTGTTTTTTTATTTTATTCTGTTTTATTTTTGTTTGTTGTTGTTGTTGCTGTTTTTTGTTGTTTCCACTGAACCAGGATATGTGACTTTTTAACACTATCAGATCCAGGGATTGAACTCGGTAAGCAATATATTTTTAATCAACTCTTTAATCCTCTAAACCAAGTCTAATGTCGTAATTTTGGAATCTTAAATCCAAAGCCTCTACACAGGTAATGGAATTGTATGAATGTCCGACTTAATCAGACGCTGCCAGACGTTTCTATGCTATGCCTACTAAGAAAGTTATCAGTGTCTAACATGTGCACTTATTCTTTCAGTCTTCTTATTCTTTCAGTGATCTTCTCTAACCATTACCTTGATATAATTCTATAGGTGTTAATGATGACTCTTTTTCTCCATGCATGATCAGCCATGTCTGATTTCAATGTCTCGCCTCGGAACAAGATCATCTCACCTTTTGATGTTCCTCCACCATTACTTTTAGGGAGCAGCTAGTGACTCATTTGTATCCGTTATGAAATACACATAGTTCATGGTCATGTTTTCGTACGAAGGTGACTTGGTTCCGCAGAGATATCTTCGAAGGATTGAACTGCTTTTGAACATTGTCCTGATAATGGACCGCAGATCCCCGGAATCATTTCAGATATGTGTTGTATGTCTTCTCACACTTTTTGTGGAAGCTGAAGTTTATGTTGACTAAGTAGTAGTTACGTGAAGGGTGTTTCTAATATTGGTCATCTGTTAGTATGTGCCTAAGTCGACATTTACGAGTCTGATCCGATGTTGTAGGCAGCGAGCGATCTCTTTCTTGAAACTGGTCGATTATGAGAATTGAAGCTCCGATGAATGCTGGATATATGGATATCTTGAACACATATTCTGTGCGTGTTATTAGTACTTACAGGAAAACCAGATGGTATTGTTTCTTTTCCCATTGTGAACAGTATAGAAAGTATAGGCCACTGTTTGAAGGTGTTATCTATATATCTAAGCCACATGGTTTGCCTTAGTGGTGATATCTCCATAGCCATTTTCTCGAAATATTCCATGGATATGTTTACCAATATTGCAGATAGTAGCGATTCCATAGCTAAGTTTTCTTCCTACCAGCACACACACACACACACACACACACACACACACACACACACACACACACACACACACACACAGTAATCATATATATATATATTAATCATTTCACTCCAACCAAGACGTTAATGCCACTAAGACGCAAGGGATTACTGATAGTGGAAGAGCATGAAAAGCCTTTAGTGAGGAGAAAGGATAATAAAAGAACAGGATTCAGGAAGGCAAGAGATTGCAATTGACGTTGGACTTACATTTTTTTAAATGGCAGGGATGTAAAAAAAACGGAAGATAGTTCTAGAGGTGAGAAGTGCGAGAAAAGAAACTATTAAGATAGGACTTACGGTTTGCGTTACTTAGCTATTTCTACAATAAAACAATAAGACCTAGTAACAAATTTAGTAGTACGTTTAAATTTACGCGATTGCGGTACAATTTGTTGAACAATTAGCTATAATATTCAGCAGTACAATTTATTTACATTTTTTACAAGGACGTTTTTGTAATGTGCCCATGCAAGTTGATTTTTGTGTCCATATGAAGAATAAAATAAATCTTTAAATTTGAAATATATAGTGTTTGTAACAAAAAAAGAAATAGTTTCTTTTAAAAGTGTCCGTGAAAATGAGAATTGGTCTACAAGATTGATCTGAAGTTCATGCATGGACATAAAATATTCTAATTGGCCGTTGATGTCGTGATCGTTAGCGGTTTGTTTGATACTTCACCACCAGCATGCTATGTACTGAAAAGACTTTTTAGTTTTTCTTTTTGCCGATGTTGCTGGCGTTAATGGGTCGTTTTGATGTATACCGCTGTTTTGCCTCAAAGAGATAAGGGAAGTAGTCGTGTCACATAAACAGGCTGACATTTTCAAGTCGACTCCGCGTTGATTGAAAAATATTTTCTTTTTTTACAATCCATTGTAAATTAGATTTTGCGAATTTACTTTCAGAATTTTCTCGTCAGATGTGCTTAGATAATCTTTCCTCTATCATATGACCTGCTCGCCACTACATCCATTCCATAGTAATTCTTTTTATTTTTTTATTGGCTCCCTATTTCCTATAATCCTATTTCGAACCAACCGTATATCATCACAAAGTATATTGCAGTAAACTAATCTCACTGTATGCAATATGAATAAAATTAAAACAAGTTGGTGCAAAGAGAGAATAAAAGGTGACCGCCTGCCAACTTTTTATTGCTTTCAAGGTTTGTTTAAGGTGAACAGCATTGTAACATCCAAATTATATGAGCTCGTAACGGAATTAAAATAAATTCAGTTATAAAAAACAAAGGAGATGATATATTTTCATAAACTTAAACTTTATTTCTTAATCAGTCACTGATTAACTCGGACTAATGTTCTCTTTTTTTTCTTTTTTTTTCTTTGAACCACAATGTTTCGGCCTTTGTACCCTATTCAGGTGTCTGTTGCAATAACCAACCTGAGGAAAATATAATAATAATAATAATAATAATAATAATAATAATAATAATAATAATGATTATTATTATTATTATTGTTGTTGTTGTTGTATACTACTAAAATATTAATTGTCACTAATTATCATTGTTATCATTTCTTTCTTTTTCCTCGTCTTCATATAACCTACTTATTTTCGTTATTATTATTATTTATTATTATTATTATTGAGTGAAAGAGCCGAAGTTCAACAAATTGACACTGGGGTATAAATATACGAATCCCAATATACCCATAATGGCACACAGGCAAATACACCACAGCCAAATATGCGCAATAGTTGTAGGTTTTGGTAAAAGCAGATCATAATCTTGCAGGTGGGGCCGAGTTAGAAATACTTTCAAATCGTGTAACCCAGTTCGCTCAATCGGTCTCTGATTGGAGTTGTTCCAAAAGTATCTAGACTTAACTCCTAAGTCGCTTTGGCTACCTTATCCTTCAAACTTAAACGACAACCCTCTCTCAACTCCATAATGCTCTTCCTCTACACCAATTTATGAACAGAGATACACAAAGCGTTAGTCCCTACGAGAAGTGCCCAACTACTTAAAGTCGAGAAACTGACAATCAGATCTGTCGTACTGAAAAGGATATTTCTTGTTGCCTTTCTTAATTCACCTAGTCAAAACATGTGCATGGATGCACATGTTTTGACTAGGTGAATTAAGAAAGGCAACAAGAAATATCCTTTTCAGTACCACCAATCAATTAAGATAAGGTGCCATGAGAGTCATGCCTGGAGTAACATCAGGGTATATTATTATTATTTCCTTGGATTTCTGTTGTATACACATTTCCTCCCGAGTCCCAACCTAAGGTTAGAAATAGCTCCACAACATTTTCCACTGATCAATTTTGTAAAAATAAATAAATAAATAAATAAATAAAAACAAGATAAAACGAAGATCACACACAGTTTACACAGTTAATGCTCTTTGTAATGTGTGGGCTGTACTTCTGAGTACAATCTTTTGTATTTCTTTAAGGAATGAGCTACCAGGAATCCCTTCAATGAGTCTATCGGACTCCAGCTACAACTGAAATTATTGATTTGCCACATTTTTTACATTTCTACTTCAAGATCCTTGTATGCTGATAGTTTTTTTTTAAGATCTTTAAAGATACATTACAATCTCCAGGGACTGCCATGTCATTAAGAAAGCACATTCTGTTCTTGTGGTCTTTGATCACGATGTCTGAATTATTATTATTATTATTATTATTATTATTAATATTATTATTTCCTCTGATTTCTGATGTATACTCATTTCTTTCCGGGTCCCGCCCATGGACCTAAGGTTAAAAATGGCATCATGACATTTTCCATTGGGAAAAAAAAAACCCAAGACAAAAAAAACATATTTTACATAGACGAAGCCCTTCGTAAGGTGTGGGCTGTACTAGTGGGAACAATTTTTTGTATTTCTTTAAGGCACGGGCTTCCAGGAATCCCTTCAATTAGTCTACTGGAATCTTTTCCAATCAATCCGAGGGCTCCAACTACAACGGGAATTGTTGATATTCCCATGTGCTACATTTTTGAGATTTCGATTTCAATGTCCTTGTATTTTGATATCTTTTTGAAGATCTTCAAAGATACATTGCAGTCTGCATGTAATGCCATATCAATAAGGGGCACTTTTGTGTGCAATCTCTAATGACAATGTCTGGCCGGTTGGCTTTGATTGTTCTGTCATTGTGTATTGTATAGTCCCATAAAATTGTAACAGGTCCTGTCTCCGTAACCGGGTCTGGGTGGTGTTCATACCACTTTCTTTCAGTTTCCTTCTCGTAGAAACTACAGATTTTCCAGTGCAGATATTGGGCAACTCTGTCATGCTGGGTTTTATATTCAGTGGGTGCCAATACCGTGCAACCTGATACAAGATGATCGATTGTTTCTGGGTAATTATCACAGAACCTGCATTTTGGGCTATATTTTAGTATGTGTGCTTGATAATTTCTAGTTAACAAGCACTGATCCTGTGCAGCAATGATAAAACCTTCCGTTTCAGCTTTTAACCCTGCACTACGTAGCCACTGATGTGTACGGGGTTTGTCTACATCAGCTTGTTTGGTACGGGCAGATTATTGGCCATGAAGCGGTTTTGTTTCTGTATCTGGTTGGTTGCATTTGTTTTTGCTTTCTTTTTAATGCATTTTGCAGCTTCAATCGAAGTATTGTGCTTTACTTGTATTTTTGCATCCATTTGAAATTCCATTTTGAACTTGTTGGCTTCTTTTATTACGGAATAAAGGCGCTTACTACTTTCATGTTCTTTGGCACATATCATCCAGTCTTCTGTGGTTTCCAGGTATCATTGAAGGCCAATTGTTGTAGTTTTGTAGGACAGTACTAACTAATCCTCTGTCTTCTTCGGATCTGAGCACATACAGACGATCAACATCAGCTTTGGGATGATGCATGCGGTAGCAAGTGAGAAGTTTTCTCGTTTTGGCGTCCATTCGCTTAATGTCAGCTATGGTCCAATTAAGGATGTTAAAGCTGTATTGTACCACAGGGACAGCCAAGGTGTTTATAGATGATATTCTGTTTTTTGAGTTCAGGTCGGTATTTAGTACCAGACGCACACGCTTGTAGTACTCCTTTCTTACTTTCATTTGGGTATGTTGTATACCATCTCCGCTAATTCCTAGGTACTTTTAGGCTTCAACTTGTTCCAGTTCCCTAATCCTTAGTCTAAATCTATTGAGGTTGTTTCTATAATTCTCCTTTTCTTGAATGTTACTTTTGCACATTTATCTAATCCGAAGTCCATACCTATGTTGTCACTGAAACATTTTAGAATATTGAGGAGGCCCTTCAACTCATTGTCGTTTTTGGCACTGAGTTTGAGATCATCCATGTAGAGTAGGTGATTGAAATATTTTTTGTCTAGTTTGTAACCATAGCTACTGTTGTTAGTTCATGTGTAAGTGGGATTAAGGACAAACAGTACAGAAGGGGTGAGAGGGAGTCTCCTTGAAAGATCCGGCGTCGGATATTCAGACGGTTGGAGATGGCATTGCCTCTGGTGTGATTTAGGTATAGTGTGGTGTTCCACATTCCCATGCTGTGCTTAAGGAAATTTATTACTACAGAGGAAACTTTGTACATTTCCAGAGTCTTAAGGATCCAAGAGTGTGGCACACTATCAAAGACTTTACGATAATCAATCCACGCTGCGCTAAGATTTCTACAACGTCTCCTGCAATTTCCCAGGATCATTTTGTTTATCATTTTGTTGATCTTTGCAGCCATATGAACCTCTCCTACATCCCTGCTGTTCCAGTGGAAGAATGTTGTTTGCTTATTATTATTATTATTATTTCTCTTTTGTTTCGTCTTTATGGCTGCAATGATTATAAATACCTTACCCAAGACCAACATGATTTCCTTAGAAAACGAACATAACTAACCAAGTCTTTACATCAACGTAAAAAAGAACGAATAATTTCTGCAACAGAAACTGTTATGCTTTTTTTTTTGTTTTGTTTAGTCTTAGTTATTTTTTCTACATCTTTGATCAATACAATGTGCACAATTCTAAAAATAAATTGCCTGGAAAACACCTTGTAGAATTAGTAATCTGTTATTACAAAAACCGATAGCACTGAATGCATTATTATAAAACGGAAATTAAAATTCTTGGATAGCTAATCTAGCTTTAGTTATTTGGAAGAAGCTTTTAAAATTAGTATAACAACTAATTCAAATATAAAAAACAGTTTAATGTAATTCCATGTTAAGAGCCATGAATTTGACATCGACATCGACATCTGTTTAATTCATTAAAAATGTTTCCCTGTTTTTATGCTTTAGTGAATTTTATTGGCTGCTTAGTAGAAAGGAATTTTGCCCATTTTCTATTTATTGGATTTACTGGTATAACAAAGATTTGGTAGGTTTTGTAAGTTTATAAAATTATTAACGGTATGGGATGAGAAAGATTTGTTAAAGAACAAAATAGCTTAAACTCAAGCCATCCATTTTTACATTTACTGTGACAAATCCAGAAATAACATTTGGCAATTTTAATAATCAATTATTAGAATGTTGATGCTTTCGATAAAGATGAATTATACGAAAGTTGTCCGAAAAGTAAGGTGAAAATAGGCATAAATTGATCAGAATTAAAATAATGTGAAAGCCGGAAACAGAAAGCAACAGCAGGTATGCAGTACTCCTTGTAACAGAGTAGCCTTAATATTGTATGCATGCGTATGTGACGTCACAATAAAAATGTATACCACCATAAAACAGTGTCAATCCCTGTATAGGTCAAGCCAACATAAATGTATTGAAGTCGATGATATAGCCGCGGAAAGTGATCTTCCAAAGTCGATGGTCCATTCAGAGGAGTAATTTAAAGATTTGTGTATGACAAGAGATATTTACCATTAACCTGTTGCAGGCCTTACATATAACGAGATCGAAGATAATGAGATAATTTTCTGTTTTTGTAAGTTCACATATAGGCGTATTACCCTTAAGGACGAGTCGTGTGTAAGGCGTCCATGTTTATCCACGACAAAAGACAACATTGCGTACATTGAAGCTTTCATACAAGATGATAGACATCGCAAACTTTGTGATATAGTTGTGGAAAGTGATCTTCCAAAGTTGGTGGTCCATTTACGAAAAGTTTGCATAAGTATATCAGCCTGCTGAGCGACAACACCACTTCTTGTCAACATGACAAGAGAGTATAGTGGGTCAGCCAATTTGTATTGGTTATAAATAGAAATAAAAACTGACCCTCTACAATTTTTACAATATCAAATGTAACAAAGACAACAACAAGAGAAATAATCAAGTAGAAAAAAATGTGAATTTTGTTCAACAATAAATATTTTTTTTATAAACACAACAAATACATAATATATAGTGCAAAGGACGAAGTGTGTGTGAATATTCTGTATGTGCGTGCGTGTGTGAATATTGTGCTTAGCGTGTTTCCACGCTATCCCTTGTTAGCGCCTACATTTCGAGGTTGATAGCTGAAATCCTCAAGGAAAAAGAGAAATTTACCTCGAGGTGTTGGTGCACAGGCCTGAAGGAAAAAAGAGATAGAGGTGAATAGTCAGCCGCTATTTATAGCCAGGGAAGAGAGACCCCTGGTGAAAGGGTTAACGGACAGAAGGAGGAGTTAACTCCGACAAGAGTAACTGTAGCGATATGATTCGGATCTATAGTTCTGGCTTTTATTTTACAGCTTATTGTCAGTTTGTATGCCTCAAACGCCATATATCAGTTCCGAACAGATAACGCTGTTGTTGCAAAGGTACAAAGATGGCCCCGGTTAATTGACACACGTTCTTCAAGGATAGTATTTATGATCTTGGGCAACTATGTAGAAAATTAGTATGGTAATGCTGGAAATATATGAACAATGTTTTATTTGTATTATAGGAAATAAACCCTATTTCTAATACAATTCATACCTACATGCATGCCATATTAAAACACACATAAACTTTATTTTCTACCAAATAACAGACAATATTTACAAATATTGACAAAAAGATTCAACACACCGTTTAAATCGAAGTATTCTATTGGTTAGAAATTAACATCCCCATGTGAAATATTTGACAAATCAGAAAAAAAATAAAACTCTATTTTCTAGAGCCTACTTTCGTAAAAAAAAAAAAAAAAAAAAACGCACAGATTTTGACTTTCAGGAGTATAGGTCAAACTGTCTCCATAGACAAGAGAAGTCATGGCTACATAGATTTTTACTCTCTCACCCGCAGCTCGTGCTGAAAGGAACATGTGTTAGCGACTTCAAAGGAAATCTTCAACAACAACAGCAGGGACCATCAGTGAATCTTCGCTGACAATCTGTGAACCGACTACTAAAATTTGTTTCTAAACCAGTTTTTTTTCTGTGAATCAACTACCTGAAGACTTTTTTACTCAACTAAAGACTATTTTACTCCTTTTTGACTCTTTTGAATTCATGTGCATATATTTGTAAATACAAATGATTTATTTAACAGGCATACCCATACTTTTTATTTTTATTGTTTTATTGCTTGGAATTTGGTCGTTCAAAAAAAAACTGGACGACCGAATTTCCTATAATATTGTGATAAACATGTTGGATAAGTAAATGTTTGTACCAGATGTAATATATTGAGACAAGGCTGAAATCAGGAATTAAGAGAATACACGTGGTGTTCGCTTCATGCTTTTATTAGTTGTGTTTAGACGTCTGAACTGACCACCGTCCGTGATGAAAAAGAGGCTGAAACCTTGTTTCTGTTTCTGAAGTGACATCAGTTCTAATAAGGGGAGATAACTTATTATAACTAACTATTATACCAAACATCTTTCATACATTAATATAACATATTTTCTTGAATTTATCTTTGATTTTACCACGAAAATCAAGTGAAATTAAACTGAAATACTAGTCAAACTGAAATCAATAGTTAGCATGCTTTTTATATGCATAGAGTTAGATGAATGTGAATGTCTCTGTGCTCATTGCAATGTATGATTTAATTAGAGAGCAGAAACTTCTTGTAATATTCAAAATTGAATAACTAAAATACTAGTATGTAAAGATTCAGAGAAATGTAAAAAATTCATGCAAAAAGAGGATCAATGCACACACATACGCGCACGCACGCACGCACGCACGCACGCACGCACATACATACATATATATATATATATATGATGGACTCTCCCAGCGATGTCGACCTATGAGGATCCGACAGCCTCATTCAGTTTTTATGTTTATGTCGTATGTAACACTTCATTCCCGCTAGTAACCTGCATACAAGTCCACATATTGTGCAACAGCGAGGATTTCGGGACATAGCCACATAAATAATGGCTGACGTTTTTCGCTGTTCTTTCGTCTCTTAACTTTCAATACGACTGCCTTTCAAACTTTCTGATACCACTCTGGCACAAATGTCTTCAGTTATTTCTATCCAGAGTAATTCGCTCGTAGTATGAGGCACATTGACAGATGAAATATTACTCTTTAGTTTCTGTCTATATTTCGGAGATGAGGTATTATATACACTATTTACATTATTCGGACTATTGTCCTCATCTTTGTCGACATATTTTTTTATTACAACGTTTCGGCCGTTGTACGCTCCAGCCTTCTTCAGGTGGTTGGAATGTCGAACTGAACCCTTTATTTCGCTCACTGGGGTAGACTGTTCTAGTTACACGTGCCATGTTTTTAATGGATGTCAGTTATCTCCTGTTAATTCCCCTCTCCAAATTCTCACGTAAGTGAATGTAATTGATGCGACTGGGGCTTGAACTCGGCTCCTCAATCGCTATCCATTACTCCACTGTGCTTTCTTGATATCAGACACATTCAATTTCTATGAACATTTAGTAAAACTGTTTACTAAGAAAAGATACATCCACAAAATTCAATTTACACACCATTCAGACAAAACCATTATTGTAAAAATTTAAATAAATTGCAGTTTTAAATTTTACTAAAATTACTATAAATTTATTTACTGTATTAACTATGACGGTGACTAATTATCCACACTGCTCTAGCCTTTGGGACGAAATACGGAAAAAATAGCACACAAAACAATCAAACGAACATAAATTCTCTTCCTGAATTCATGTTGCATTTGCTTCCTTTTAATACCCATTCGATTCATATTGTTACTCATGAAACATTAATTCATTCTGTTGAATGATTAATAATGCCATACAGGGGATATTTCTTCGTGTGCCAACTTGTTCGAACAACACGACATCGGCAAAGATAGTTCAGTCTTCAAATTCTAGTGTTATTCCTTATCGCTTCATCACTGTGACATCTGAAAGCGTATGCTCGCCTTTGCTACACAACTGATAGGAAAAAGTACTTTTCTTTAAAGATTGAAATCCATTTGACTTTTCTTTCTTAAGGAATAATAATAATCTAGCACCGTGAAATTCTCAACGCCCCAAGCCTACATCCGCGTGTGTAATCAGAAGTATAGAGTTGAAGTCGTGACTTTAAACCGGAAACCCAAGCCTAAACAGGAAACAAAAAGTTTTAAAATGATACAATTTCATAAGGAGCTATTGTTTCATAATATACAATAATAATAGTATTCATTCAAATTTTATATTCAATATTGTATTCATAAGCAATGTGAATTCGATCCTCATTGGTTGTCCCATACTTTCGGTCTTGTGTCGCATCTAAGCTGCGCTTAGAAAATCACCATGGATAATGTGAAAATGAAATCACTATTATTAACTTGATTTTTACACTACAAGTGTTTTAAGTTTTTAAAACTAATAAATCGAAACAAGATTTGAAATCTCAACCCGTTTTGGTTATTGGTTGAGTTTTCAAATCCTGTGTGCTTACTTTTTTGATCGAAAAAAATTTTTTTTTGGTTTTCGTCGTTTTTTAAATTGATATATTTTATTTACGTTTGCTGTTTTTTAACTGATGACTAGACTTGTTAGTCAAGGATAATTATTATTGTTGTTGCTTATTTGTCTGCTGCTTGGTTCCTTGTTTCTGTTAAAAATGAAATACACTCATTGACAAAAGAAAAAAAAGAAATGCGTGATGAATGTATTGTACATTGAGGGACAAACAGTGAGAGACAAACTTGAGGAAAACGATTGGAAGAAATTATGCTTAATAAAAAATGAAAGAACGTAAAAATCTCGCGACAGAAATGATTGATACGACGGTGACAATTACTAAAAATGTATTTTGATAGGGGTTTTCGTTTTAATGTATGTAATTTTGACCTTCTTGCATCAAAAACATGCCTCAAGAACATTTAATGAAGAAAGAGTAAAAACAGAAAGAGTAATAAAGATAAAAATAAAACATTTAAAAAACAGCACACGAAAAAATATCAATAAAACTTAACAGTTTACTTTAATAATGAGGTACCTTTTTTTCTATTAAAAGATTTTTGCAGGTGAGAAAAGATCCAGAAAATATAGCTAGTATATTTTTTGGATATATTTTTGTATGTATGCTCTATCGTAGGATTTTTAAAAGTTCTGTAAGCAAAAGAATAAAAATACCTAATTTTAAAAGTTGCTACTATACCGTCCATTTTCTACTATAGTATGATATCTATTATTCATTTTCTACTGTGGTATGATATTTATCAACTGTTGGAAGTATGAAAACCATAAAAGGAGCATAATAAACAGTTTGTAGTGTAAAATTTATTAACCCTTATTCTACAAAAATGTGCCTGTCTATATTTCTGAGATGAGGTGCTATGTACATTATTTACATTATTCGGACTATTGTCCTCATCTTTGTCGCCATATTCATCACAACGAGACCCCTATAGAGGAGAACATGACTAAAGACTGTGTGTACGCTATCCCGTGCAGCTGCGGAAAGGAATATAAAGGAGAGACAGTCCGCCCCCTCAAGGTAAGGCTTCAAGAACACCAGAAAGCTGTAACGCGAGGGGAAGCAGAAAAATCAGGCGTGGCTGACCACATATGGAGAGAGAAGGGAGATCACCGCGCTCTGTGAGATCATGTTGAGATCATAGACAAGGAACACTATTGGAAAATTCGTAAACTTAAGGAATCAGCACATATGCTAGGTCACAAAAATCTCCTGAGTCGACCAAGCATAGAAATAAATACAATATGGGAACAAGAAATAAGGAGTGCCAGAGAAAAGCAATGATAACAAAGTTGCAATATGAGCTCTGGTAAAAAAATGCAATGATAACAGCAAAATTGCAATATGAGCACTGGTAAAAATGATTGCTGATGACATTAGGTTTATAATACCAAGAAATTCATACACAGACGTCCTCAAGGACACATGGCACAGTGGATAAAGGCATTAGTTAGATCCAGTGACAGGACCCCAAAAGTATAAGTTCAATACCCGGTTAAGAGGGAAAATTAACAGGAAATAACTGATAACTGAGATCCATTAAACATGGCATGTGGAACTAGAACAGCCTACCCCAGTGAGCGAAATAAAAGGTTCAGTTCGAAATTCCAACTACCTGAAGAAGGCCGGAGCGTACAACGGCCGAAACGTTGTGATAAATATGGAGACAAAGATGAGGACAATAGTCCGAATAATGTAAATAATGTACAAAAATGTGCATTGTCATTTATGGTAGGTTGCAAATACCTCGGTAGATATCATATTATAGCCGCACCAATTTAATATTCCCAGTAGGCAAAATATTTTGGTGTACTGTATTGATAAGAATTTTTCGTCCATATTGACAGATCTGTCAACACAAAGTACTCTGAAACGCTATTTGAGGAAGAGATTTTTAAAAAAAGAAACGTTTCATAAATAATTAATTTCTGAATAAGTCTTGAATGTTTCCTTAAGAAGCCTATAATTATTTGATTTTTGCAAGAATTTTAAAATCATTACGTTTTCACAGCAAAAAGATGCTCACATTTCCGTACAAATTTAAGGTTCCGCAAATGACGCCAAAAAAACAAGAATTTTGACGAAAATTTCCAAAGTTTTAAAAAACGTTTTTTAAAAAAAATATTTAAAAAATTATTTAATTTTCCGCTTAAAGATCTTGACAATATCATTTTGCTTTTCTTGTGTTTAGGGTATTTTTTCTTGATGTAAACAGTTTTACATCAAGAAAAAAATCGAGTTTTTAGTAATTTCGCTGACAAAAAACAAAAAACAAACAAAAAAACAAAAAAAACAAGATTTTTAACTAAAATTTCGGAAATGCTAAGAATGAGTAAAACATAAAAATAATCAAAAAATACTTTGGTATTTCTTCTTAATGAAATATACATTTAAGATGAAAAAAAATTTCATCAAGTTTCAGGCCGTTCTTGTTATGCTACCGATTTTCATGCAGGTACCTATGTAAACTCCTTTTTTAGCGATTTTTTTTTTTTTTTTTTTGGTGGGGGTACCTATCACACAATGCTAAAACACGAATAAAAATAATTTTAAAGTATTCAATGCCGTGTAGTTGTTAGCAAGAAAAGATATTTTATTTAAATTTTTATTTTAACTATTCATCTCTAGTTATTAGAAAATAATTTCCAAAATTTGTCCACAGCTACAGATCCCTATGAACCACATTTTATTATTTTTGTGTGTGTTTATTTTCGCTGTTTTAGAGCTACAGAAATTATTCGGATTAGTTATTGTTGTTGTTGATGATCATCATCATCATCAACATGCCACTTTGTAATTCACTTTATTTCAGACCAGTTTTACAGATGATGCTTTCTTTCTTTTAAATAATTATACTGGTAATATTTTATGGAAGACTGGATAAATAAATACATTTACATTGCAACAAAAACTATTCTTTTATTAAAAATATCCAATCAAAGATTTCAATAAATATTCATTACAAATGTGTTCCCGCTTTTTTTTTTTTTTTTTTTTAACAGCTTGCAGATGTTATACAAGTTACCATCTGAAAGCACAGCAAACAAGCGGCATTGTTGCAACATCTGCTGTTTTCTTTCTTTCTCTCAACAAACCTAATCTCTTTTTTACCGTTGACCCCCTTCTTCTTCAGGTAAGACCTTTTCTCGCCCGTACCCTCCATTTTGCAGCAGATGTACCTTGTTCATCCCATGATTCTGGTTTTTACTCATGTGATAATGGTTGCAGTCATTCCACACCACATACACATTGTTACCGGTCAATATAAACTCATACTTACAAATTAATGAGAGTTGCCTGTCAGAGGAAGGACACAATGTTTTTTACCCTCCATAATCGATTACTATTGTCATTGATGTTGTTGTTATTATTACTATTGTTGTTGTTGTTGCCGTTGTAGTTGTTGAATTCTTTTCTACTCTTTCCTTTTTAAATAGAAGCACTTAAGCAAAAATCGATATTTAACCGTCGTGCTTGGTCGGCAGATTTTTCAAGGTCGCCGTATTTCTTTTTTCATGTACATATTTTTATACTACTCTTCTTCACCAACATCTACCAAGTGAGAGTACAGATAATCAAAGAAAAGCACGAACGTTAAACAAACGCATATATCGTGCTTTTTCGTTTTCATACATTCAACCAGTTATGTTTACTAGAACACGGTTATCTTACAGATACTTGCAATTGCATTTTGCCATAGGTGTGTACTTCTTACATGTATAAAAATATATAACCACACCCAGAAACATACACAGGAACACATATAATACAATAATAGCATTCTGTTTGGTATGTTTAAGAACAGAAACGTATTTATTTATCAAATGTTAATGTTTAACAAACACATTCAATATATTCAGAACACACACACAAACACACACACACATATATATGGGTAAGAGCAGATACAGTTACGTGTTATATATATATATATATATATATATATATATATATATATATATATATATATATACATATATATACATAATTTGTCACATATGTGTACTTAGTACTTGGTTTGTTTGTGTATGCACAAGTACACAATCGTTTCACATATGCACTTTTATGTTAGCAGGAAATCGGATCATCTATGAGCATAAATAATTTACTAATCAATAAATCGATAATCCCATTCATGGAAAACCAGCTTGAATAAATAAAAATTAATGATTTTTTTCTTTTTAATCTCGAAGTAGTATTTTGTTCAGAAACCCACATGTCTATCACTTAGTTATATAACCTGTCAGTATTTCACAACAAAAAGGTAATTGTAGTTTTACTTTTATTTCAACAAAGACAGACTGAATATTGCCAGAGGCTCAATATAAACTTTCAACAGAGTAATAATTACTTACTTTCAATTTAGAAAAATATTTTATAACTGGCAACTATTTTCCATTTATTTGTAGTGAAAATCGAATAAAAATTGAAGATACTTAGTAGGACACAGGTATAAAGTAAATGACCAAGTATTGGTCTATTTTACTAACAATAAATTCAGTTTATCTAAAATTATGTATGCCGCTAAATGTTAAAAAGGCCTAAAATTCAAGCTTTTATTTTTTTCTGTTTTTACCATTATTTTCTTTTTAAGTTTCAAAATTCTTTTCTGTTGGTGATTTTTATTTAATTTGTTGTCTTACATTCGCATATATAGAATAAAAACAGACGCATCGCACACATGACAAAATCTATAACAATCTGCTGATAAAATGAATTCACGTTAGCTTAGGGTACCAAATCAATAATTACAGCACAGTGATTTGACAATCAGTATGAAAATGAAAGGTTGACTTGGGTTGGGCACTTACACACACAGACACCTTTAGTGTAACTCTTATTTTTTATTTAATTTAAAAATTAGATTGCCATTTGCCATGCCCTCTCTGTTTAGCTTTTGTAAAAAAAAACATACAGGCAATTTATTTTAAACATAAGTTTCAGGACAATATTTTTTCTATGGAATCATTGCGTCCTGACGTTTTAATTTATTGATTTGTTCGCATCCGCTTTTCATATCATAATTGAAAGCTCCTCAATTTTGGATAAACAATAAATTAAATCCTAAACAAATGTTAAAAGAAGGAAGATTTTGTTCTTTCGACTATAAATAAAACTTTAATGAACTTGTCCAAACTCTCTATTTTTGTACTATAATGTATCGACCCTACCCATATCGTATTGACAGAAATGACTCTGACAATGTAAATAAAATTACTGAACAAAATATGATATATCATTTTTTTTTTCGACTGCATCAACATTTTAGAATTTCTCCATTCATTCCAAGAAAAGTCAAGATTTGTTGACGCCCTCTTGAAAAATAAATAAATAAAACAATTACGACAGAATTTTAAACTAAACTTTAGTCAAGATATGGAATTTTTATCATGTCTAAATCCTGTACTGAGTCTCTTACTGTTTCACCTTTTATGTATATAAGAGAGAACCAGGATGTAAAAAAGAGGATGGATAAATTTATACTATAAAGGAGCTTGTGTGTATGTAAATATGTCCTTTATGGAAAAACCAAATCTACTGGACCAATCTTGATCAAACTTTCACGAGGGGATGGGATTGGACCTAGATTAGGTTTCAGGTTGTTAATACGTGAGGGAAGGGGCCATGGTGAGCTCCCTAGGGGTCAAAATAGGTTCTATATGTTGTGAATTTGTTTCACATTGGGTTATTTTAAAAAAAATTCATTAAAAATAGTTGTAGAGAATCCAAAAGCATAACCAGTGAATACATTTTCTTTTAGAAATGAACAATGGTGCCAAAAACGGGATCTGTATGTAGTAAAAATATTTCACATTGACTTGAAAAATTTAATTAATAAAATTTGTAGAGAATCCAAAAACACTTGAAATAAGGGTATAAGGTGTCCCAAAGGGTTTAGAATAGATTCTGTAATAGTCAATTTGAATTAACAAATCCAAACTTGCATCTGACCTGACCCCTATATTGCACAATATTGTGCAATACTTTGGCCATAATATATAAAGATGTGAGCATACTTTAGTCCTTGTATTAGTTATACTTAGTACTTTGTTGGTGACACATTTGTGGAAAATAGTAGAAATACTTTATTAGTGACATATATATATTACAAACCATATTATTAGTACAATTAAGACAGCAAAATAGTCCTGGGGTGAGCTAATATGAAAAAATCCTCTCTTGGAAGAAAGTATCCTACTACCATTGCAGAGATTATTTGAAAAAGAACAAAGGCAGTTGAGGCTCCAATGTAGCAAAATGAGAAGTGAACCGAAAAGACAAAATCAAAGGGAAGAGAGAGAGAGAGAGAGAGAGAGAGAGAGAGAGAGAGAGATTAAAGATTAAAGAAACAACGATAAGAATTTGAAGACAGACAAAATGAGCCTGATTTTCAAAGATCTTACAGGTTGGAATAGATGAGGGCAAAAAATCAACAAGACTTAATGAATCTGAAGCACAGAGCTTGTACCAACAAGGTCTATACATTAGCAGCAATTAAGGAATTTGGAGAATACTTAGATTTCCCATTCATGAGCGATATCCAACAGTTCAACCACTATATGTTCATTTAGAAAATGGAGTTTACTTCTCTGAGGCAAATGCAGCTCAGCAAATTTTAGCTCCAAGGAGACTACATTTACAGCTTTCTTCAAACTTTGTGCAAGTGATCCCTTTGCTAGGACAATCTTTTATCATCAGTTTCCATCATAAAACACCTGGCAAAATGGCAGCTGGAACAAACGAAAAAGGAGTGAACCTATAGATAGATTTTCAGACATCAAATTTAAGTGCACTTGGAAGAGTGTGTACTGTAAATCTCAACCCACAATAATATTTCTTTCTCAAGATGCTGTTGCATGATGTCAAAGATCCCACTTCATTTGAAGATATCTATACAGCAGATTGAACAGTGAAATACCAATCTGCACCTCGACTCTAACCGTCAACCTCAGCATCCCGTCGCCGACCTCAACGTCCAACCGTCGACACGACTGGAACGTCTGCACCTCGACTCCAGCCATCGATACGACCAGTCCAACCCTCGACACGACCAGTCCGACCACCATTACCACGATTTCCAGACCAATATACCCCACTGTCTTTGCTTTATAAAATAAACTTAGCATTATTCATACATATCCTCGTTCTGTTGTCCATTTTCTTTCACCTTGTCAGATTTCACGTCTTTAATACGAAAAACGTTAGCGGGCCTCTTGTGACCTTCATCACCTTACGATACGGGGGCGCTCGGATTATGGTTTCATATCGCCCCCCTCCTCCAGGGGGTCCGCTACAAACGATTTTCTCTTGCTTGATTTTCACTTTGATGAATCCGACAAACATAAATCAGTGAATGATTATGACGCCAGCCACTATTTTATAATTATTTATTTTTATACATTTTATAGCGAAATTAATTTTTGTTAATCCATTGATATTTCCTTGTTACAGCTTAATAAATACGTAGTTCTATCGAGACCGACAACAGAAGAATACAATGAAATGACTGAATTATAGCAATGTTTAAAAACCAAAGGAAATTGAGATGAAAAAAAAAAAAAAGAATTATGTGTAAAACTACTGAGTTGGTTTTCGTAATTAAAAGAGAGATTTAATGATGAGCGCTTCTTTTCAAACTTTATTTATTTATTTTTTTTGCAATATCACTAAAAATCACAGCAGTAAATAATTCTTCGGATTTTCTTTACAAACTTTCATTTCCTTACTGAAATTAGAATTACTATATAAATTATAACAGAATTATTGTATATTACTTTTTAGAAGTTAAACTCTAATTTACCTTACAGAATTTATAACAATAAAATAATTTCACTGAAATATTTCAATTTCATTTTGTCGAAAATAAATTTACAAAGTGTTTGTCTTTGAAGAAAAAACCTTGTAATTTCTTTGAATCTACGATGTTGCATCATTCATTTAGAGAATATAGATTTATTATACATTAATTCATAATATATCATTACAATTACCTGTCAAGCAACAAAGGGAGATGTGTTTTATTTTTGTTTTTGTTTTTTTTTGAGCTTAGATTTTCTCCTAACGTTTGTGGCGAATCTAGAATTGGAATGAAAACTGAAAATTTCTTGCCATATGATGTAAAAATCTTACATTGCATTGACCCATTATATCATCACGTATCGACTTCCCAGTTTAACAAATGAATGTGTCGCGTTAGAGACCAAATGCAGTTAACGTTAAGCCGATAAATTTCACAGAATAAAGCTTCAACTGCGAATTTTTTTCGTTCAATCCTATTTGAATCGAGCGCGAGTGCACAATATACACACAACTAAACAAACACAAGCACTAAACAAGTTGTCCTTATTTTGCTCATCCCAATTTTGCTTTTTGAGATCAGCACTCCAAATTAATCTCACTCAATAGGAATAAACTATTTTCATCTAGGAAATTATCATAATGGTCGGTCTGTAAAATGCTGGTTTCACTTACAAGGACACTTTTTGGACCTGTCATCCTGCTTAGCTGCCTATACACAGTACATTAACTTCAGTGTAACAATTAAACCTACAAATGCAGTAATTATTTTTCATGAGAAGCAACTTAATAGATGAAAAGCTTCAAATTAAAGGCAACCACACACACACACAAACACGCACATAAATATTCAAAATTCTTAGAAAGAGGAGGAGGAAGTATATACACAGCGTAAGGTTGTTTATAATTTTTTGTCGAATAAAACAACCATGTGTTATGTACACTCCTCTTTTTTCTGCTTCTGATAATTATATTGAATTACTCACTGAATAGTGAATTAGCTTCTTTTTTTAAGAATTATTGTCTAGTCTATTCAACTTTTGCATTTGTACTTAAAAATAAATTAATATTAGCGACAACGTGTTTTTACTGTTGTGCCAACTGGAATAGGGCGATAAGGTTGGTAATATTTTCTTAATTTATGTGTAGTTAAATGGCACGTGAGTAGAAATCGACATTGATTAGGGTTCAAAATTAGAATTAAGGAGTGTCGTATCCACCGGTTTAGCAACCGGAAGTAGATTAGCTCCCTTGACTGACAATGGTTTCGTTACGTACGTTTCGTTATGTCCCAGTGTTACAGAAGTCTAACAAAACTTTCAGTGTTTCGAAAATTATGTATATACAATACATAAAACCTGTAAAATACGGAATACTAGTAGGAAGCTTTACTTAAAGAAAAATGGTTTTCAGACATCTACTTAATTTCTTAAGAAAAGAAATAGGAAAGACAAGCCAAGTTTTGTGACTGTATAACCTTATACACAGAGCTTTCCACCTAGAACGCTGGGTGGAGAATATTTTGGCGCTGTGTGGATGTTGTTGCGGGGGCTACGCTACTCCCTCCGACTAGCAAGACAGTTAAGACCGGAAAGAGACTAGCCCTGTGGATCCCTTCCCTGGTTAGGCTAGACAAGCTTTTTGTACCAGTTTAATGTAAGTAAGTGTTCTTCCTGGCCTGCTTCCGGCTACATCTTTGGTTATGATCCAAGTTGAGATTTCCAACCTCCCAGTTTGTTTTGCCCCCCCCTTTCATCTCGACTGGGTCAGCTTTATATATTTCCCATGTCCGTATATATTTTCTCCTTTCCCTCTCCTTTAGCGAGAGAGCCTCTTGATTTTGTCCAATGGGCAGAATACAGCGGTCTTTCTTTTTTGAGGGTTGTACGGGTCCTACTAACATCAGTTATGTTTAGTTTGCTTTGTGTTGGTATTTAGTTTGTTTTTGGATTCATCCCCTCCCCTCTCATCGTCTATCATTAAATTTTTATATATAATAATTTATTATCATCAAATTTTGATGTCATGGGGTGCGTTTTGTAGGTTCCCTGAGAGGATGCGGTATTGTGGTGTTCCATACACCACAATACCGCATCCTCTCAGGCTTGATTGGTGACGGACGAGTTTTTGTGGTGAATGTGCAAATTGTAATGAGTGAATGGGTCGTGAATCGGATTAGATAGTGAAGACCAACCTCAACCCCTTCCCCCTTTTCGGCCCTGTTCCAGTGGGTATCCAAGGTAACGCGTGATCTTGTCTTTACGACAGTACTGATTGCCTCTCTGACCGGAAGGGTTGCCTGATGGAATTAGAAGCGACTTCTGCCTATACAGTGAAGCAGTCTTCCTTCCTGTTTGTTCGTTTTGCTTTCTTTCCTTATATATATATATATATATATATATATATATATATATATATATATATAATCAGATGCAGTGAATCTGCTTTTCCTTTTCTTTACCATCGCTCCGGATTTATTCAAGTGATTTCATTTGAGTTTAACTTTTCATTTCATCAAGGACTATAACAAACACGAACATTCCCAAAGACTTACCATTTACATGTGGTTACCTTACTCCTTTTTTCAGGACTATTAATTTGCTTATCTAGATATTCACACTTTGGAATATTTTTATGTGTTTTAAATATTTCAACATCTTACCAGATGGTGACTTCTTTCAGTTCTTACAATTCAACAAATGTACATATTTGTAATTAAGTTGTTGGTTGTTTGCCAATAATAAAACTTTGACCGTTTTATTAAGAACTCTGCCGTTGCTGTAACTCAGTTTTGGGTGTCAATATTTTTCTGTATATATTTTATATTTTATTTACGTGCCAACCCCTCAGTGGGCTGTTACAGGAGAATCACTAAGCGAAAAGAAATTAATGTGAGAGAAACCAGTGTCAATGCATGATTTTGGATTAACGAAAATAAGTCTAGGGAAATATTATTCGAAGTAGATTTAGTGTCGCAAAAAAACTTGACAGTAATCTATGAACAGAGTAAAATGTAAAAAGGCTTGGTTTTACTTTTATATAGGACAAGGAAAAACGTGATAGCAAGTTTAGTTGCGTTTACGGAGTATGGGTATCAAATGCGGAAAAATAACTAATTAAGAAAATTAATTAGTTTAGAGAAATTGGATGGATTAACAGATTCTTAAGTAATCGAACATGAATATTAACTTGGAGATAAATTATCTTAACTGGGTACGGCTCTATATCAACCCACTTATTCCTCGGCTGACATTTTAAAAGGAATGCTTAAAAACTGTTGAGTTTAAGCTGTTTACATAAAAACCTACCCATCAGAATAATGTGGTTTCTTCGAAGAGGAATTTAAGAGATGACTTTCCGAAAAACATGCACAAACCAACTAATGTGCCGTTTGTTTTGTTTACATAAATGCATTTGTCGGTGTTTTTATAAGAAAAGTTTGATTATCATAATTCGGTCAAGTGGCTTTCTTCCTAGAACGTAAAATAGTCAACTCGTACCAAGAAGTCATTGGTGACACGTTCGCAAGCTGAATTCCACATATATACAAATAGGTGCAAGACACAATTTTTGCATAGGCTGCCAAGGGAAGGGATATAATGACTAATGCAAGGCAAACTCTAGAGGTGTAGTGTAAAGGAGAATCACCTACCTCGAAAAAAAGAGTTCGTGATTATGTGTAGGATTAAAGTAAAAATTAGTTAGCAAAAATCTGCTATTTTAAGTATCAGAATCTATGCTAATGTTCGTTCCTCCCCTGAATGGCGTGGCCGATCAGAAAAATCGCTCGGTGAATAAAAGCCGTTGTTTTTTGTTTACTGGTTGTAGGATTTTTTTCTGTTTTGTTTCGAGTCCAGCCTGACTAGAATTACTTGAACAACTGTCATTTTTTTACGTTAGATTAATAATCGTTTTATTTTTCGTTTTCCTTTTGTTATCTGCAAAACTTTTTGAACTTTTCATTTTCAGTTTATTGCTTTGATTTTTCGTTTTTGTTTTCTTTTTTTGGTTTGCCAAACTTCTTTTTTGTATTTCTTTTTGTATTTCATTTTGACGTTTTTGTTTTGTTACATTTTTACGCCATGTTTTTCTTTTGAGTTATTACCTCCCGGCGATTACTAAATCGCAAGACTATTCAGTGCCAGCAAAAAAAAAGAAGTCATATAGGCCAAGGTTTTCATTTATTTGGCCGTGGTATGACCAGACTGGTCCTATCATAGCGGCGAAATCGGTGAACATAGAGGAAGCGTCACCGTAAAGAAAATCAGCCTGGAGTGAGGGTAGATCCCAAAATGATCCTGCATATTATAAATTCCTCAAAGAAAAATATACGGCATATACGAGTTGCTCGCCATCCCAGAGGCAATTGATGTTGTCAAGACGAAGACGATCAATCTGCTGGCAATCAACGTGGGAACACGAAGACTGATTGGTGTCAGTAGAGAGACAATGGAGGAGACATTAAAAAGCCTCAAGATAAGCCCTAAAATGTTGACGCACGAATGCCTTATGGAACTTATTACTAGATACTGAGGAAGAAGTGAAGAAGTTGGCAGGAAGCACTCTGGCAACAAAGTCTGTAGCCTACAGACGAATTATTTGGGGACAAGATCAAAAGTGACAGTCCAAGGAGTCCCAGTGGACATCAGCGGCGATTGACTAGGGGCTCTTTTTTGCGCAGTATGGAGATGTAGAGGAAGTCTCGGCAACAACAAGCAAAGCGGGGATTGCCACTGAGGATTTTGTTCTTCAGGTTACCTTGACAAGCAAAAGGTTCCCTAATACATTAATGTGCCGGGAAAGAATAATACCAGTAGTGGTAGAAGCACGGCGCCCCTACTAGTGTGGTCGTGTGGTGCAATGGGACATATGGCAAAGGCGTGTCCCGCCAAGGCGGCGTCTCGGCTCAGCCAAGCAGCAGTAGCGCCAGTGGAAGCAGCGAGGTTCCTGATGGAGGATGGAAGGATGTAGGGGAAAAGGGCGAAAGATTCCGTCCTCCCCACAAGAAGGAGGTCCCACAGAAATCACTACCCAAGGGGCAGCCGGAAAAGCATCAACTGCCTCAGCCCCCAAAAGGACAGAATCAAAAAAAGGAGGAGCAGCAAATAAAACAGCCTAATGCTAAAAGACAAGACCAGCAACAAAAACAACAGCAGAAACAAAAGTCGTCAAAAAGGCAAAAACGAAAGAAATAATGTGCCGAGACAGACATGGAGGTAGATGAAATGTCTCCATCACGGTCTTCCTCTTTGAAGGATGGGGAAGGGATGAGCAAGAAGAGGATGTACACACGAAGAAGGAGAAGCCGACTGAAAGAGGTACCACTTGGACAATGTTATAGAAATAGCTAGGTCCCAATTCGTCCGTGCGGTCCAATCCGAAATGGACATAAATATTTCCAAATCAAAGAGCCTCCCCACTTCACCTACACGGCCTCTGTCCCTCACGCCCTCTATACCAACCCTTGCTTCAGCTTCTACACTCCATCCTACACCCACTTCTTCCCGCCCTATCATTCTAGGGAGAAGAGAAAGGAGAAATATTTTCCGGACTGGAGAAGATTTGTAAGGTGAACAGAAAAGAGTTGAAGAACTTGTCTATCCAAAAAAGATCCCTCCTGAGTCCCTTATTTAAACTCAGCTCTGTCGATAGAAAGTCGATGGAGGACCCCCGTAATTTCCGCTAAGCTCGGGCGTCGTTACATTTATAAAGGACACCGGGGGATCACTAAAAGTGCGGTACCACTTGGACGAAGCAAAGGACGTTTTCCCAGGTATACGAATGTTAGTGACGGGAATGCCCATTCTGAAAATGATGTCTGAATTTTGTGCAGGGAAGGTCTCCGTACTTCTCCACCCCTCATTGTATAGGGCAGTAAAGCTAACCTATCCCATGGACGTTAGCGGTATTGTCAGAGATGGACGGATGACGTTGGAGATTGGCACAGGAAGCGTAGGACAATCCGTTGGGGTCCTTACAGCAGCAGATTTCCGTCTGGTATGTGGATAGGTTTTTTGATTTTCTCTTTTTTAGCCCTAAATCATGTCTATTAAGATAGCCAGCCTGAATGCGAATGGCTTGAGGGATCGGGGTAGGGCTGTCCGCCTTCTCCGTGACCTCTAGTCGTTCGATGTGGATGTCGCCGCGATCCAGGAAACGCATTTTGTTTGCAACGTTGATGTCTGTGTTCTGTCTAACGACTTTGTCGTCTATTCAGCATTTGGAGACCGACTGGCCTGAGGTGTTTCTTTGCTGAATGCGAGGGTGGACCTTGTTCATATCGATGCCGGGGGGGGGAGTGATCGTAGCCGATATTGCTGTGAAAAGTGGCTCGTTTTGGCTCATGCGCCCAACGACCAGGAAGAGCATGTCTTGTTTTTTCGGTAGTTGGGGCCGTTCCTGGTGGATTCAACGCGCTTAGTCTTAATGGGTGACTGCAATGCCGTCCTGAACCCCAAAGGGGAGTTAGCGGGAGGTCGGGCGATCGTAGCTTGGTTGATCTGATCGGCGAGTTTGGTCGAGTCGATAGATACCGGGTCGATCACCCAAAGAAGGAGATGTAGACGTAGGCACATAAGTGGCCGTCTACACAGGTGGATAGAATGTTAGTCATAAAGACCAACATAGGCTTATTAGATTGTACCACGTTCCACTGGTTAGATTATTCGGACCTCAAACTCTTTTGTGCCCAAGTGGCGTTACATCGTAGGCCTAGAATGGCTGGTTACTGGAAGTTCAATCAGTCCTTTCTGGACAGGCGGAACTTCCTGAACTAGTGGGGGCGGTTATTGGGAATAGGTGGTGGGAGAGGATAGGATTAGTTTCTTCACCACCGAGTTTAGCAAACCGCTCACGCTAGATAAGGTTAACAAGGTGAAGTTTCTTAAGGATAGTCTTTCCCTGGCGGAGGTTAGGGGGATCCCCTAGATAGAGTCCTAGAGCGTTTGACTAGCAGGCGCTACATTGGTTAGGTAATTAGACATAAGTAAGATGCCTTCCGAAGCTTTGAACATGGGCACAGAATTGCGCAAGGAAGAGATCCGTCGAAGTTCTGGTCACTACATTCGAGAGGTCAAAACCACGAAGGGGTGTACTCTGGGGTCGACTGACAATATGTGTGAGGCGTTTCGGCGGCATTTCGAGAGCTGTTTTACCAAGGAGCCTGGTCTCTGTGACGAAGAGTTTCGCAGCTATTTGGCTGACTTCTCTCGGCTTTCGCTGACTGAAGCGGGTAAGTGCGAGGGAGAGATCTTAGAGGGCGAGGTCTACGCGGCATTAAATAAGGTCGGCAGAGGTAAGTCGCTCGGTCTGGATGGTTTGCTCTATGAATTGTACTTGTGGCTGTCACCCATCTTTGTCCCAATTTTGACTGTCGTGTTCACCAACTGGTTCCACCAGGGGTCCGTCCCCGACCGGATTTCCAGGGGTGTGATCACGTTGAAAAAGGGCAAGGGTGTTGGGTGAGATTTAGATGATTATAGGCCCTTAACTCTGCTAAACGAGAGTTAAAAATTTTGGCCAAAATCCTCACGGAGCGTTTGCCGAAACTCTATTGTGACCTGAGCAGACTTGTGCTGTGAAGGGCCATACAATTCAGAGCAACTTGCATCTGATCCGCACGATCCTAGAGGGTGTAAAAGACGACGAGCAAGCCGCGGGAATCAATTTGGATCAGTCCAGGGCATTTGATAGGGTTAACCATCGCTACATTGCTGTTGTCCTGCAGGCCGCTGGATTCGAAGCCGACTTCTGCCAGAGGATTAGCCTCCTATATCGCTCTCCCAGTGCTGAGGTACAGGTGAACAAGAAGCTGTCGCGTGCTTTTTGCGATGTCTCAGTCGGTTCGTCAGGGTTGTCCACTGTCACCCCTATTTTACGCTTTGGCATTGGAGTTTCTCCTTCGCCGGCAAAGAGACAGGGTGTGCAGTCCGGCCCTACGTAGAATCGCTGGGCCTGGTGGGGCTCGAGCCAGGGTTTCTGTTTACGCCGATGACATATCTACTTTCGTGTCATCCCGCAGCGACATTAAGGCGGTACAGAAGGCGCTTGAACGGTACGAAAAGATGACAGGGGCCGAGATTAACCGCAACAAGTCGTCCGGCTTACGGTTAGGTGTCTGGAAAGGGTCGATCTTCCGGGGCCCTTTAGTTGGATGGACGTGTGGTTTTGGACCCGACCTCCAGCTGTAGAAAAACTGGTCAGAAGTACAGGCAAAGGTCGGTGTGGCGGTCAAGACGAAGGAGGTTGTCCGTGAAGAGCAGGGCTGAGGCGTGTGACACTTACGTCTTTCCACTTGTCCTTTACCGCTTGTCTATACTTCCGTTCTGTAAGGGACATAAGAAGGAGATCGAGCACTTGCTCTCCTCTCTATTGTTTGGGGTGGGGGCAAGCATCATGTCGACAGAGTAGTCTGTGCCCAACTTCAGTGTCATGGGGGCGAGCTGGGGATGCCGCACTTGGAGTCACAAGCACGCTTTGAGGCTTACCTTCCTACGCCGTGCATTGACAGAGGACTCGATTTTGGCGGGGATCGTGAAAGGCTGCGTTCCCTCGTTTTACTATCACTCCCCCACATCGTAAGCCCCGGGATCAATCGGTTTTCCTTCTCCGGTGTCAATCAGCCTTGAGGGTCATTACTCGGTCCAGTGACCTTTCTCGGCCTAGGAAAGTCTTCTATAGTGAACTAGTGGAGGGTGTAGCGAAGGATCCACTACGTGACCGGCTCTGATTGTCGGCGGACGAGTTTTGCTCGTTTTGGTCGTGGGCGCCAGCAGCGGATTACCTCAGCAACCCCGAGTTTTCGCTTACCTGGCGATTGGTTCGGAATAGGCTTTCTCTCAATGATAATGACTTCATATGGGGTTTGGCGAATTTGCTAGACTGCGAATTATGTGACCTTGGCTTAGAGGAAACGGCTTCGCACGCTTCTACTATTGTCTTCGGGTCCGCCCCCTATGGGACCATGTCGGCGAGTTGACAGCCCGTGTCGTTCCCGAAAAGCTCGTGCTCATTGATCGGGCATACACGTGTGACAATACGTTGTTCCCGTATTCTGGGGTGAAACGAATGGTGTTTCTATTGCTGCTGGCCACGGCCCGAACGATGGTTTGGACTACGCGTCAGAGGAAGTCTTGCGAGGTAACCGTCTTTCTCATCAGGATCTAATCCGATTCTTTGAGCATCAGCTCAAGATGAAGATTAGAACTGATAAAAAGAGATTGATTTCGACAGATTTCAGCGAAAGGTGGGTGACTGAGGCGAGCCTGGTTTGCGTGAACGGGGTTAGCCTTGATTTTCTTTTTTAGGTCTCCCTGTAACATCGGGGCGGTTTCCTGAGGAGCCTTCCCCTGGTTAGGATAGACTCTACTTGTGTACCTAGTTAATATTAGTAAGTGTCGTTCCTGGTCTGTTCCCGGTTTTTTATTTGGTTATGATCCAAGTCGAGATTCCTAACCTCCCCAGTTTGTTCCCCCCACCCAGTTGTTTTCATTTCGACTGGGTCAGGATTTTTCTATTCCCCATGCCCGTATTTTATTTTATCCTTTCCCATTCCCGTAGTGAGAGAGCTTCTTGATTTTGTCTAAAGGCAGAATATAGCGGCCTCCCTCTTTTTGAGGGTTGGACGGGTCCAGCTAACACGACTTATCTTTATTTTTTGCATGTGTTTCGATATTTTAGTTTGTTTTATGGGTTCATCCCCACCCACCTCATAGCGTATCATTTATAGTTTTTTTTAAAAATTAGAATATTATATTCATTATATTTTTATGCCATGGGGTGATTTTTGTAGGTTCCCTGAGTGTATGTGGTATTATGCTATATGGAGGATTGAATAATGATGGATGAGTATTTGTGGTGGATGTGCAAATTGTAACGAGTGACTGGATCTTGAATCTGATTAGCTAGGTATAAGATAGTAAGTGTTGTAGCATACTTACGGACGATAATGGGTATGTCCCCATTCACATAAATACAGTAGTAAATACTGTATGTCGGTATGCAGTCGGAGATTCGTCTCCAGCTGTACTGATCAAACTCTCTGCCTCCGGGCAGTGAGGATAACCAGACGAGGCTATTTCAAAGGGCAGAGTCTCGTTTCGGGAAACAGCTACCCGACACCGTTTTATACGTGGTCTACGGGGAATTTTTCGCTCGGATACCCCACATTAAATTCAGCCTTGTACCACATCTGACCGCGTGGGGCGGTTGGTAGATATCCTGCAGTTGGAGATTTGTCTTCAGCTGGGTTGGTTAAGCTCTCTGCCTACGGGCAATGTCGAAGAGCAGAGTCTCGTCTCGAGAAACACCTACTCGACTACGTTTTATACGGGGCCTACAGGGAATTTATGGTTGAGCCTACGAACTCGGGAACCCCACATTAAATTCAGCCTTGTGCCACATCTGACTGCGTGGGGCAGTTGCTAGATACTGTCTTCAATTGGAAATTTATCGTGGAATTCGCTTGACTAGCTTCTAGCAGTTGACTACTTCTACGCGCCGCTGGCGAATCTTATATGTGTTGTTCTTGTCCTAAGTATTATCGTTCATTACTAACCTTCATTTGATTATTCTATTCAGTAACGTTCCCTAGGTTACAACAGTAAGTGAAGACCAGCTTCAACCCATTCCCCATATTTAGGCCTTGTGCCAAAATTGTGTATTTTTTTATATACAATAAATATCAGTACGATTTTTTCTGAGCTGAGAACGGGTTTACGTTGTTGGGATCACTATTCATTCTTCTTGTGGGACGGAATTCGTTCTTTGCTTGAAGAAGTTTTAACGTTGGTTGGAAGCTTTGTTGTTGAGTGTTTATTTTGTTACGTTTATCACTGGTGCTTTTGGGCGTACTTGTTTTCCTGTGTAAATTTGTACACTCGGTTTTTGTTGGAACTCTTTTGTGTTTTTCTGCCCTACGAAATGTACTTGAGGTTGTTGCATATCTTTGTCCCGATTTTGACAGTGGTGTTCAACAACTGGTTCCAGCAGGGGCCCATACCCGACCAGATTTCCAAGGGTGTAATCACTCTTTCGAAAAAGGGCAAGGGTGTTGGGCGAGATTTAAATGATTACAGGCCCATAACTTTGCTAAACACAGAATTAAAGATTTTGGCCAAGATCCTGACGGATAGGTGGCAGTCAGTTGTCGCGAGCTTGTTGGGACTTGAGCAGACTTGTGCTGTGAGGAGACGAACAATCCAAAGAGCTCCAGCTAGGGTTTCTGCGTATGCCGATGACGTACCCATTTTCGAGTCTTCTCGTCGCGACATTAAGCGCTTGAACGGTACGAGAAGGTGACAGGGGCCAAGATTAACCCTAACAAATCTTCCCGCTTGACTGGAAGGGGGTCGCGTTAACGGGGTCCTTTGATTGGACTGATAGACTCGTCCGCATTCTTGGAGTGTGGTTCGGGCCCGGACACCAGCTGAAGAAAAATTGGTCAGAAGTACAGGCAAAGGTCGGAGCGTCTGTCCGGACTTGAGTCCGAAGGAGGTTGTTCTTAAAGGGTAGATTCTGAGGCGTGTGCCACTCTTGCTCCTCATCCTTTACCGCTTGACTGTACTTCCTCTTTGCAGGACCCGTATGGAGGCGATCGAGCATTTGTTGATCACCCTCTTATGGTGTGGTCACAAACATAGGATCCGAAAAGAAACCTGCTACCAGCGTCCGTGTCATGGGGGTTTGAGATTGCCACACTTGGCGAGTCATCGCCATGCCTCAAGGTTGGCTTTTCTACGCTGCGTTTTGACAGAGGGCTTGATTTTGGCGCTGTGTGTTAGGGACGTATTCCCTAGCCTTACCATCACTCCCTCCATTTCTTGGGATAAGCGCTGTTGCGGTCGTTGAAGGTTGTCGAGTTTCCTCAGCGAGTGTCGGTCGGCCTTGAAAGTCATTCCTTGGTCCAGTGACCTTTCTCGGCCTCGGAGACTATTCTCTCATGAATTAGCGAAGAGGGTCGGGAAGGATCCTCTGTGTGACCGGCTTGACTTGTCGACATCAGAGTTGAGCTCCTTGTGGTCTTGGGCGCGAGCGTCGGATTTTTTCGCTTAGCTGGTGATTGATTCGGAAAATGCTACCTCTCAATGACGTACTCTTCAGATAGGGCGAGGCAGATTTGCCAGACTGTCATCGGTGTGACCTTGGCTTAGAGGAAACGGCTTCGCACGCCTTCTACCATTGTCCTCAGGTGCGCCCCTTCTGGAATTATGTCGGCTAGTTGACTGCTCGTATCACTCCTGAGCAGCTCGTATCTCGCTTATGCGTGTAACAATGTGTCGCCCCGTTGTCCGTGGTAAAACGGATTGTGTTTTTTCGTTGCTAGCCGTGGCTAGAATGGTGGTGTGGACGTTGCGAATGGAGTGAAGCTTGCGAGATGAATGTTATTCGTATCAGGATCTGGTTGTTACCAGATTTTTACCATAAGCTGATGCTTTAAGAAACTTAAAGCATCAGCTTATGGTAAAAATCAGATCTGATAGAAAGCGTTTAATAGCGACAGATTTCAGAGAAAGGTGGGTGACTGAGGCGAGCCTGGTTCGTGTGGACGGGGTTAGCCTTGATTTTCCCTGTTAAGTCCCCTTGATGAAACGGGGCGGTTTCCTGTGAACTATACCCTGATTAAGTTAGCAATATTTTGTTTTCCTAGTTAATGTGAATAAGTGTTGTTCCCGGCCTGTTCCCGGCACTCTCTCTCTCTTTTGTTATGATCCATACCGAGATTACCAATCTCCCTAGGTTGTTTTTGTCCCCTGTTTTTATCTCGGCTGGGTCAGCTTTTGTGTTTTCCCATTCCGTCATTTATTTTTACCCACCCCATTCCATTAGTGAGTGTGCTGCTTGATTCTATCTATCGGCAGAATACAGCGACCTCTCTTATTATTTTGAGGGATGGACGATTCCTACTAAAATTGTTTTGTCTAACTTTTATCTATGTTTTACATTTTTAGTTTGTTTTCTGGGTTCATCCCCGTCCCATCATTTCATGTATCATGAAATTTTTATATATTTTTGGACTTTATAAAATTTGAAGATATAATAATTTTTTTTGTGGGTCCCCTGCAAATATATGTAGCATTGAGAGGTGATGGATAAGTTCTTATGGTGAATTGTAGCGAATGAATGGGTTGCAAGTCGGCTTAACTAGGACTAGAATAGCTAAGGGAGACCAGCCCCTCCCCATTTCTTTCCCCGGCTATGTGCCACAATTTCTGTATTTTCAGAAATAAATAAACGATTTTTTGAGCTTGGTGGACGAACGCACGTTTCTGCTGGTGAGAAGTGACAGTTGGATTTATGACCCCATTTTTCGTTACTGCCTTACCTGTTGGACTGTTACGACGGACTCTCGTTTGAACTGTGAGTTGGCTACAAGTGTTGCGGACGAGAGACAGAAGAAACCTATTGCCATCGTTTATTGCTAAAACAAGTGTTTTTTTTTTTTCCTTTTCTCTACAACACGAACGTAGCAACAACAATGAGAACAAAATGTCAGATTATCACCCAAAATGTTGTTAAGTACGAAAGCGATCAAACGGATAAATACGGCTGTTGTTTTATCATAATAGAAGCAAACGAATGATTCGAAGTTCAGACTACTGAGTACTACTGTCAAGAAATTAGATTCAGGGGAAGGAAGACGTTAGTTTGAAATACTTCAACAACTACAATGTTAATATCTTGTTGATGTCTTCTTCGTCAATATTATAAAATTTCATTCCATCTCGGGCATCAATCAACTTCAGTTTTGTATGAAATATGACTGGCACGTCAGTACGGCATTTCAACACTAAACCTGGGATTTCCACAGATCTTATCTAAACACAATGTGGGTGAAAGAGTCCCCTGTCCTGCATGTCGCCGGATTGGGACAACTAGCTGATGCTCTCAGCCATAGTGCTACATCTACTCCAGAAACGAAAAGCAAGGAGGAGAAAACACCAAAGTAGCAAAGAAATGCACATATCAAACGACTGTGCTTTCACCCAGGTATGGTGTTGATACTGTGACCAAAGATTCTTGACACTGAGATTACCACATACAACATGTAGTGCTACATTTAGTGACCAAAACCAGTGTCAGCGGGCCCGATGGTAAGTAGGCTTTTAGCATCCCGCTACCGCCTTTTTTATCAACATCAATTTTGTACAAAATGTGGACCACAGAGCTTATTCAGCTTGGTAAATATTTTCAGAAAACCTCAACTTCTGATTGGTCACTTAATATTTAAATCATGCCCGAATATCAATATCAATTTTCGTACAAAAAGTGGATCACAGAGCTTATTCAGCTTAATGTATATTTTTAGAAAATCTCAACTTCTAATTGGTTACTTAATATTTAATAACATCGACCTAGTTCTTGACCTGACCAAAAAGATAATTCCGCCAAAATCTATCAAGTTTCTGTGAGCCTATCACGTGACCAAAGTTAGCAATAAAATATGAAACGTCTTTCATCTTCGACAGTGCGCTGATCGGAATCCTTTGAACTCAGTTTACACAGTTCCAGGCTTTACGTTAAAATTCCTTAACATGATTCCAAATGAGAGAAAACTCATTCACACAACAATATTTTATGACGAACAATCAACCTTTTCCACATTCAACTTAATAAACGAATCTTTTTCATATGCTTTCAAGCTCAACGTTAATTATTGCAATTAACGAACACAGCTTGTTAAGAACCACTTATTTCAACTACAGAATATTTTCTTCGAACCAGTGAAAGCAAATCAAAGAGCAATAATTCCGTAAACCTTAAAGTAAGTCGTAAACAATATTTCTCTACTTTAAATACAAATTTGAAATGTTTATTTTTTTCTTAAATTACTATAATACCAAAACACACTTTCTCATTATTGTACAGACCATTCAACAAATTATAATCTATCAAACCAGAACTTTGATAACCTTTCATCTAAACATAAAAGGACGTTTGAAATTTTTATAACTACCTTTTTACTCCAGTTGTTTGTACGTCTTTGTTATATAAATATTTTATTCATTGTTGTGCAAAAACTGTTGTTTCTCATGTTGTCCTTATTCTATGTTTGTTGAATACTGAAATTTAATGTGAGATGAAATTGTTAATTTCATCATGCAGCCTAATTTACTCAACATTTTTTTTTATTCATATAATTTAATTAATTAACACAACCTCCACAGGCTCACTATATCAAATAAAAATGCAATAAATAAACAAACATAAATGTTTTAGTAACAAAAAGGAATAAGAACTTTATAAAGTCATCTGCACACTATCAGTTACTCAAGTCCAATGTGAGATGATATTTTTAAAAAGACAAAGTTAAGAAATTCGCTGAGGAGAATTTGGAATTATACTTGTTGGTATCCATTGAATAGGAATTGTTTGATGAATTAGATGCAGAAACAATTACTGACATATTCACACAATCATTTAGTGAACACAGACAATTACTCCTAATATGGTGGATTGCATGTAATACCCTATTATACTTTTGAGATATTAATTTTTCAGTAAACTATTAAAAATATCAATCAATTACTTCAAATTAAAAAAAATAATTCATTTATAACCTCCTGTATTTACAACTGGAAACTACTGCCGGTAATATGTACAGCATAGGTAAACTGTGTCATATTCTGTCCGCATTCCCACATTTAAAAAATCAACTGAAAGAAAAAAGTTTAACCAGCGTTGTTGTAAGACCGGTTCAGGATATAAAGAAGCCTCAAAAGCAAAAAAAAAAAAAAAAAAAAAATTCGTATCATCTCTCAGTCGTGTCTCTGTCTTTGGAAAATAATACTTTGAGGTGTCCGGCCCTGGGGAACCGCTGCACCCTTTCATTACGTTAAAGAACAATGCTCTCCTGCGAATACCAAGACTGTCCTTCTCAGGACAACACTAATCTCCCCTCCCCCCTCAGGAGATTGCAGAGTTATCTTTTGCTTCGTGTACTGTAACATTTTTGTTGATGTATTTTTCTTTAACAAAAATAAACCTGCCAATATATTTTCTACACAAGTTTTCGTTTTGTTTGCTGTTTTCTTCCATCATTAAATATCTGTTTGCGGGTAAATATACTATCATTAACAATCGTAATTACTAAGAAAACCATATTTTTTTTCAACAAAAAGTCTAATTATACCTTCTTACCATATTTATTTTTGTTTTAAAATTTATTTATTCGTAATGAAAATTAAATAATAACCTTGTAATTGTTCTCCCTTGTCTCCTGGCGACCAAAATTTTTAGACACATTCTGCCACTGACCAGAACAACGGTAAATGATAATATTGCAAATAGCTTTCTTAATTTAAATAAAAGTCAGAAATTGGTGGAACAGCGACAACGAATTGCTGGTGTGGATTTTACAAGTAAGTGAATCTATACTTGGTGGCTGGTTGAAATAGAAATTAATTTGATAAGTTGATGTGAAAAGCATTTAATTAAAATAAATGGCATTAGCACCTGGAATTGTCTGGATTCGAACTCTTGACTTAACAGGACTTTAACTATTATGATCCGGTGAAACAATGAGTACTTGGTCTTCAGATCCCCTCGCCACTAGAAAAAAAATGACCGTTGATGACCCTGTTAGGAAGAATCTTGGCTAAATTTCAGTAAATTATTTTTAATACTGCTCTACAAATCTGCCTTGATTTTTTATGAGGTTAAAAAAAACTTCGGATCTTTTCTGTTAATTCACTCCAAATAATGTAAAGTTACTTATCACAAATATTAATTCCACTCAAGAAATTATAATTTTAAATCAAAGTTTGTTTTATTTTATTAAATTTTTGGCACTCTTTTTGAAATTATAAATTTTAAATCAAAATTTGTTTAGCTTGTCTCACAACAGCTCCAACACTCAGAAGGAAAAATTAATAAAAAATCAAGGATTTATTCACATTTCATAAGTGCGGATGATATTCGAGGTACTGACAAGAAATTTTTTTACAATTTAAAAAAAAAAAAAAAAAAATTTTTTATCTTATTTATTAGAGTGAGCGCGAATGGAGACCCAGCACTTAAAAATAGCGCACCCGAGTCGCCCCACATTTGGGGGTGACTGCAAAGGTCAATCCAACCGGAACGCAATGGAAGGGCCTCGCTCTGGGAGAATTTGGTGTGAATTTTATGAAATATAAATTCTTTTTATTTGGGGGTGAATTAATAAAAAAGATTCAAAACTTCGTTATGATGAGTTATCAAACTTCTTCCTCTGGACCTGATAAACCCGAAACCTGAAAGAAACGTATTCACCACAATTACGATGGAACCACTGAGGAAGTGATAGATTGTCCCAGATAATTAAGTAGTCAAGGCTACCACCCGTCTTTGCCATTTATTCAACCTGCCTTGCAAAATAATAATGGAAAAATACTGGTCAGCTGAAGAAATTTTCCACAGTATAAGAAATTTACATTTGCAGATTGACGGTCAAGAAGGGTGGAAAACTAGATTTTGGAGTCCACCATTCTCTGCAGGCCCGTGACTGAAGTCCCATGATTTAATTACTTAACTGATTGCCAGTCACTAGTCCGGGGTATTGCTGTTGCTTTTGTGATATCTTGTAGACAATGCTAACTCAAAAACCAGTTGCATAATTGGTAAAGATTGAACTGACAAATAAACCATGTTATTGTTTCTACAAGAGTCGATTTTGAAATTCGCTTCCTTTTTTATTTTATCGCCCCATCTTCATTTATTTCAGCTAGCTTCGCCTAAGACTTCCTCGGATCAAAAATTTAAACACGCGGTGGGCAAGGAAAATCGATGAGTGGGGAGAGGCCTAACAACGCAAATAGAGCCCAGAGTGGTGAACGAAAAAAGAGCAATGACTAACAACGAGTGATATCAGAACTAAATAAGATTAAGAGGGGGACAAATATAATTAAAATTGAAAAGAAATTAAAAATACTCTTAACCTTGAAGCCCATTGTAAATATTTTTATGAGACCAGAACTTTTTGGTTAATATAACCAAAAAGTACGTGACTGCTTCACTATATCTATAGATAAACTCTAGTCAACACACTACTGACACTTGATTACTGGTCATAAATTGATCCTAATATCAGTTAAATTGTACCCAGTTGTTTGTGAGGAGCTTGATTTGTGAAAACTGGTGCACTTTTTTCTTGGTCACCATTTCGTAGCAATTGTAGTTGTCGTGTCACGGTGGAATTAATAAGATTGCACTAGCTCTTCTCTAGAGATCGAATTAAGATTTGTAGACGGAGGACATCAGTTTTTATCAAAATAACTGGTCGAAGAAACCGGTGTGATACTTATGGTCGACTGATTGGTACTGTTCGTCATAATTTGGGAGGTGGAATGTACAAACCATGTAGCAATAAGTACAACTAATTTTTAAAATTTCTTTCCTTATTTTTCGATTGAAGATATTTGTAATATACAAGGGCTTCCATACCGGAAAATATAATGATTATTATTTTCATTTCTTTTAAATTTATTATATTTAATGTGTTTCGTCTATATGTAAAGGGTTAGGCACATACTCTGGCTTTAATCTAGAGTGAAACACTAAGCAATCAGTCTAAAAAGACGTGATAATCATATAAAACCTCTTTACTTGTGGTGCTATTATTTTCCTGTGCAGCTGCCAGCAAGACTTGTGGGTATTAATATGTACCCGGTAATTCATTTGTAATCATCAGCAAACCAAAGAGGAAGGCGAAAAAATTTACCTTTGGTTTTACATAGCTGACTAATCAAGCATAATGGGGCTTAAAATAGAGCGTTGGTTCAGTAGGCGTGGTCAAATAAAGGAAAAGAAAACTGGTCATTGGTCAGTTAGCATACCAACTATTTTACAACGTCTGTTTATATTTATTTATTTTCAGGTAGCAACAAGTTTTAAAATAAAATCTGTTTATCTTTTGTGTCGGTCAAGTGATTGCGGGGTCAAGCAGAACGGTCCTTGTTCAAATAATAGGTTATTTCGTACTACCACACCCTTTTTTTTCTCTGGCATTTTCACCTCCATTTTTCATTCACTTTCCACGCTATTACTGATTAATCGTTCACCAGGTGCTACTGTAAAGTCTCGGCTTTATAAAAAAAATATTAAAATACCTCATTGAGTAGCGTTTCCCACCTTCTACTAGTTGTTTCATTCAGAAGTTAAAATGAAAGCAATAACTAACCACCACAATAAGAAATTACAAATGCAAAATCTCAGAAAACCATTTGCTTTAGTCATTTAAGGGTTATTGACTGAACACTTTATTTTATTTTTTTACTTTACCGGCTTTGTTTTTTAATCCATAAATCTATTAAAACAATTGTAATGCATTATCGGCTTTCAATTTAATACATAAATCAAGAGTTTCTTAGAAATCGTGAGAACATTTAAAAATAAACTAAAGCTTACAGTTAACTTAAGTAACTTTTCTACATAAATTCGTTTTAATATTTGACAATCATTTTTATGATAAATTTACACATGTAAATGATGATCAACAAACACAGTTGATTTACTTTTAAACTGAACTTCCTTTAAATCTTTTATTCTTTTCATTAACATATTTATGATAAGTTTTGTTTGATAAATTCTTCATCGTGACACTTATTAACAATAGACTGTAATGATCTGTTCGTACTCAGTGATTGAGGTATAAGTATTTGTGGCAAGAAAAACTGTTCAGGTCAGATTTTACAAGCTAGGTGGTGGCATCCACTTATAGTAAATTAACTGAGTTGTTTAATACAGGTCAGGGGTTTCAACCCACTGGGATAGATTTTTCCACACATGGCACTAGGTAACTGAAAAAATGGGTTGCCCAGCTGAAAAATATCCCCAAATTCTGGAGTAGAAATGGAAGGTCGCATTAGATAGTGGGAACTTTCACAGGTTTCACTCGCCAGTCGGGTTTTGGCCGAGGCTGCCAACCTCACCACACCCGAGCAAAAGTTCGACGGACTCGTCAGTTTGGAAACGACGGACAAGTCAGCTGTACGGTTACTAAATGGTGTTAACCCGTCAACTTCATGTCCTACCTACAAATATCTGGCCACGATCGCCGTCCGCTTCGGCAATCCCGAAGAAATAATGTACCCGCTTCATCGCCGAATAAGAATCTTTTTGTGAGTTGCAGGAAGACATTCCACTCAGGTGGATCAGTAAGTAGGGGAGATTGCCCAGCAGCTAAACTAGTATGTCATAATTAGGGTATGCTAGAAATCTAGTAAAATTAAAATTGGAACCAGGAACAGATCAACAAAGTGCGAGACAGGGCGTGATTCATTCACTAGTCTGAAAGTTCTCCCCATTCGCGACATCCGTTATGCTGGCATATCAAAAACGGAGCCGTAAAACCGGTTTGATACCGCCCGATACTGTGGAATGGAAAGCGATTTGAAGGAGGTGACCAGATCCACCGCCGTCATTGGAAACAGAAGAGACTCTAATGCATTAAACCCACGCTTCATTTAGACTCACCCTGACTGGTCCAATTAGCTACGGTAGTCATCGCAACCTCGCGGTTCACTGATACAGGGGTTCAAACTTGTTCAAGTGGATCAGAGATATTAAAACTACTCATGTGCCCAGACGAGTACTTCATGCCAATTAGTCATCGAATATATGGCATCACAGGCAAACAACTTCATATAAAGGGTGTGTTGTTCATGCATATAAGAATTGGCTCGAGGGAGACACGACAGGTGGTGTATGTGTTTAACACCACGTCTGGTTTTTACTTATCAGAATCTGTCCTGAAGAACCTACATCTTTTGCCACCTCATTTTCCAGCCCAGACTTGTTGAATGGCGCAAAGTGCAAATGTCCCGTGCACATGCACACGCAGAAAAGTAATTCCAGCGATGCCTAGTATCAATTCTATTTAATCAGGTCTCCGTCGTTCCGGCTCAAACAAGGAAAACAGTTCTAGACGCATGGAACGGGCACCACAATTTACCGCTTTCCTTATCTGCACAATATGCCACTACATTTATCACTGAATGGGGCCAGTACAGATATTTTCGTGCTCCCCAGGAATTTCATGCGTCTGGAAACAGAAAAAAAACCCATAGCTTCCTTTGATCGATTCTATAGTCCTCGTTTTGGCACACAATGGAATATATAACCCACTGTGGGAAGAATGGGATTGTGTTTAACCCTGACAAATTCCATTTTGCAGTGAATGAAGTGAAGTTTGTCTGGTTCGATGGTGCGAAGCCAACAAAGAAAATGACTGAAGCCACCCTTCACTTTCCTATGCCCCAAAATATCACAGGCGTCAGATCCTGGTTTGGACTGGTGAATCCAGTATCTTATGTACTCTCGCAAGCTGAGGTGATGACCACGTTCCAGGAATTACTGCACTCGAAGTGCCGAAAATTTTATTAGGACAAAACGTTTGACCAACTTTTTGAGGAGTCGAAGCGTGTGATCGTGCAGAAAATTGAGGACGAAATCAAGACGTTTGAGATTAATAAAATTACATGCTTTTCAACAGATTTCAGTAAAACAGGAATCAGTTAATTTCTTTTTCAAAAACACTGTAGTTGCCCTGGCGAAGCGAACCCAAATTGCAGTGATGGTCACAGGAAAATTATTTTAACCGGATCTTGCTTTATCAACGACGCAGAATCCCACAATGCATCAGTCGAAGGTGAAGCCCCGGCTCTTGTCTATAGGATAGAATCATGTTGGATGTTTATATTGGGATGCCCAGATTTGCTAGTGACTTCCACTCATAAAAATTTTCTCAGATCGGACCCTGGAGAACCTAAATAACCCACATCTCTTTAATTTCAAGGGACGCACACTAATGTACAAATTCAGCATTAAACATCTCCTTGGAAAATTTAATGCTGCACCCGACTTCGCCTCCCGGTACTCAGCATGGATCCCATCAGAGGACTCAACAGAACGTCCGCAAGTATCATCTGCACATATAAAACAGAAGCGTAGATGGTCATTCTACAAGGAGACTACAACTGATGCAGTCGGACCAATCAACAGTGCAATCAAGGCTGCATACATGTCCACATACAAGAGTGACCCTAGATTGAAGGTTATCACATGAGATAGGATCGTTGCTGCGGCAGCATTTGATGAAGAATGTCGGACTCTGACGGAATATATACGGACTGGTTTCCTCAAATCACGCCATAACCTCCCATCAGTGATTTCTCGGTTAAGGCCCATGTGCGAGGAATTGTACTGCGTCGAAGGAGTACCGACCAAGGAGAATAAGATTCTTATAGCTCGACAACTTCTTGCGGAAGTTCTTGAATCCCTACATTCTGCACACTATGGTGTAAATGGCATGCTAGTAAATGCGTGAGAACGCCTCTTTGGGCCTGGTTTGGATGCCAGCATCCGACAGACCAGAGCCCAATGCCAGATATGTAACTATCACCCCGTCACAGCCTAAGGAGTCCTTGATGCTGCCGTCTAACCCTGAATTTTCATTCGAACAAACCATAATTGACTTTTTCGATTTACACGATAGAAATTATATGCACATCGGTACACTGCACTGGTTGGGTGGAAGTGGTCCTAATGTCATCTGGGAAAGCCAGGGCAGTATGCAACACCCTGAAAATCTGGTTCTGCATATATGGTGCACCTGAATAACTTTCTTCCGACAGGGGGCCACTTTTTGATTTCCTAAAATATGATTCGTTCCTTAAGAATTGGGGAATACGGAAACCTACTTTGTCAGCTTACTACTCACAAGGCAGAACTGGCCGTCAAAACGGCTAAGCGTGTACTTGCGGACAACACGGACAGCTGTGGTTGGCTGTCATGATCATGCAGCCCATGCTTTGCTGACCCAACGCAACACTCCCGTTCAGGATTATGGCATGTCTCCTGCTATGATGTTATGCGGTCCTGTTATCAAAGATCACCTCGCTGTCCTAGGGAACAAATACTAGATACGTAAAAAGTGGAGAGAAACTGGTGAACTGAAAGAGGCAGCAATGGCTAAAAAGAAGCCACATGCGGAACGAACACTTTTACAATGAACATTGTCGCCCACTTCGGGAATTACAAATTGGTGATTGTTTTTAGATCCAAAATCAAGATGGCAAAATCAAGATGGACGAAAACGGAGAATCGCGGAGATACTTGGTAACCGGAAGTACTGTGTGTGGGTGGATGGAAGTAATCGGGTAACTCTACGCAACCGTCGCTTCTTCCGTAAGATCCACCCAGTTGTTCACGTCCCACATCATTCTACCCAGAGAGCGGGTCCCTCGACTTTATGGCACGCCGATTTACTGTCGGTTCAAGATAGCAACACGGAAAATAAATTAACCACATTTAGGCAGGTTCTGGGATCGGCAGCAGCGAACTGGTTAATCCTCTATGGTGATCAACACGGATTATAATCCCTTGTCACCCAACGTACAACATAAAGCAAATACCGTGAATAATGAACCAGAAGAAAATTAACGACACCACAGATTCAGTAGGCCTAACTCCTAACTCTTCACACGCAGAATGTGGCTGACAAGCCAGATTCGACACTGTCAGGTTCCCGAGGCCAACCACCTTGATTTCAAATACCTTGACGTCGTCACCATCCAGCTCCAGATCTCCCTCGTCGTCACTACCGTGACCCCTTATCATAGATACAACAGTTGACCAGAATCGAACAGAGACATTCCGCTCGACCCACTCCAGGCCTCCCTCGTTGTCACCACTCCGTTCGTTGATATCCGATTCGACTAGAATCTAACAGAGACTTTCCGCTTGATCAACGTTCACTATCTACACCTAATCCCTCGTCGCCACCACCGTAACCTCGACAACCAACCCGCCTTACCACGAATCGACCCACCAACCCACCAACCCACAGCAGTTCAGTTTCAACATCTCTGCATCACACAATCGTCAGACCATCAAACATGTCGATTTAAACCTTAAAGAAAAACGGGCCTCATTATGTGAACGGCTGCTAGTTACTCTGCCGTTTCAGAAAAGAAAATCTCCAGTTGTTGAATGCGCAGTGATTTTGTTCGAAAATAGGAAAATCTATTGACTTTGATTTCGAGTGTTGCCTTTCTCTTCTATTATCATCTTCTTCAGTGCATCCTTGAATAAGCGTACAATACATTTAGCTTGTCCATTTTAGGATGAATGTTAAAAAATATTGAACCTGTGTCGGATTTCGTTAAATTTAGTGAACCCTTTAAACTTTTTAAACTTGTAAAAGATAAACCATTATAACTCACCAATGACGCCGGTATGTTATGCACTGCGAATAACCCACTTATTTTCTATAGAGACCACAATAATATGGCCGAGGCAGCAGATACAGATGTATTGAGAAGAGGACACTGGACTCTGAGATACCACGTGGTCAATCAACAATTCCGGGCATCTCATAAACCTTAAAAGAGATCATTTTGAAACTACTCTCAAGCAGACCATGTTTCACTCAATGATACAAAACAACTCGCTCACTACAACCCTGAAATCTTCAAGGCTCTACTACTAGTTTATCTCAAACGACGTTCGCTCGGCCACTTATTCATCAAGAGATGCTTCCATTACTACGTTGACCTATCAACCCTGAACAATGCAGAAGATTAAAAGCACCTCCTGAATTTCCCTGTATCCCTTCACCAACGACCTCTTTATTTCTTACTTTTAATATTTAATGTAAATCACACTTTGTCATTAATTTTTTAGTTGCTCAAATGAATGTGTCATATCTCTCTTCTTTTCTCATAAATTGCTGCAATTAAATAAATTCTTTCAGTTTGAATTTCACCTCCTTTTTGTTACGTTTGACTAACCAATATATTGTATATAGGGAAATCTCCATACCATTTTGTGTATTGACATTCCAAATAAAACAAACTCCTTTTTATTCAAGTCAAACCATAATAAATAATACAGATCCTTTATTTTCTGCTGCAGAAACAAATATGTTCTTAATTTACCAAAAATTGAATTAAATTAAAACAAATCAAAAGTTTCATTCTCTTGTAAACCAAAAGGTTATATAACGAATGAGCCGAGAAACAATAAAACTGAGGATCTGTAAGTCTATACAATAAAACTTTTTAACAACTGCAAAGCAAATTAATTTAAGTGCAAATAATATAAGCGAATTACTGTTAAACATTATTTTCTTTTTCCATATGGTTTCTTCCCGATGGTTGTATCACAGTAAAGCTTTGAGTTTCACGGAACAAGCTTGTCTATCCTATCATTTTTTTTATTTTGAGAATTAACGAACGACACAGAAATTTATGTATTCAAACCCGTATGTCTTAGTAGTTAGTCACCGAAATGTCAGTCTGGTGTGACTGGTGAGATTTGTTAAGATAAAACTAGTTTTATATAAAAGATAATTTCTTCTCAGTGTAACAAGTGAAAAAGAACGCAGTCATTCTCGAAGTACAAATGAAAAAGCTTTTAGCTATTTTGGTGATGTCAACGAACACTCGTTGACACTTTTGTAATGTCAACGAATACTCGTTGTCACTTTGTAATGCTCGTTGTAGTAGATACCTTGTAATCGCATATACAACTATAGTAACGCCGTTGGACAATACTGGCGTCAGACGCCTTCGAATAACACTCGCACTAATAGCACTTGCTCGGTAATACTCACTCAAAAAGTAACCACCGAATAGTAATCCGTATAGTGATCAGTATAGAGAAATAGTACAGATATAGAGGATAGTGTAGAAAGAGCGATCCGCATAGAGGATAGTATAGAAATGATGATCCATTAGACGTCACGCTAATTCCCATATATGCATTTCCTTTACGATCACATGATATACTTAATTCAGCAATGGGATCGCCTGTGATCTGCTGTCTGGTGATCTATGTTCAAACTACAGTGTCGGCAGCAACACTTTATTCCTATGTAACACCTCCCTTTTGAGATGACTTCTTCTGGAGTCTATATTTCTTCAGCTTCGGTTCAATATTCAGATGTCCTGTTGCTGTTCTTTTTCTTTTACTGTACCTCCTTGGTTCAATAATTTCTGGTGGCGTGGGTACGTCAAATATGTCATACAATATTTCCATCGGCACCTCTTTTCGTGGACTTACTAAATCAGTGAATCAGCGTTTTAACTGATTAAGGTGTCACTTATGTTCCCACCTTTGTCCCTGTACCATGTATGTCATTTTGCCGATCCGTTTTTTTTTTACAACGCCATCTTCCCAGAATTTCTTTCCACGTTGATACATTTTAAAAATACCTTATCTCCAAGTCTGTCATTTCTTGATGCTCTCGCCTAACGTTCTGGTAATAACTTATTAAAAACGGACTTAATTCTTCCTGGCGAACATCAACACTGCAGGCGACATTCCAGACACGGTGTTCGGTTTTGGTGTTATTCTGTAAACAATCAGAAATAGTTAGCATTATTACTTCATCTGACTCCTCTCCCTCAACTTTTTTAGTGCCCTTTTAAACGTATCGACAAAGCGTTCTGCTTCTCCTCTCTTGGGTGATAAGGGGCAGTTGTAATATGTTCTATTGCTAATGATTTGCAAAAAAACTTAAATTCACTAGACGTGAATTGAGTCCCGTTATTTATCTGAAGCGATAGAGTCAGGAACAACGAACCTTTCAAAAATCTCGTATAGGAAATTTATCGTTCCCGCGGTAGTCGGTCTTCTACATTTTAATATTCCTGGCCATTTAGTGTAACTATCAACTACCACTAGATAGTATACTGCGAAGTCTATATGTATTCTGGACCATGGCATATCGGTTTTCGGCCAAGGTTGAAATTTGATAGGCGGTGACCGCTGCCAGAGCACAACCTCTGCATAATATCACTAAATTTTCGATATCTTGATCCATTTTTGGCCAATAAGTATAACATCTCATTAAGGATTTCATTCTAGAAATTCCTGGATGTCCTATGTGAAATTCTTTTAGCATACGTTTTTGTAATGATGCTGATATCACAACTCTCTCTGCGTACATAAGTACATTGCTGCATAATAATTTAGATTTTAATTTCTTCTTCATTTTCATTATAAAGTCGTCTTTTTCCGACTTAATTCTTATTTCCTCCAATGTTATGGACAGTTCTCTTACAGTATTGTATAATATATTAATTTAATTTTCAGCCATTATCGCTGCAATTACTGTGTCCTCAAGTGGTTCGCAGAATTTTGGTATTAATCTAGATAATACGTTTGCATGATTTAATTTTTTGGATGGTAGAAATTCCATTTTATAATTATAGTTCAATAGGATAATTCCCCAGCGCTGCAGTGTATTTGCTGTATGTGAGGGAACATCCTTTTTGATCCATATATGGACAATAATGGACGATGGTCTGTCTGTAGTATGAATTCTCTACCATGTATAAATTTATGAAACTTTTCCATAGCAAATATGATGGCCAATGCTTTCTTTTCAATTTGGCTGTAGGTTTTTTCAGCTGCAGTTAATGACCTTGAAGCATGAGCTATTGGTTTAGTTGTTCCGTCCTCATATTTGTGTAATATCACTGCTCCGATATCCAAATTGTTTGCATCTGATGCAACTACAATCTTTAATTTAGGGTCAAAATGAGTTACTGACAAATCCGATGTTAAGACATTTTTGATTTCTTCGAAAGCACTTTGACATTTATCTGTCCAATACCATTTCACATCTTTTTTCAGTAGGTTATTCAAGGGTGCTCTTAATTCGTTCGTGTTTGTATATATATATATATATATATATATATATATATATATATATATATATATATATATTAAAGACATTTTTATGTTTAACGTTCTTTTTTATAGATACAAGTATTTAAGTAAATGCTTTGTTTATAATAAACAGTATTAAATAACATTTACTTCAATCTTCCATGAATCTCGTACATTCATAACTGCTCTGGCGTATCAAATGTAAACAAATGACGTCATATATTAAGAAATGGACAAAGTCCGACAATTTATTTATTAAAGAGCAGTTATGAATGTACGAGATTCATGGAAGATTGAAGATTATAAGCAGTAAATTCGACCTTGTCTACCGAACGCTTCTTTGTGGCCCGATCGGTAAGGCACGTCAGCGTAAATGACGGTTCCGTATAGGATGCAGGTTCGAATCCTGTCAAAGAACGAATATTTTCTATGAAAATTTCTCGGACATTCAGGCCGGTAAATGTTATTTAATACTGTTTATTATAAACAGAGCATTTACTTAAATATTTGTATCTATAAATATATCTGTCCATAGTTGAGGCGAGCATGTTTGTGCTATTTCGTAAACAGTGTCCTTTTCTAGGCATTCTTCCATGAATATCGGTATTGTTCAGATTTCGTCGCACTGTAGATGTATGCATATTGATTCCGACATTGGCCAGTGAGCATTGGAGCAAAGGTCATGGCAGGTTTTGCCTGGGCTTGCCAACCTAGATGTTTACTTGCCCTTGTTGTTATTTTTCGTGGACGGCCACTTTATTGTTGTGCCGTCATGCCAAAGGACTTACATTTATAAATAATTTGTTGCACTATAGAGAAGTGCATTCCAAATCGTTTTGATAGATTTTTGTAGCCTTTTCCAGCATTATAGGTTTCAACTATGCGATTTTTTAAAGCTTCAGGAAATTATTTTGATCTTTGCATCAATATTTTTTAAATTTAGTCTCTAACTGCACACTTTCATACACAACGAGTTATGTTGTTTAACTGCAGTATGTGCACAAAAGATTATTTGCACTGGCAACCATGTAAAACAAAAATACAGAGTGTAAATGTAAGTGTTCACTTACTTTTCCCCATCAAAAATTTTAAAGTGGTTGTAACTGATTTAATAAAGGTTTTTCTTAATGAATATATAGTTTAATTAATATGTTTTGATTATCTGGAAAAAAAGAGACAGTTGTTTTAAATATTACCTTACGGTTCACTTTTGCACAGCCCTTTATATAACAAATGTATTGAGTCGTAAATAATTTCCATTCCTGTTAATCAACTTCATTTCTTTTTAAATAAAGCACACTTACATTTTATTCAATTACATATTTCAATTATATATTCACCATTATTTGTAAAGACTTCTTGCCACTCATCAGGTAGCCCTTCAATACCTTTCAAGTATAATTCCGCATGTTTTGATGTGAACATTTTTATACAAACACTTAAATTTGGCCTTCATGAGAGAAAGTTTTCCTCATCAAAGCGTTTTGCAGCTACTGATAAAAAAAGTAATCGTTGGTTGGTACAAAGTTAGGTGAATATCGCCGGAATTAGTGCAAGGTTAGGTAAATATGGCGGGAATTCCAAATTTTTTCCTGTGTTATTTTTGCTGTATGTGGCCTTGCGTTGTCATGAAGAAAAATATTTTTTCCTATTGATGAGCACAAAACGCTTTGTGACCAAACCTATACGGACACGTTGCTGCGACTGAACCTATAAATGTACATTTAGTATTCCATTACGTTTTAAGAACTTTAAATGGATAATACCACGACGATCCCACCACATGAATAACAGTACCTTTCTTGCCATAGTCTTGGAAGTGAGCTTACATCCAAGTACCGATTTTCGTCTGATCACCGATGTTAAGCAACGTTGAACCTCGTCAGTACCTAGGTGGGTGACCGCTTGGGAATACCAGGTGCTGTAAGCTTGAATGTGAGGGTGGTGTAATGGATAATGTCTCGGAATTGATAGTCGGATAGCTGTGTTCCAATTCCGTTGTTTTTCTATTCACTTCCGCGCAAATACCCTGGGGTAAAGTTATGAATCCAGCTTTTCTTCCAGCAGCTATGAGTTAATTAGTAAGATTTGTATCACTAAACCATTATTATCTCAAAAAAAATTATTACAATCTAAAAATATTTTCTGGCTTTAAATTATCCGCAAAGTGTTGATAAGACGTAGAAAAAAAAAAAACAAAAAACGACTCAACCAATCTGGTTGTGGAGATTTATCATTGTCAATCTACTGCCTTTTGTAAACCATTTTTCATTATCTGTTATGATATATTTAAGGTCGGTTAATTAGGATGACTCATTAGTCATTGGGTACCTAAAACGGAAACTTATGAGTCAATGTAATATATTCGATAATGACTAAAAGCTATCCTACATTTTATCTACTTTGATTTTCATTTCCCTATGAAGTCCCCTACCCAGTGGGTGGGACGAGATCTATTTTAGGACATTGTTCAGGTCACCTAATTCCCTAATAAACCGATTGCTTCTCTCTATCTTTTTTTTTTTTTTTTTTTTTTTTGATGTATGCATGCCTAATACCTTGATCTGTTCATAAACAGTAATACTATCAGGATACCTGTCTGTATTCAAAAGTGGTCCTCTTAATTTTAATCCAGGTTGATTCGTAAATTAAAAAGAAAAGTATAATCAGCACATATGTACGTAGTTACACTCACACACACACACACAAAATTCATGTTCATCTCTACATAAATATGTATAAAGATTCTCGTGTATTTTTACACATATGCCTATTTAGGAATTTATTTGAATTTTCAGAGGGATTTCGCAAAATTCAAGGAATTTTCTGCAAGAAAGAAGCCTGCAAACCTATTATATAAAGTTGTTTATTCTGCGTGTCAGTTAATATGTTAAATTGTTTAGGATAATTTATACAAAACCAGAAAAAAAAAACAATTGTGAACTGGGTGACCCTACACTTCGCTTTAACAGCTGAACTTTCATACAAGATTCTTTCGATCGTTGCATCATAAATTTGGGTCGTTGCACCCTATAGGAGGCGCATTATTTGATGGAAACAAAAACGTTCTTTTCTTTTAATAAGTTGGGAAGATGTTCTAATCATTATTATTATCATTATTATTGTAACTTCATGCATCTTTTCAGTGAAAGTAATTCAACATTTGTACAATTCCTTGTTCGCGTACTTTGAAGTGTGGATTATAAACACGTCAACGGAAAAAATGAAGGAAAATGTGTATGTGTGTGTGTGTGTGTGTGTGTGTGTGTGTGTGTTCTGTTTTATTGTAAATTTAACCAATTTATCTTTTTCTTAACTTCCAATTCTGTCTATATGCCAAGATTAATTGTTCTCTTACATTTTAGCTTAGACAGTTACTAAATTTACTGAAAATTCTAAAGGCCGGTCAGTTGGGATATTTCTTTCTTTCACAGGCAAAAATCCTCGACCCACTTCAGCAGAGCAAAGCTGACCACTTGATGAAGAAAAGAGTGTATTACTCATTGAGTTCTGTTCATTGGGTCTGTGAGTCAGGTTTTACATGAGTATGCCATCAGAACATTATTCAATGAAATGATACAACACTTAACATGAAATTAACCTTTAAGAATTATTGCTATTGTCTCTGTTTTTGTTTTTTTTTGTTTTTTTTTCGTTTTTTCACTTGGCTTAATTAACGAGGAGTAGCCAACATGAAAGAATTGCTTTTATCAAAGATGAAGTGGTTTCATATGAGACAATGAGTTATGTTTTATTCACGGGTTTGTCACTTGACAAAGGCACCAGAGACGAATGCAGAACTTTTGGGATTCCCCTACCTCGTATGCTAGAAATTTTTTTAATGCTTTTTTTATGTGGTGTGGTATACAGTATCATAAAAGAAAAAAGCACAAACACACTCTTTTCTTCTCTCTTCCGTTACAAGATGCCGTCGTGACAGGATGTGTCGCGTTTCCCCGTCAGGAGGACTTCTTAGCCCCATGGTGAACCATGGAATTTTTCTCTCCTTTTCTCAGCTCTGTCGCACCTAGTTCTGTATACAAGTATATATAAAATCCATAAAGGCGTTGAATTAATTTATTTTGAAAATTTTCAACCGAATATCGTTACAGTTACCTTTACCGTTACAGCTGGTAGGTCCTGACGCGATTTGAATATTCAGACTTAACAAGTGGTAATACCTTTCCTTACAAACTGATAGGAATACGCAACAAATTCAAACTCTCTCCAGTCCTGGGTATGATGATAAACTTCATCCAGCTGCAAGGCCACCTATCGAGAGATTGGAAGTTTTGAGGGGCGTGGAACCACATTTTAATTTCAGTTTTTTTTTCCCAGATCCACCCTGGCCCGAGATGGCAGCACCTGTTAGGGTACCAGCTATGGGTAAATAGTGAACCCCCGAACAAAAACAAAAACATTATGAAAATATAAAAATATACATTTATAGTAAAATTGCCAAAAATTCATATTTATAGAAAAATTACCAGTAATACATTTTATAGTAGAATTATCAACAATACATTTTATAGCAAAATGACCAACAATACATTTTATAGTAGATATAGTTGAATTACCAACAATACATTTATAGCAAAATGACCAACAATACATTTTATCTGTAGTTGAAGGTATGCAAATACGTTCAAAATATATTTAGTTGAAGCCATAAAATTGTTCAAAATATTTAAATTGGAGCATTAAATAAACGATAGAGGTGTTGATATACCACTAAACAAAATCAACCAAACAACCAACATGAAAGAAGTCTTTCAGGACATTAATCCATATAATATCATACAATTAAAGAATCAAACTGTATTCCAAAATATAATTTCAATATATATCACCGCTTCTAATAATTATGTCCTCACAAACATGTATATGCACAAAAGCTGAGTATCATCTACCATGTATTCAATTGTGAAAGCAGAATAACATATATAATATTTTTACTACTTCAAAGCTCCCAAGAAAATTAAATTTGGACATTAAATGAACCATAAAGACTCGATATGCCATTAAACAAGCAAAACAAATAAACTCTCTCTCTCTCTCTCTCTCTCTCTTTCTCTCTCTCTCTCTAGCGAAGAAATACATTCATTTAAATCGCATCATCCATCATTTAACTGCTCAAAATCGAAGAAACTCTTTCATCGTAATTTTCAGAATGTCATGTGTTCTTCTTGTTGCCTATTGTTATTGTTTTTCCGGTAATTTTACCAGAAGCATGGCGACAAAGACACTAGACGCAAGGAAAGTGAAAGAACCTGAGAAAATGATATTGAGGAGAGAGAGGACAATAAAAGAACATGATTTAAGGAGACAGGAGATGACGATTGACATTACATCTAAATTTTTGAAGGTTTGACAGGAAAGCAAAAAGTCGGAAGAGCATTCCACAGGTGAGAAGTGTGAGAGAAGAAACTATTGGTATAGAACTTACGGTTATATCTAATAATTCCAACAGTAAAATTATGAGACTTAGCTGTTAATCTTGTACTGCGCTTAAATTTGTGAAGTCGAGGTACCAAAGAAGAAAGCTCATCAAAATAATTATCCTAAAAATATTTATAGAAAAGCCATAGGGAATTTATGGCGGGAATGATTGAAACAAGATATCAGGTCAGGACCGATAATATTGCAGATTCTTTAGATTTTATCAACAATCTCTAAAAATGTAGACGAGGTAGCAGACCATATATGGTAGCAATATTTAATGCACGAACGAATAGTAAACTTAATAAATGTGTAAGATAGATTCCGCTGACAAATGGAATATCAGAGCATTATAATAATTAGAATTATCAGGTGACACAACATTTATCGTTACAGAAAATGGAATCACCAGATCGAGTTCAAATTGGAAGTATCTATTCCTTTTCTCCGCCCTGGTTATGGGTAAATTAGCAGGCAAGATTCGGCTCTTTAGCCTTGATTAGCAATCAGGCAAGAAAAAGAACAATTTTTAAATCCAAATCTGTAGAGAAAACAATGAGAAATAGTTCCACTATCTTTACCTAGAACAATCATTGTAATATGCAGTCTTCAAATATCAAAGAAAAAGCAATCTGTGGGGAGCCTTATTAGTCTACGTTTTAGAGATAGAAGAATCAATGTTTCAGGATGTACTCATATTTTATGAGATAAATTGTATATTTCTTTAGTTCATGCAAATGTCTTTAACATGCTTAATCTTCATCGTTTTTCTCTGTTTACATCAGCTTCTTGTTGGTCTTTATTACCCTTGTAACCTTTCTCCAAAACCAGTTTTCTTTCTTGTTCTTATCTTACCAATGTTTTCGAATTCTATTATGATTATTTTTTCTCTAATCTCTGTTCAATTTTACGTTGTATTATATCTTTCTTAAGGCCCTCTACAATCTTTATATATCGTAAATTAAAAAAAAATGAACAATAATAACTGTTTATTTACATGATAACACTGGAGTTGTATAATAAAATCTGACACTAGTAAGTAGGGAATTATAAACTGAAAGTTTTATGCTTGCTGCAGAATTATTTTCTTACTTTTTGAACATGACAATGAATATTCTGCTAACAATTATCTTCGACCAGTAAGTAGTAGGTCACTTGTACTAAATAAAGAAATCGACACGACACAGAAAATATATATACCATCACTACTGTAGTAGTCGACCTGAAAATGAAAGTAAAAAAAGAAAATCACAGGAGATAGTTATTCTTCCTTCTGTCGTAGTTAGGAGGTTATCAATTATGGATGAGTTGATTATCTTACAACAATGTCCGTTTCCCACTATGTGCTTGGTTTGGATGTATATTAGCCTTGTGGAATGATTAAAAGAAAATGAACTGAATATTAATCAATAAAAATAAATCTTTATATACACAATATAATAATACAGAAGGATAATGTGAAAGATTCAGGTGAAAGTAAAAAATATATATATATATATATATATATATATATATATATATATATATATATATATAGGGCGTATTAAAATAATTTGACAAACTTTGGTCGCGGGTTCATCACACCAAGACATGGTAAAATGTCGATATACACAAGTTCAAAAGGCCATCCAACTTCAACACAGCAACTTATAGCAATTATTCAAAATGACCTCCGCTTACTTCCACACACGTCGTATCATTGTCTGACGGACTCTTTCAAATACTCACAATGTTGAATGTTGAATGTTTTTGCAAACCCCATGACATTAATGATTGGGGTTGGTGGAACCAGTTATCCGTTAAATCCACAATTGAGCCAAAAAAGAATGTGACTAAAATGTGCTGGAACCTCATCATGCATGAACTATATGCGTTTTCGTATTAGCAGGGGTACATCCTCTAGCAGGTCTGAAAGTGGGTTTGAAATAAAGTCCCTGTAGACAGCTCCTGTAAAACTTACGGACTACCAGACAGTCACCTACAATTCCAACCCACAGATTAATCGTAAGCTGATGCTGGTGTCTAGCGGCTAGACTCTAGCCTGTATGGGGATTCTGATCCAGCCACAAATGCTGATTGTGTAAATTTGTTATTCCATCTCTTCCAAATGTTGCCGCATTCGTAAACAAGACTGAAGAGACAAACAACGGATTGCCAGTTCGTTCAATAAAACATAGCCAAAAGTTCTCCGGTGGTGAGTGATCAGAGAGCGAAAGACTCTGCACACGTTGCAAATGATACAGATACATTAGTTGCTCTTGAAGTACCCTCCATGCGGTATTATGAGATGTACGACATGCTAGGGCTACTTGAGGCGTGCTGATGCCATGATCGTCTCCGAATGTGTTCTTCGTGGCCAGGCGTACAAGCGGATCTGTCTTCCTCGGTCTATAGTTTGTGGTACCACGGACCCTGTCTCAGCAACGTGACGATAAACAGCAGCAAAAGTTGAATGACTCAGCTGCCTTCGGTCCGGAACGCAATTTGATACAGCCGTGCAACCTCGCTTCCATTACCATTCGCGCGGCCGTATGTAAAAATCAAATCTAACTGTTCACGATATGAATATCCTGTTGTTAAACGGAATACTTCTCAGGTAACTCACTACTACACACGTTAAGCATTGAAGACAGACTAGCCACAAATATACGCAAATGATAAATATTAACTAGACTACTTGTAATACATCGCCGTCTACCGTAAACTTGCTTTAAACTTAATAACTCAAAAAGGAAGGATTTGCGGACATATGTTTATATGATCTTTTGTCCTTGTTTTGGTGTGAGGAACCCGCTGCGAAAGTTTGTAAAAGTATTTTGTTTTCCCATATATATATATATATATATATATATATATATATATATATATATACACAAATGTACTAGCCGCCGCTTGACCGCGGTGGTGAAGGAAAGCGTGTTTGTTTTCAATGTAGCAAGGATGGGTTAGCTGTCGAAGGTTGCCAGCTAGTCGTCTCTGAATATGTTATAATGATCGGAGCACCGTAGAATGGAGAAAACTTATTTATCGACTGTTTTTGTTAGTTTTTCCATCCATCTGTTTATCCGTTTTGAAAAGGCCGCTCGATTCCCAGGGGCTCGAGGACCTTACATCCTGGTTGTGAAAGATTTGTGATTGGTTGGTCAAACTAGCTATTTTTACAGATTGTGAAATTTTGGTGAAATCTTCTTATTTGCTCATTTTTTTCTTACGTTCTGGATGTGAAAGTTTTCCGGACTATGGTTTTGTTTGCCCAGCGATTTGTATTATCCCTCTTTTTTTCTTTTTTTTAGAGATGTTCAAATTTTGGTCTGGTTATTTATTTTTATTTATTTCTTTTCCCCACACTTCTAAACGTATTTTGAAATGGGCGTTTTAATCACCAAATATATGATGTTTAAAATTGTTTTCCATGAGTGATTAATAAAGCTATGCGTATAGCATACTATAAGTTAGACTTCTTGTGTGACAGGATTTGATGCGTAAGCATTTGCATAAATTATTCAGTCTTATTGAAAAAAAAATCCTAGTGTCGGTTTGCGTGAAGAATTTCCTCAGTTTTGCAGAGTACTTCGTTAATTGGTGTGAAACAGCATGAATGGACTTGTTATGACCCAGAATGATGATGCTATTTCATCATTCTAAAAATAAACGCCATCTTCACAAACGAAATTCTCGGAACCAAACCAAGTAAGCAAACCAAGTAAGTTAAACAAAAGAGACACTGAGAACATTTTTACACATACCATACCAATATTCTGTAATTCACATCACAAAAAAATATACTAATTCTTGTTATTTATGTCAACACGTGTCTCAAGTTTTTATTGTTGTTATCGTTGTTCGTTTTATGCATTTTAATTTCTGTCATTAATATCGACCCCATTATAAAGTTATTAATGATCTATTCAAAAATTTCTTTATCAATGTTTTTTCTAATTTATTTTTCTTTTAAAAAAATTCATATGAAAATAATTAAAGACTCCATTCGATGCAATTAAATATTCTGACGTCAATAGTTAATAAAAATGACATTTTTTTTATTTATTTTTTGCATGAGTATAGAAAATGAATTCAGTAAATACGCCAAATTAGAAAAGGGTGTAAGACGAGGATGTGTCTTCTCGTTGGACTTACACAACTTTTACATTCAATGAGGCGATCCTGGAATGTCCTACCAGTATTCCTTATTGGCGGCCACAATCTTAATATAAGATAGGCAGATGATACGTTGTTGATAGAAAACACTGAAAGGAAACTACAGGAACTCTTACAGAAGGTAGTAAAGGAAAATGAGAAGAAAGGATGAAATATCAATTGCAAGAAAACAATGTATGGTTGTCAGCAAAAGGAACAATCCAACATGCGAACTACGAATTGAAAACAACGAAATCGAGCAAATATAATTTAAATATCTGGGAAATATTTTAACAGAGTACGAAAAATACGATCAAAAAATCCGAAGGCGCATTGGAAAAGCGACATTCTTTACAAAAGTTAAGTAAACTATTAAAAAAAACAAAAACAAATTTCGTTAGAAACAAGAAGACAAGAGGGACTGTTATATAATTGCGGTTGTCCTTCGAATCCTAAGATGACCTATTGATTCTGTATCTCAACTGTGAACTCGGAGGTGGCTCCGCAACCCCAGGCTAGAGGCGCAGAGTCTGGAACAGGGGTGGGGGATGCACTGAAAGTCCGTTGTCGTAATCACTGCTGACGATGCCCTGTGGTGTTGATCTCTGGCAGTGGTGAGTTTCTGACGTCGATCATCCTCGAAGGTGACAACAGCATCATGGATTGTGATTCGCCAATGTGGTCGATCACTGAAGCGCTCTTCTAGTTCTTTGGGTTTGAGCTTATACCTCTGGAGATTTGCTTTCACAGTGTCTTTGTACCGCTTCTTAGGGTGGCCTTGGTTTCTCTTGCCAAGCAGGAGCTCTCCGTACAACAGACGTCTTAGCAAGCGGTGCTCGTCCATGCGGATGACATGCCCCACCCATCGGAGTTGGGCTTTAATGAGCATGGACTCAATGCTTGAGGAGTGAGCACGATCCAGGGCCTCAACATTGGTGACGCGGTCCTACCAGCGAATTCCGAATATGGAACGGAGAATTGGAATGTAGAAGTTCTCCAGCTTCTTGATGTGTCCTCGGCACAGTATGCAAGACATACAACCAATATAGAAGGGAGGGCAAAACCACTGCATTGTATACTCTCAGCTTTGTAGTCAGCCGAATGTTGTGTTGACTGAGCACCCTGTTGCGAAGTCTTCCTAATGCCTGACTTGCTTTGCTGATTCGGGCATGAATTTCTTTGTCCAAGTAGCCGTCACGAGAGATGGTACTCCCCAAGTATTTGAAATACTCGACATTGGCAAGCTGTGTGTCATCGATGGCGATGGTCGGTGCTGAAGTGTTTGTGCTTGGTGTGGGCTGATGAAGCACCTCAATCTTGCCGAGACTGATTGTCAGGCCGAAGACCTTGGAGGCGTCAAACAAGAGTACAAGACAGTTATATAATAACTCTTCCTATATAGCAGTGAATGCAGAACAATATCCTCACACAAAAAGAGACTTGAGACAACAGGTGTGGTTGCGCAGAAGGATACTGTCATAGACTGAATATGTGAGCAAAGACAGTTTTAAGGAAGATGAAAACAAGATCAGTTAAAATTTCTAGGCAACATAATGAGGAAAAAAGGCTTAGAAACTTTGACACTTACAGAATATTAAAGGAAAGAGGTTCAGTGGAAAGCAGTGCATAACCTGCCGTAACGCAACAAAGATTAGGAGAAAGTAAAAAGACAACTATTTCTAAGAGCTAAAAGAGCAGGATGTTGTGGAGAGTCATGACCGCTTACGTTCTGAAGGAACATGATACATAGAAGAATGGATCAACTACTCGGGAATTGTTAGCTATATTGATAAAAATCAACGCGATCACCTGGAAATCTTGGGTGGAGGAACAATACAAATTTTTGGCCTGTCAGGATCAAGAGATATAGTTTTAAAAGTTAATTCTCTGAATTTCTCATTCAGAAAAGGGAGGAACATGTTATATTATCGTTCAGCTTCGTTTCATTTCATACAGTCCAGATTTATATAAATTGTAACAAAATGGATTCTGGATAATAAAGAATGTGGGGTTCGGTTAGACCGACTTTTCGTGTCTCTTCTTGTAACAAACAGAATTATTTAGTCTTAAATGTACAAATGCTCTTAATGTGGCATCTTTAGACTCGGTTCACTTATAAACAAAACTTTGTAGTTTAGCATTAGACCTTTTTTATCAGCGTTCCGACTGGGATTCATTTCATGTTTGCGTCGCCTCTTGGAGTGAAATTGTTAACATTCCTATTAAGAATTTTCGCTGAGTTTTCTTCTTCGGTAAAAGCCAGCATCGATGCTTTTATGCCATCTTGGAAATACCAGGTGAAATCGCAATTTTCTTGGTTCACACTTGCCTGTTCAGTTGCTATAGCCCACAAGAGTCATATTATCTGGCTGGACCAACGTGATAGTTCTGATCACAACACACACCTCTTTGTATCCCCTCATAATAATTGTAAACAAGGTAAGTTCTCTATCCCTCCTAGCTCCAGACACGTTAGAGTGTTATCTTCTGATGATCAGATAAAGCCTTTATTGAATTGAAAGAAAATTTATAACCTTTATCATAAAGGTTATAAATTTTCTTTCAATTCTACTTTTGGCTCATTTAGAGTATCTTTTCCTGACTTTTCATTTCAAACTGAATCACTACTGTGCAAATATACCTAACTCCATCCATTGTTTCTGCTATCATCTTTAAACTGGTGGCCCACAAAGTATGCGGGCTGGGTGGTATTTCTGCAATAGTCCTAAAGTAAATTGCTCCTGAAATGGTTCATGTTCTCTCTAAACTCTACAATAAATGCTTCCTGCTTTCATTCCCGCTGGGAATTCTCTTATTTAGTCCCTATTTTTTTTTTTTACATTTCTAGAAAGATAAAACTGAGAAAATGATTGCTAAAAATAAAGGTGTTTAAAGATTTCAACACATGAAAAATTTCCCCGAAAACTGAAATACTGTTTTTTACTTTTTAAAACAAATTTTCAAGACAATCCTGTTTGTGTTGTGTTGGAATATTTGTAAAACTTTTTTTCAGCGGAGATGCGTCAGCGATTAATCTTTATGGAAATGTAAAAATTTGCAACTTTTTTTTTTGTCTTAATTTTTCTGATTAAAATTTAGTCATGAAAATATTGCTGGTTTTTACAAGAAGAATAACATTTTCTCAGTTTTTTTTAAATAAAAAATCTATTCATTATAAAAGTAAATAATTAATGGATATATGCTGAGCTTTTCTTTTAAACTGGATAATTTCCTTGATATTTGTTAATTTAAAAAAAAGTGCTGCCTCCCTCCAATTTTCTTCGTGGTTTTGTGGCCCCCAGGTTGAGAAAATCTTTGAAATGATATGTAGTAGACAGCTTCATATTTGGTAACTTTTTAAAGGGAACTTTTTAATTTTTTTAACTACCCAGTTGAGTAATCTTAAAAATTTAAGAAAATATCTTAAGCAGTCTAATATTTTATTGGATTTTAGGTGCTTTCGCGTTAGAGACTTACTTACAAAGTTGCTTGTTGAGAAAATGTTAGAAAATTACCAATATAATTTTTTAATTCATTTATTTCTGTTATTGCCTGATAACGTCGTGTATGGACATCCATAATTACAAAAATCGACCCATTTCATTTATTTTATACACACAAAAAAATCAATTTTTTATCGTTGAATTGAATTGTTGAATTTATCATTTAAATAGATTTTCTTCTTAAGACAATGAATAATTCCATAATACTTTTTGTTTTCTTTCTGTAAAACTAAGCTATTATTTTCTCTAATTAAAAAAAGTTTTTTTTTTTACAAATATTACAAAAAAAAAAGGTCTTTTTTAAAAACATTATTAGCGAAAAATTTAAAACTAAAAGTGTGGGGTTGGTAACAGTTCCACCTCAGTCATTTTTAAATTTTAACTTATGTTTTTTTTATAAATTTCTGCGAGTGTTTTCTGTATAAAATAAACGTTTCAAAAATAATGTAATTAATTTCTGAACAAGTCCTGAAAGTTTCATTAAAATCCAACAGTTACGATTTTGGCAAGAATTTTCAATTAATGAGTTTTCACCGCAAAAAGACGCTCACATTATTTCTCCCCATAAAAATAAAATCCTTTGATTTAATTTCCTCATATTTTGATAAAATTTTGTTTTGGGCGCATTTTTTTCATGAATTCTTTTTATTACCTTAAAGAAACTGATTTAAAACCTAACGGCCGTTAAGCTAAAAAAAGTCACTTCGCAGAAGTATTTTAATTTAATTTACAGATGTCAACTTTGAAACTGATCATCATTGATATCAGCATATTTGTTAGATTTTCTGAATTAACTATTTTTAAACTTATTTTCTTTTTGTATGGGACTTTTTCTGAAGCACATAGAAACATTTGTTGAGTTTCGTAATTCAATTTTATGTAAATTTTTGTTCATTTAAAAAATTAAGAACAAATAAATAATATATAATTTGATGTAAATTTTTGTTCATTAAAAATAATAAAATGAAAAAAAAAACGTTTAAGAAATCTTTTTATAACCCAACTTCGAAAGAGATTTTTTTCGTATACAAAACACAAACACTGAACAGCTAAGTCGAGGATTTGACACTAAATGTCGATATAGAACCCCACAGAATTTATAAATCGAATAAAATCAATTTGTTTTTTTTTTTTATTGACAAGTTATGTACGTACACCATGAACTTGTCAGAATAAAGAAAGGTACTTATACCAGTCTACAGAAATTATTCCCTCCTCCATTTTTTTTAATAAGTGATGATATGTCATCACGCATACTCATGCATAGCAAACAAACAAGCAAGAAGAGAAGAGAATATTTATTATTTCAAGTTAAATTTGTTTTTAAACGGCTTAGTCATGCGTTCACAGTTTCACTTCACGCTCTGAATAATTTGTGAAATGTAACACTCGTCACATGGACTTATAGGGAGAATTTGAATCTTACTGGGTAAATTTGGTTTTTAACGCCCGTGCGCTAAATATGCATCGCTATTTTATTTTTTTATTTTTGTAAAAGAATCTATTCTCCATTAAAATAACAGAACTCAACGACAAAAATGGGATAAAAATTGATGATTGTAATTAAAGGGCAATAACTGCTAAGATTTATTTTGTAAAATTACAAAATTGTGGCACAAGGCCAAAAAGGGGGAGGGGGTAAGGCTGGTCTTCACTAACTATCTTATACCTAGCTAATTTGATTCACGACCCATTCAGACATTACAATTTGCTCATTCACCATAAGAACTCGTCCATCATCAGTCAATCCTCCTTGCACCATAATACCACATCCACTCTAGGGAGACTTACAAAACGCGCCCCATGTCATAATGATCCTAACACATATGTACAAAAAATTCTAAGATGAAAAATGAAATGGGGTGGGATGTGAACCCAATAACAAACTAAAATATTAACATAAATGAAAATAAAACGTTAACTGATGTTAGTAGGGCCCTTCCAACCCTCAAAAATGCAGGGAGACCACTGTATTCTGCCCACTGGAACAAAATCAAGCAGCTCTCTCGCTAAGGGAGTGGGAAAGGTGATAAAAAAATCATACGGGCATGGGGAAGTATAAAGCTGACCCAGTCGAGATAGAAAGTGGGGGATCAAAAAACAAACTGGGAGGTTGGGAATCTCAGGCTGGATCATAACTAAAAGATGTGGCCGGGGCAGGCCGGGAACAACACTTACTCGCATTAACTAGGTACACCAAGGCTTGTCTAACCTAACCAAGGGGAGGGCACCACAGGAAGCCACCCCGATGTAACGTAGGCTTGACCTAAAACAGAAAATCAAGGCTAGCCCCGTTCACACGAACCAAGCTCGCCTCAGTCACCCACCTTTCGCTGAAGACTGTCGAAAAAAGCGTTTTCTATCAGTTCTGATCTTCATCTTGAGCTGATGCTCAAAGAATCGATTCAGATCCTGATGAGAAAGACGGATACCTCATAAGACTTCCTCCTCTCGCGTCGTCCATATCACCATTCGGGCCGTGGCTAGCAGCATGAGAAACACCATCCGTTTCACCCCGGAATACGGGGCGACACATTGTCACACGCCGTCGCGCGATCCATGGGCACAAGCTTTTGGGAGCGAGGACGAGCCGTCAGCTCGCCGACATGGTCCCATAAGGGGCGGACACGGGGGCAATGGAAGAAGGCGTGCGAAGCCGTTTCCTCTAGACCAAAGGCCGCACCGTTCACAGTCTGGCAAATCCGGCAAACCCCATATGAAGGCCATGTCGTTGAGAGGCAGCCGATTCCAAGCCAGTCGCCAGGTAGCGAAAACTCAGGGTTACTGAGGTAATCCGCCGCTGGCGCCCAAGACCAGTGAGAGAGTGAAACTCATCCTCCGACATGTCGAGATCCTTACGTGGGGATCCTTCAGACCCCCCTCCACTAGCAAACGATAGAAGACCTTCCTAGGCCGAGAAAGGTCACTGGACCAAGGGACAGCCAACAAGGCCGACCGACACTTTCGCGAAAAGAAATCCGATTGAACCGGGGTTTACGACGGCGATCCACCCGCCAGATTGGGGGACTGATGGTAAGGCGAGGGAAGGCGGCCCTCACAATCCCTCAATAATCGGATCTCTACCTGTCAAAAAGTAGTAGTCAGGAAAGCCAACCTCGAAGGCACGTTTGTGGCTCAGCAAGTGTGGCATTCCCAGCCCCCATGACACGGACGTTGTGCACAGACTTCTCTGTCGACCTGATTCGCGCGTCTCCTCCACAGAATGGAGGTTAGCGGCGTGCAGAGCGGTGTCCTGTGGTCGTCACAGAGAGGAAGTACGGACAATCGATAAAGGACAAGAGGGAAAATGTATGTAGCACACACCTCCGCCCTGCCCTTCACGGACAACCTCCGTCGATTCTTAAGTCTGACCGGGCGGCGTAGACCTTTTTGCTCGTACTTCAGACCAATTCTTCTCCAGCTGGAGGTCGGGTCCAAACCACAAGGGGCAATAACTGCTTTCTATTAAGGAAAGTGACTTCATAAAAATAATGAAGACAATAACTGTCAAGTTACAAGGTCTGAATTATAAAACGCCCACGTTAACTAAAAAAATGTAATTTTACTTAAAATTTAATTAGTCTTCAAAAGGACCTTTATTAGAAATAGTTTTGCCTAAGAGCTCTTACTTGTATAACCAAATAAGTTTCTTGTCAGTTTTTTAGAAATGACTTCACTCTATTCATGAAGCAAAGAAAAGGAACCACCTTCTCCATCTACATTTGTAATTTTAACTAAATAAGTTAGCTTCCCTCTGACGAAAATGTGAAGTACTGATTTTTTTAAGGTAACAAAATTGTATTTAACACTTATTGACTTCTTTCTTTTACAAATTCTCTTCTCAAGCAAAAAAGCAATTATTTGTTCCCATAATAATGTAAAATCCTTGATAGTGATAATATTTTTATTTTTGCAGTGAAGATAGTCCAACATGGCAGTTAATGTATAGAAACCAAGCTTAATATTTAGAGACCTGGTTAAATTAACTGGTGTCCACTAAAAAAAATTAGTCAAAATTTTAACCATTTCAAAACAAATTAATCCTATATGGATTAACAGCCTAATGAATAATGATAATGATAATTGCATATGGCTCAAACAAAACAATTGAGATGCAATAAAGGAAATTAAGTTGGTTGATTAAGAAAACCTTTTGATTGAAATGAATGTTTTTGAATTTCGGATGTTTAAGTTTGAATAAGACTGTATGTACATGAAAAAAAGAGATAGGAAAAGAAAACTTAGTTAGCATTTGGCCAGTGTACCTATGCCTTATGTCAAAATTTCAATCCTTCATTTTTAGTTGATAGTTATTTTAGGTCTAGTTACTTGCACAACACCCCAACCTTAGCATTTATCCTTGCATGTGAGTGAACTTGTGCTGATGCCTGGACAACTTAGGCATGACGATTCTGAGAAAAATTCTGCTGACTTAGTTTCTTGGTTGACTGTCCATAGAATGATTGTAATTTCTTTCCATTTCTGAACTGGTTCTTTCATTAAGGTTGATGGAAGTAAACATTTTTGCTGGGTGTGATATTATCCACCTGATAGTACAGGGATCTAAACCTTAGAGCAGAGTTTCCCAAACTTTTTCAAACATGGAACCTTTTTGAGTCCATAAATTTTGGTGAGAACCCCAGATACTAATACTTTTATATGGTCATAATATATAAATATTTTCATATACTTTTATAAATAAAAAAATTCAAAAAGCAATTAAAAAATAATACATATTGATATATTTTTTAATAAAAATGTGATTTTTTTAAAAATTTTCATACTTCCCTCAATTAATACATGGAACAGAATTATGAACAATGTTAACATGAAATTTATTTCATACGTAATTCAGAATTTTTTGAACATTCAATGAGAACAATACTTCTGTTTCATATTTTCACATAATTTTTTAATATGTGGTTTTATACTTGAGTTTTAATCTCAAGTCTACTTCAGCATTTAGATTTTATGGCAGTGTAATAAATCCACTTTCACATAAGTAGGTTGGTGTTGTATTTTTAACTGGAATGTATACACACAAAAGTTATGCCAACAAGAGTTAATTAACAGCCAGAGCTTTTACCAATATGGTGAGAAAATTAACTTTCAGATTTATGTGGTGTCATAGTACACAGATGATATCATAATCAATAACTACTTTTCAATTTAGCAGTAGCATGATACAATTATCAATCACTGATATATGCTATAGAAAGTATTACAAGAACATTATAGAATAATCTAAATCTGTTGACAACTACTTTTTTAGAAATTATTTACCAACCTTGATAATGTGTTATGTTAAACATTTATTACTCTGAACTTTTGTCATGGAACCCCAGGGTTCCTTGGAACCCACTTTAGGAAACTCTGCCTTAGAGTAACTTCTAAAGAGACTGTAACAAGTGAGAGTTATGATAGAAAGGTTTATTCTTCCCATTTATATAACCCCTATTATAGGCACTATTATATCTGATATAATAACACCATAGTTCATGCATGAAATGAGATGGCTGAAAGGAAAAGCAGTGACAAACATATTTTGTTCTCAGACTTTTATACTACTAAGACATACACAAAATTATATATACAAGTGTCCCATATGGAGAATAATATTATATATATCTGCAAAACAGAATGTCAGGAGAAACAAAAAGGGTCTTACATATAATATGGAGATACTTCTATATCTGGAGAAGTCAAGTTTATGACTCCAGATTCAAATGAGCTGGATTCAGCTATGTTCCTGGTGAGGACATATTCTACTAACGGTAAATAGTCTTGGGTTTTCCCAAATTGTTGACTGCTAGCTAGAGTTTCTTTCTATATCTGGGAAAGATATATTACCAAAGGAAATGGCACCATGGACTTGTAAGATGTAACATTTGGCATCTGGCCATTTTTTAAAAATTTTCAGTGAAATAAATATTTTTGAGTTTCAGATGTTTCAGAGTTTGAGTAAGACTGTATGTGCATGAAAATGGGATTTACATAGAGAGGGGAGTCTGTTGAACTTTTATTTATAGCCTTGGACAAAAGCTTGTTGGTAAAAGTGGATTGAAGACAGTTCCTTTTGAAGTAACCGGTAGTTGCAACAATTCGTTGAAGCAAGTGTATCTACTGATTTTTTTACCGATTCTAATTATATTTCCTTTCAAAGATTCTTTTCAACACCAAAATACAATGTCAGGCGGAATGAACATGTCTTGACACCAATAAGCTTATTGACTGAATAACTGGTCACTCTCATCACTGTGTGAAGTGATGTCACTAAGCAGCTGGCATGTGACCCATGTGACTTATCTCCACCAAAAGTAGATAATTGCTTTCTGTATCCCTACCAAGCTATCATATCAGCAGGTGTATAATATTGGTGCTACGGTAATTTGTGAATGGGATCGGGACTATGCACTGTTTCACAGTGTGGCCTCCCAATGCCATAATAAAATGTACAGATACAGATCTGCTTTCTAACAATTAATCTACAGAGTTTACACATGATACTTGTTGTTTGTTACTGTTTTGCTGCCATGATTCTTCACTTTGCATCCTTACTTAACCATATCAATAGTGAAAACAAATGAATCAAACCTTTCCAAATCAAAAGTACACCCTTAATTTTTCTAGAAGCTATACCAATATAAGACTACATTACAACTTTGTAACTGCATCTTCAAGAGATCAAACCTGACTTGATGGCATTTTTCAGTGTGCCCACATCACTACCAAATGTGACACAAGGTCAAAGTTTAGAATGGCTTTACAGGCAATACCATGGAAAAATAGCCCAAGCCTCCTCAACATTTCCTCTTTTAGGGACATCTTAGGCACCAAGCAATAAACTCATCTTCCTCCTGAAGGAGTGGTACTACTAGAGCTTGGGTTTAATTTTGTTTTAACTTCCTTGATCCCCAAAAGGCCAAGAACTGATGGTCAAACCTTACTTGATGTTTCTTTCTAAACTGACCTCAGTCAATCTATTCTAGTGCAAGAATTTACAATCACTATCCACTCTCTATTAATTACCAAACAAGACCCTCTAAATGACCATGGGCTTGGGGTGTATCAAGAATTGGTTTCTGTGTGCCAAAGATATCACTAACAAAGATCCTGACTGATCCATTTATGTGCTTTTGTGTGCCCTTTCTTCATATGTTTAATCTTTACTATGCATTGTCCTTGGGATGATTGAGTCAAGATGTTTGACTTAATAGTTGAAAAAATTGTCCTGTTTCATCATCCCTTAGATAGCATTCATGTATGTGGTGATTTAAATTTTTACCCTAAACAAAACTGAAGAGGAGAGTAGATACTGCTATGATTCTCACATATGAGTTGAACCAAATTGTCTAGTCTTGTTTCTAATATACTAGATCATGACACAAACCATCTAGACCTCTATCTAACCACTTGTCCTGACAAATGTTCCTTATTGGGTTCTTCAGATCACTCACTGGTTTGAGTTTAGATCAACCAAAGGAATCTTCTGATGTCCCATTTCATTGGACAGATTTTAAATCCTCCAAAGTTGACTTGGATAGCTTTATATTTTTCATTGCTAAAGCTCCTCTCTTGACTTGCTTCAAACATAGAGCATCAAAAATAACCTCTCTCATTTCTGAGTGGATTCTTTTTGGTGTTGAGTTTTTACTTTCAAGAAGTATCAGCAAATGTTGTACATGTTAAAATGTACTGCTGCCATAGTTTCCCATAACCATTACTCCTCCCCTTGGTTCTCCGGTGCTTGCTCAGCAGCCATTACCCATAGGAACCACTTCTTCCACCTATATTGAAGCGACATGTCTGACTGCAATAGATGTCACTTTGTCTCTGCCTGTAATGAGTGTAAGCGTGTCCTCAATGAAGCAAAGTCACTATTTACTGCTCAAATGAAAGAACGTATTGCATCTCACAAATTCGGCTCCAAGGATTATTGGTGTCTCTGCAAGAGCATACTTAACAATAGCAAACCCTCTATACCTCCTTTGTTAAACCAGTTCAAGGTTCTGACCTCTTCTGCCAATAAGGCTGAATGCTTTGCTCGGAAATTCTCATTCAATTCAATGCTTGACTCTTCCAGTGTATCCACACCCGATTTCCCCCTTAGAACTGAAGCTCTATTGAGCGAGCTTCACATTACACCGTCATCAGTATTGGGCATTATCTCTAATTTAGACCTCCACAAGGCTATTGGGGGAGATGGGATACCAGCCATTGTCTTGAAGAAATGTGCACCTGAACTGGCCCCTGCTCTCTCCAAATTATATAACTACTGCCTCAATGAATCTTGTTTCCCACCCTGTTGGAAGTCCTCATGCATTGTTCCTGTCTTTAAGAACTCTGGTGACCCTTCTGACCATTCTAATTACTGTCCTATCTGTCTCCTACCCCTCTTCAGCAAAGTCTTCAAAGCTTTAATCAACACCAAAATGGTTAAGCACCTTACATCCCATGATCTGCTCTCCGACAAGCAATATAGTTTCCGCTTTGCCCATTGTACAGCTGATGTGCTTATGACCATCACTGAAATTGTTTACCAATCCCTTCAATAATAATGGAGAAGCTCGTGCTGTGGCTCTAGATATCTCCAAAGCATTTCATAGGGTTTGGCATGCCGGCCTTCTTCGCAAGCTTTAGGGTTATGGAATTTCAGGTCGATTGTTTGACAATAGAATCATTCCTGTCAAACCATGTATTGAAGGTCGTTCTCAATGGATTCTCTTCCAGCTCCTATCCCACGAACACAGGTGTTCCCCAAGGCTCTATCCTAGGCCCTACTCTGTTCCTTATTGTTGTGGTAGGATCCACCTAATTTGCATAGTGGAGTACCAACCATATAAATATGGTTGGTACCGGGAAGACGAGGAGGGGAATCAAGAGATTCAATCCAGAGACTCTGCCCGACTGCGACTAAGTCAACACATTCTCCAGGAATGGTCTTCCCAAGAATATACAAAGACTATATGTAAATATTGTGTACACTTTTTTGTTTCAATACATTTTGTTCTAAGTACATTTTGTGTTGTATTATTATTCCATGCATTAGTCAAGTTTCAACACTTATCTTCATTAACGATCTTCCTGACATCATAGATTTCCAAGTGGGCATCTACATGGACGACACTACAATTTACTCCTGCCTCAAAAGCAAATCTAGTCTCGTTGACAAAATTAACCTGGCCTTTCGTCTCGAAAAGGACCTGGGGTAGTAATTGGCTGGTTAACTGGGGTAGGAATTGGCTGGTTAACTTTAATGCCTCAAAAACAAAACTGCTCTCTATTACTCATCACAGAGAACCATCCCTGCCCGCCATTAGAATGTCTGACGCTCAACTTCTCGAGAGCTCCTCTTTGCAACCGCTCAGTCTCACATTGACTGCTGACCTGAGATGAAACAAATACATTGAGTCAATAGCTTCATCCACCACAAGGAAAGTTGGTTCCCTGTGCCACGCCAAGAAATTTTTCTCACTGGAGTCAATCCTTCAAATCTACAAATCAACCATTCGACCTTGCATGGAGTATTGCTGCCATATATGGTCTGGTGCCCCTTCTGTTTGTCTCAAGGTTCTTGATAAGATCCAGAGACAGATTTGTAATGTAATTGGGCCTGATCTGGCATCTCATCTGCAGTTGCTCTCTTACAGACATGCTGTTGCCTCCCTCTGTCTTTTTTACAAATACTTTTATGGTAACTGCTTTGATGAGCTGGTTTCCAGACTTCATGAATTTAAGCGTTCTACTAAGCTGGCATCTTGCTCACACCCTTTTACGGTCGAAACTGTTAAATGTAGCCGTCTCTTCTACTCCAATAGCTTCATGTCTTGCCCCTCTCACCTGTGGAACTCCCTCCTCTTTTCCTGTTTCCCTGATAGCTATAATCTCCAACTATTCAAATGTAATGTCAATCGATGTCTCCAGATGCCTTGATCTATCTGCTATCCTTCTCTTCATCCTTTCCTCTATCACTCCTATTTGCTCTCGCTCCAACTCTCCGTAACCCCTAGCATGCTAGTGGCTTCCCACCTTGCTTGGGGTGAAATGCTTAAAAGAAAAAACTAACTATAATCATGAATGGCACCATTCATGCTGATAACATGACCCTTTCTGCATTCAAACTGCCTGCAACTATGGAGTTCTGGAGAATGCTAAGATTAGCTATGCAGTCAGTTCAAGCTAGAACAGACAATGAAAGGCTTGGTTCTTGTGAGTTCTGGAAAATCACTAACAAGATTCTTAAAAGACAAATTATCTGACTACTATTATTAATGGCCCTTTGTACACTAAATGACCATGGTCATCCTCTATCTGATTTGCCCTTTCCTCTTATGGAGCACAAGCTCTGTGACTTTGCTATCTTGGCTTATCAAGTTTCCAGATTTGACTCTATAAACTCCATTTGACTCCAGATAAAATCCTTGTTTTACTTAAGAACCTTAGGCTTGAATTATCTTAAATCTTGGCAAAGTTCTTTTATACATTGCCGTAAAGAAAAATATTTCCCAAATCTGTGGAAGCTGTCAGGTATTTGTCCCATTTTCAAGAATGCTGATGAGCAAATGATCCATTGCAATATTGCCCCATGAAGTTCTTTAATGTCATTAGCAAACTCTTTGAGTTTATTATCAAAAAAGAGATAGTTGATCACCTCACCAGAAACATTCCCTTAGTGACAAACAGTATAGGTTTTGCACCTTTAGTCTCACTGCTGTTGTCTTAACTGGCATTACCCACAGAATCAGTGGCCGACCAGGGGAGGGGGCTGGGCAACACTTTATGGGGGCAGCATTTTGTAGGTGAAAAATATTGAAGATGCGATCAAAAATATGTTACGTAAGTGAGTTGTCACTCTTGGTAAACTGCACTTTCTAAGAATCACGTATATTGTCAAACAAACCAATCACTAGCCAGAATATGTTGGTGCCAATTATAAAGAATGCTATTCTTTTCTTTTACTCTTCCTCTTTTCTGCCCAGATTTGCCAGCCCCAGGACGTCAAAATCATCTCTGATTCTACCTGCACTTTGACATGAAAACCATACTATATTAGTATGTAAACGAAACCATTCTACAAACACCAAGGACGTCAGTTAAGTGGACTTATATTGTTTCATTATAATATAGCCGCAAACAGAACAATTTGTTTGCAACAAGAACTATTCTTTCTATAGTACTTGTATGTATGAACTTCAATAATATTCCTTTTTAACTTTAAATTCTGTGTTCTTCCTGTATTGATATTATTTGCGGCTTAAATCACCATGGCTTCAAAAAAGAAAATTTTGTTTTTTTAATTCAAATTTTTTTTTAACATTCATTCCTTTTTGTTTGGAAGATTACAAACACATGATGACATGCCACCCTATTGGCTATTTCAGCTTTTAATAAGTTCGGGTGACTGTCTGAGATGCAGGTAATTTGATCTGGTCTTGCTGTTCACAACCTCTTGCTGAAACTATAAGACCACACCAGGACATTCCAAGAGATATCCCCACTGTATTGTATATTTTGTACAACCAATGTATATATTTACCGTTCCCACCCCCATGTTTTTGTATTGCGATAATCGACCTAAATAATTTTTGGATTGTTTTTAAATTATTCTTAATAAAAATAAAATGTCCAAAAATGATTTTTCTTTTTTTTGTTTTCAATGCTTTCAAAATCACTTATGAACATGTTGAAATTTTAATGAAATTTTTTGGTATTTTATTCATTGATAAATTAATTTTATAATGAATAGCTTATTTGATTTAAAAAAACATAAGAAAATATTTTTTATCACTTAACTAACAGGAGGGTTTCAACATTTGGTCATTTGAATAAAAAATTCCAATCGTTGATTTTTAGATTTCTAGAAAGATCAAAAACGAGAAGACCACATATATAAAAAATAATTAAATTTATGATGTGAACACCCTGAAAAGTTATTTGAAAATTTTAATTTTGTTTTTAAAAAACTCAAAAAAGAATTTTTATTCCGTGGTTTTTTTCTAGTGGAGTTTTAGAAACAATGTTTTTTTTTTTCTTTTTGGGTTGATTCATTTTACCTACATTTTATTTACTTAAAAATTTTACAGTGAATTTTAAAAGCCTTCAAACCCTTTTGCCTAAGAAGAAATATTTGTAATTAAATAAAGATTAATTTAATCTATCTAAAAATGTATGATTAAAACTTCCTAATGTTATTTTCCGAGATTTTAATATATTTTTATTTTAAATATATTAAATTTACGAACGATTTTTCATTCAGACTAAATTTGCTTGAAGAAATAAAGAAAAGTTGTCTTCTTCTTTGAAGTCTTAAGATTCATTTTTAAGATTATAACCAAATGGAGAAAAAAATTTTTTTTTTTTTTGGCTCCTTCCCAAACCAGACAAATTAAAATAAAATTAAACATTTTTCAAATGTTTTTTTTTTTTAGATTAAGTTTTATTTTTTTCTCTTATTGTCCATGAAATTTGAAAATATTTGCATTATTATTTATGTTTAATTAATAATTTGATTAATTGAAATTTCTGATATTTTTTTTTACATAAAGGATACTGATTAGATTTTAAGAGCAAAATCATTGAATCAAAATAAGGATTATAGTTTATTTTGATAGTAAATGATAAAACACATGAGTTTTAAGACATATTTGGGTTTTATTGTTTTATTATCCCAATGATGTTTACCCATGATGAGTCTGTGGTGCTAATCCTGGAACAGACCACCATATACTCAAAGCCTCTACACAGCATTGGACTGACCAGTTATCCTTGGTAAAAAACCTGTTAACTTTAAAACTTAAGTTTTTTTTTTTTTTTTTTTTAAATAATTGAAACATTTGAGAACAAAACAATCTTCATTTAAATTTTAAAATTAGGAAGTGGCTATTTTTCCGCTCCTGGCACAATAACAATCTCCTTGTTATTTTTATTTTTTATTTTTTTTCCAACATAACTGCTATGACATGAAAGAAGTTGAAATTATTTGTTCATAAAAACAAAAAAAAAGTTTACTTATTTGGTTATCTTAAAGATTCACAATCCCAAAATGTTTAGCTTAAGGAATACTCTCTTTATAGTAGCAGCAGAAGCCAGCCTCATATGCTCTTTTGATCAGTTTTTTTTTTGAAAATTCTGAAATAATGTTTGATTTGTTTTCAATTCATTGTTAAAAAAAAGTTTTTCAAATTTTATTATTAAAAAAAAGTTCATTGATATATATTTATTGAAAAATGCCCAAATTAATTTATTGTAAAAGAAAATTATTTAAGAATTCAGCTGAAAAACGTCAAGTTTATTTTCCCAAAAAAAGCAGATCAAAATAGTGTACGAGGCTGATGTCTGCTGCTAATTTGAAGGCTGCATTCCTTAAAAAAAGCTGAAAAATTGGGGAGTGTGTATCTTGAAGATAACCAATTATTTGCTTTTTTATTGGAAAACATTGATATAAAACATTGGATCAGTTGAAGAAACCCCCCCAGACTGATCAACTGTAAAATCTCCACCCCAACTTAACTCAACTGTAGAATCTCCTCCCAGATTGATCAACTGTAGATCTTTGAAACTTGTTAAAAATGAATGTTATTTTTTTCTTTTCAATTGGTTCTTTTCATAGAAAAAGATTGAGATTTTTTTTAAATAAAGAAAAACATTTGTAGTAAAGTAGAACCAGAAATATATGCGATTTAAAGTTTGTTTACATTTTGAAAGTTTTTACTAAACTTGCAATTTTTAAAGCTCAAAAACTGTATAAATATCATGCTCTTCAGAGATTTCAATAGATTTTCCATAAAAATTTCACTATTTTTAGAAAGAAATTAGAAAATATGAAAATAACATTCTACATTACATTAAATTTTAAATTTTTAGAGATTTTTAAACTAAACATTTTCAGAAAAATCAAATCTAGTCCATATTACAAGATTAACTTTTTATATTAGTATTACAAACTAAGAATCTTAAGTTTGTAATATAAAAAGGTAAGTTAAGAAAGATTATTTAGATGTAAAATTTTCAAATATTATGCTTTAAAGTCTTTCGGAATGATTTTTTAAAATATTTTAAATATTTATTTAGGATCCACTGTAGAATCTCAATTCCAACACAACTGTAGAATCCCCCAAACATATCTGAGGGAAAGAGTCTCTTCAATTGATTCAGATTATTATTTTTTTTTTTACATAAAAATAGAAAAAAAAAAAAAGATTTAAAGATTTATTTTCTCTAAAAAACAAAAACAAAGTTAAGCCAGAAGTGTAATTATTTAATATTGACTTTTAATGTTTATTGTTTTAAAAACTTTATTTTAAAACACAAATATTTTTTAAATAACCAGTTGAACTGATGGAAATAAATAAATTGTTATTAAATATTTCTGTCCTTATTAGTTTAGTTTCATTACCATCTTTCATAAAACCGTAAGGTTAAAAAAAAGTATACGCTGGCAAAATAATGAGGGGGTAGTTACTTTGCCTAAAAAAATAATTGTCAGTCAGTTCTCTGGAGAATAAGTTAATGTTTAATGCAAGTATCAGAGGTGAACATTTCTTATAAAATTTTAATACAAATGTTCAATGTTCAGTTATTTTTATTATGACCATTACTATGGATTAAATTTTAAATTATTATATTGAATATAAGAATGAAATAAAAAGGGATAAGAAAAATGTATAAGAAAAAAAAAGGATAGTAAATTTTAAAAATTGAATTTAAGAAAAGATTTAAACAATCATTGGCTGTATAGGATAAACTCCTGTAATTATTTACTTCTATTTTTAAGCAACACTTCCCTATGCCATTATAAGATGCGAATGGGTCACGAATGTGTCTAGCTAAGTTTGGGATAGTTAAAAATTTTATTTTTTTTTTACAACCCCACTTTCAGCCTTTGTGCTTATTAAAATAAATAAAAATTGTATCTTAGTACAATAAAAAAAAATTCCCTATGCTGTTGTAAATAGTATCATTTTTCCTATTTGTTTTTTTTTTTTTTTCATCGATTAGAATGAGTAAACAGCAAAAACTGAGTGGTACAGTTTACTGCAAGTTGAAAGCTACCAGAGAACGCAAGGAAAGAAAATGTGCTGCATCTTTACAGGTTTTCCTACAGAAGAAATATGTAGCTAAAGCAAAATGCAAAGATGAGGATGCTGAATGTACATCAGAACTAGGAGGGGTGGAACAAATATAGAAATAAAAGTTGAAGAGGAATTTCCTGCAGGAATTAACATTGTTAAAGAAATTGAAGGTGACAATGATGATGTGCCAAAGGAAGAGAGCTCCAGTGCATGGGGTAAGGACAGGTATGAATATGAAGAAGGAACTGATGAAGTTACTGGAAATAAAGATATAGAACAGGCAACACAGATATTGCTGTGTACAAAGATATCGCATTTTGGCCACGAACTTGCTCAGAGCAGTTGCTTTTTGATCTTGTAACATTGGGACCTAAAAAAGTTTCAAAACAAAGGTGACTCTAAGACTGAGGAAAAATAGTCTGAGGGTAATGCTACAACACTGGTTTTACAAAACTATGGAGAATGGAGAGACTGTTTTGAGATCATGGTTGCTGTACTCAAAGACGAACAAATCTCTTTATTTTTTCTACTGTTGCCTCTTCCTGAAGACAGAGCAACACAAATCAAGTCTAGCAAGAAATCCAGGATTTCATAAGTTCTGAACATGAAAATTCGTCTGACCACCAAAGAACTTTCAAGGAATGGAAGATATTGGAAATGATCCTTAATAAAGGTAAAACCCTTGACAGTAGATTACAAGAACAAACTATGAAAGAAAAACAGATTTGGAGACAGATTTTAACAGTTACTTGATGTTGTGAAGTTTCTGGCAAAACAGAACTTGCCTTTTAGAGGTCATCAAGAAGATGTATATAGTTCCAATAAAGGTAATTTTATAGAACTTGTTGAATTTATGAGCAAGTATGATCCTGTTCTTGGAAAGCATTACTTGAAAGAAGTAAATGATAACTGGTGGTACTTATCATTGAAAATTCAAAATGAATTCATTCATATCTTGGGAAAACACGTAAAGGAAAATATATTGGATCGAATATGAAAAGTCAGTTATTTGGCAATCTTACTAGACAGCATGCTGAGCATTGCTCATACTGATCAGATGAGTTTTATTTGTCGATATATGTTGTTGTTGTTGACAAAGAAATGGAGGTGCAGGAATCATTTCTTGGTTTTATCACTGAGCATAGGAAGACAGCTTATGATATCAAGAAGATGATTGACTGGGGAAAAGATGATTTAAAAAATGTAGAGGGATAGGATTTGACAATGTGGCTAGTATGGCTGGAGTTCATGGTGGTGTTCAATATCTTCTACAAAACATAAATGGGAAAGCTAAATTTGTGCCATGTTCTAATCATAGTCTGAATTTATGTGGTTTTCATGCCTCAGCTGTGAATGCAAGTGCCATTACATTTTTTGGAGTGATTGAGAGACTATATATTTTTCTCCTCTTCCAATCATCAGTAGGAAGTTATATCTTTGCATGTGAAGGTCATAATGAAGCGTTTGGTAACCACCTGTTGAAGTGTACGTTACGAAGCTGCTCGTGCAGTGAAAAACCGGATTTCAAGGAGTGATTCAGGCACTCAATTCATTAACCTCAGCTTCAGAAAATCTTTAAATGAGAGAGGATGCACAAATCATTTTGCTTTCAATTGAAAACTTCTCCTTCATGTCACATTTGTTTTACTGGGAAGAAATTCTGGGACAAATAAATCTCATCCAAAAGAAACTTCAAGAACCTGGTATTGGTTTTGTGTGTAACCCACATGGATGCAACCAAAATTTTCTTTAACCGAAACAGGGACAGGCTGGTGTCTGACTCAGTTAATCAAAGTAAAACAAAGTGCTAGGAAATGGAAATTCCAATTGAAAAGCACATTAGAAGAAAGAGAAAGCTACCTGGAGAAAAGGAAGATGATGTATGTCAAACACTTGTGCAGGAAGTAAAGAGAAATCTTTATGAATGTCATGATTGACTTGTAAATGAACTGGAAGCACGATTTGACTCCATGTCTCATCTGCAAACTGTCTTCACTGGATTATCATTGCAAGCAATCCTGGAAGATACTGAGGGAGAGTTGGAGCGAAAATTTAAAATTCTCTGTAGTGAATATGGTGCTGACTTAGATGTATCTAGGCTGCCTTTGGAAGTTCTCTGACTTTCGGATTTTTTTAGCAGCAGCTTCCAAAGTGGAATGTGAATGACCATGATGACCAAATCATCGGCTATCAAATGGCTTGAGATGGATTTATCGATGGCAAGTTCAAGAAACAGTGCCAAATATTGTGATTGCTCTTTGCTTGCTTTTTTGACATTTGCTCACAGTTTCTGTTGCTACTGCAGAGAGAATTTATATTTTTCTCAAAACTGAAGCTCATTAAAAGTCACTTGAGATTGACAAGTATGTTGCAAGATTGCTTATCCAATTTTTGTCCCTCATTTCAATTGAACATGAAACTGTGGAGAAGATAGAGCTTTTGACCAAGTTTTTATTAACAATCTGTCAGGGAACATTTGCTTCTATGCATATAAAATCACAGTTTATGATAAAAGGTTAAAATATGATTAACGTCTTTGTGTAGGCTATATATATATAGGTCATTAGGAGGGAATTATAGGAAGGAAGTTACCATTAATATGTATTCAGAATTTCTGAAGTTACAAGTGGGAGATTATTGTTGATTTTTTCCTGTTTTTTTTTTTTATATTGTATTTTTATTGTATTTTATATTGTATTTACATTTCATTGTATTGTATTTAGGTTTTAGAAAGTTTCTGTTAAATATTTTGTGCAGTTAACTTGATTTGAGGAAGTGTTTTATGAATATTTCACCTATATTCATTTATTTTTATTGTACATTAGGTTAAACCCACTAGCATAGTGTGAGTTAGACCAGAGGCAATTACCTGGTTGCTATATTTTTAGGGGTGTAAAAATATTGTTGGATAAAAAAAATTATAAAATATAAAACTACACCCCAGGGTTCTCCATTTTATTAGGATAATACAGAGTGAGACTACCCAAGCAGTGCAGAGTGTCTAAAAAGGCCATGTTCATTTATTTTTCTGGTAATTTTTGTTATGTAATGTCACATGCCAGTGATATGCATTACAGGGAATGCTAAGCCTAAAAAGAACTGAGGAGAAACATGGCTAAGCAAGGTAAGAAGGTAAATGTGGTGTTTTTCTTATAACTTTTGCATATTTTTAAGCAGCAATTTATTTCTATTCTATATTGAATAGAAAATACATGTACATCTATAGGCATAAGAATGATATGTTAATTAATCTCATTAGCATCAGACTGTATCATGTTAATTACCAAGGTTAGATCTACAGGTATTATAAAATCTTTTTTAAAAAATGTCTCCTCAACCCAAAATCAGTTTGAACCTTCTTAAAAATTTCTTGTATAATTCACCCCTAAAATTATCCTGGATCTTCACTTGGTTAACACTATATTACTATAACATACTATTTATTAGGTGTGTATGTGCATTTTTTTCACAATGTATTTTAGCCATGATGTCTAAAAGAAAGGAATCTGCTGCACAAGTCAGGAAAAAGTAAAAACAAAACAAGAGAAAAACTGGTTAAACTTGACAGATATTTTTTTTTCTTGTGAACACTGCTGAAAGTACACCAGAATCTGATCCAGTGTCTGTAAACTGTTCACTTTCTTCTTCAGAAGCAGGCAGCTTTGCCTGAACATGTTTCTACATCTGGGCAGTCAAGTGTTCTTGCTATAAAAGTTTTGTATCATATTGGTTATTGGCCAATGTAGATACAACTTTGAAAATTTAAAATATGAACTTGTTAAGAGAGACACATCTGAATTACAGCAATGTTTGTGATTGGCTATTGTATTTTAGATTTTTGTGGGGATTTGTCTTGAAGACCAGATGTGATGCTTAGAGCCCCTGCACAGAAAATGAGTTTTTATTTTGGGTTTGGCTTTCTTAGCACTCACACCTGGCTGACATATCTAATGAAATGTCTTTGTGAATCAGAAAGATTAAACTAGTATAACAGCTTTTTAGATTTGCTTTGCTGGATAATTAAGTGGAAGATACAATAAGGTTTAACTAACATTTCTGTGGCACTGAGAATCATTTTAACAATTACAGTTTCCAATGCTAGTTGTGGAAGGAGTTTCTCAAAATTAAAGTTATTAAAAACATATCAGCAGCCAACAATGAGCCAGGAAAGATTAAGTAACTTTGCAATATTGTCTATTGAAATAGATTGTCATGTAAATTTTAATAACGTAATTGAAATAATTGCAAGAATAAAATCTGGAAGAATTTAAATAAATATTCTGATATTTAATGTCTTCTATTTTACAAATTATTTGAATATTTGTAATACTTTTATTGGAATATTTAAATGTATATCTGGCTTTCTATGATGTACAGGGTGGTTTGAAAGTTTTGTTACCTTTACATAATATAATTTTCTATTCCAACACTCTGTGGAGTATTATCAAGAAGAGAGTTTCACATGAATGATACCAGAAAATACATCAGTTGAAGGACGCCATTCGAAGAGCCTTTGCAACAATCAGCAAAGCACAGCTTCATCAAATATCACACAAGACATGGCATCACATCATTTTATACCATGAAAATGATAGTGTTTATACAGACCTTCTCGATGTGTGACAGCATCAATAACAGTGAATAAACTGAATCCAGTACATGTGCTTTGTATTACAATATTACTTGTTCTATTGTTCTCATTACTTTTTGATAGGGAACGACAAGACTAAAAGTCTTGTCATTCCCTATTCCCTGTAGATAAAATATATCTATATAGTGATAGAAGTGTATATTGTATATTTTCCTCCTGCAGTTATTATATTACAGTGCACCATTTTTTTTTTATTAATAACCTGTGTTTTAACATTTTCATGCACATATACATGAATATGTAAGTATCTGTTTTTGCTGTTTACACAATATATTGTACAGTATTGATATTTCTTGTATACATGATTACATTTTTAATACATGATGTAAACCATTTGTTTTTGCATTTAGTTATTCTAATTTAACCTATAGTGGTATAGGGCTTAGGAGTTAAAATGAACCATTGATTAATCCATGCCAAGAAGATTAATGATCAATGATAATGAGGAAACACACAGGTAATTTTTAACAAAACAAAATAAGGAATTTATTTCCAAATTTATACCATTAATGAGAGAAACAGTCAAAGAGGATAACATGACAGTAGGATTCCAGGCTAGCTCCCATCCTTAGTTGGAGAGAAGTGCTTAGAAAATATGAAATTATTCAGCTGAAATAGACATTATACTGACTTTCATACACATCTCAAAGACATTTCTCCTAGGTTTGGTTCTTCAATGAACTGTTCACTGGTATGCAAGGTAGAGATACACTATGAAAGAGATGCAAAAACTATTCATCTTCTGTGATGTTGTCAATATTTCAGGAAAATCAGAAATTTTTAAAGGCCATAGTTTTAATGAATTGCCAAGAAGAGGGAACATTTATATAACAGATTAAATGATCGGACACAATAATCAAATGTTTAAAATAAAGTTAAGTGTTTGTTGCTCTTAGAACTGATATACAGTTGTATACATTCAAAAGTAGATGAAGATAGTTTGAAATACTTAGTTTTCTTAGATTGTTGAAAGAAATTTCTTTAAAGTGCAGTGTGCTTGATTAAAAGCTGATAATATAATTGGCGAATAATTTCATGCTGGCAAAAACTTCAAAGCTGCAAGAGGTGAACAGAAAGAAAACCTTTCATGTGACTTCAGACACTCTTCTCTTATTAGTTTAACTTTTTCTCCTCATTTTATATCAAAAGGAATTTTGCATATGCTCACTACTTTCTTTTCTTTTTTCTTGGCTCAACAGCTAATTTCTATGAAGACAAGGTTTTCATTGGTCCAAAAACAATTTCACATAGGCTTCTGAATCTGTTGCATTCTTCCTTTGAGCTCATTGGTCAATTTCTGTGAAGGCAAGGTTTTCATTGGTCAAAAAAAAATTTCACATATACTCACAAAATCCTTTCTGTCTTTTTCCTCAATCCTTTGAATTTGAAGGTAAAAGGAGTTATTATTTCACACTCATTACAAACCATATGTATCTTTTAAAACTTAGTTATTTATACATGTTTTTCTTTTTAATTTGAAAAATATTTTATCTATAACAAGACCAAATTCTGTTATTTATTTTGATATAAATTTTGATGGCTGCAAAGAATCAATTTTATTTTATAAATAAATTTAATACATGTATAATTAGTTTGAGAAAATACTTATGCAATATTTTAAATTACTCAGAGGACTGACCCCCACACCAACCATCACTGGTTAAACCATTTTTTCTCCTTTATTTTTTTACATTTTTTTGCATTTTGTTCTATTCCTCTATTCCATTTGGTGTGGATGTTATTTTTATTAAAAAAAAAATTACACCACTTTTTTGTTATTGATGATTTTACCAGAAAATGTTTTTTTTTTTTATAGGCTTTTTATAAGCTTGGATTGACTATTTAGCTCTGAGCTGAGTACATTCATAAGATAATAACATTGTTAAATTTACTTCCATAGTGTTTTGCAGAAAATAACTAAACTCCATGAATTAAAATTGAGAAACATTAGTTTGTCACAAACAAAACTACATTCAGGCAGGAGAGGGCCTTCAAATGATCACTCTTTATTTTGCATAAATATTGTCAAAACTGCATTAATCATTTTATTTACTAGTGTATGTTTCACTAGTGTACCTTACCAAGGCTTCAAGTGAATATTTATATGGGAGATATCTTTTAGGAGGAAGTATAATTATTTGCATGGATTTTTTCAATTATATTAGTCTTCAATATATCAATCATTCTCAAAATAATATACAAATGTGAAAGATAATTTTTGTAAAATTAAATTATTAATCATTTTATATAATATAATAAAAAACTGATAAAACAATAGGTATCAGAACAATCAGGATGAGAATTTTACTAGTATTAAACAGTTTATATTATTTGAAATTTATTTTCCTACTTTGTCATACTGAATTTATAAGAGCTTCTGACCTAGCACTTGAGGTAAAATCTTGTAGTTTTTGCCCTACCACTTAAATTAAGCCAAATTTCAAACCTTAGACTGTGAACTCCTATCAGCATCTACTTGAGTCAGTTGATAGAAACTTACATAATATATTAATGTTGTTTATCAGTTATTATTTATTTATTATTTTGTCATTTATTATACTTAAGAAATGATTATTGTTTCAGGTTTTTCTACTAAATTAATTGAATTTATAAATAAAAGAAAATAAAACAAGTTTATTAACAATCTGAGAAAAAAAAATACACTCAAATAAAATATTTTTTTTTCTTAGGAGTCATAGTTATTCTTTGATTTTTATCAACTATTCGAGTTTTTGATAAGGAAATATTCATCATAGAGTGAAGTCCAATAAAGAATGTTATTTGTATCCTCTTTAAATGATGACCTTAATTTAAAAACAGACAATGTTTGAGAAGTAATACTATTAAAAAACTTCCCTTTTTTTTCTTTTTTTTTTTTGTTAACTCCTATAAAACTCTGACTCGTCCAGGATATTTAAAATGGTAATTATATATATATATATATATACATATATATATATATACATATATATATATATATCCATTCATTCCTAGGCACCATCAGTAGAGCACACATCAAACATTTGGGTGACTCACTCCAAAGAATACAACACATAAATATGACTAACATGTCTATGGCTAGTTTAGACATCAAATCACTATACACCAATATAGCCAACAGCAAATACCACAATATAATAAGAAATCACCTCAATTAATCCAAGGATAAGCTTCCTCTACATGTCCACAAAATTATAAAAATATGTAAATTAATTACTAATCACTGTTTCTTTTCTTTCAATAACATATTTTACAAACAAAAATTTGGTTTACCTATGAGGGTCTCCTATCAGTGGTGTTCTCGTTTGCCTCTTTCTTGAATTCTTAGAATCTACCACATTTAAACATACCATACCTAACAGCTCTACTTATCTAAGATACATTGATGACATTTTAACCTTTTAAACATAATAGCTAAACTCAATAGAGTTGAACAAACCATCAAATTCACACACGAATTTGAAACAAATAACTCTCTACCTTTCCTTGATATCCTATTAGCGCATAACGATAATAAATTAGAATTTAAGGTTTACCATAAACCCACTAACAAAAATGACATTATCAGTTTCTATTCCCATCACAACTGGAGAATAAAATCTGGAATAATTATAGGATTTTACCTTATGTAGCCCTGAATACATTAGTGAAGAAGAAGAAGAGGATTATATTGAACACATTCAAACTCCTACACTACCCATACTATTTCATCTTAAATGCAAAAAACGAGCTCACAAAATCCATAAAATCAAACAAATACTTCCAACAAAAATTATACAAAATTCATAATCCTACCCTCCAATGCTTCAAATAAATTCACAAATGAATTAGTCATCCCTAATACGAAGATTGTTACAACCACCTCTAAAAATATTGGAGATATAGTCAGGATGAAAAATAAAATAACAAATCAAATGCTGCAGTTTATCAGATAAAATGTCTACAGTGCAATAACATGTGCATTGGGGAGACTTCATGTGATCTAAAGACCTGCATCCAGGAGCACAAAAGAAATTTGCATTTAGATAAACATTCAAATTCTCTCGTATTACACCAATAACATAGGACATAACTTTAATTTCACCAATGCCAGTCTTATTAAAAAAGAACATACCCTTTAAAGAGAAAATATTATGAAAATATGTTTATAGCAATATTACCAACTATTAACACACGTTAAACAAACTACATTACATCACCATTTTTCTACAGATCCATTATTCATGAATCTAACTTATCTCTTCCAAATACATAAAAATCAATATATATACGAAATATGCACAAGATATACTTTAATGAAAAATTGTTCAAAATATCCTGCAGTGTCTCACTAATCTTAACAAACCTTAACATCTAGAATGTTTTCTTACACATCATGTGTAAGGAAGTAACAGATAATATTCAAATAATTGAATATTATCTATTACTTCCTTACACGTGACATGTATCCAATCAAAACATCCTACTGCCTCTTACTAACTTTTACACACTTTAGTGTCAAGAATGTTTGCCACGGTTATTTAAATATTATCTGTTGCTTCAATACATGTGGCACATATCTAAGAAATGAAATAGCCTAACACAACATACCATTAATCTGTGTTGCTTTGCTTTCAACCATTTTTTATCATTTCTATCTTGATCTCTGATGGAGCTTCAATAAAGTGAAACATGTTAGATTAAGAGGTTTCTTACTTTTTTATTTTCCTATCATATATATATATATATATATATATATATATAGATAGATAGATAGATAGATAGAGAGATACATTTTTCAGTGAATAATTTAGACAAGTTTTGTCTACTTATTTTCAAATGGATCCTTTCATATTCATGGACCAAGCTTTTTGGTAAAATTATTAAAGGAAGATTATTACCATGTTGATACATGTTGTTTATTCTGAGTACTTTCGACATTAGCTCAACGTCATAATCAGGATTTTTTTTTTTTCAAGACAAATATTGTAGTGTTCATTATTTTCAAAGACAAAATTGCTGTGTTCATCTGAAAGTTAAAATTTTTACAAGTGAAGTGAAGAACGCTGAGTTTAGTGCAATTAGTTTGAGTTATGCTACAAAGGATGTTACTAAGTTATGAGGTGGTTAAGAAATTAAAAAAAAAATATTAAGAGCTATTAGTACAAACCTCAATATTTAAACTATCTACTGCAAACATTTTAAAACATTTGTGCAGTATTCATAATTAATTTTATTAAGGTTTGGTTTCAATTTTTTAATATAGATAGCTTGAAAGAATTTTAGTTTATGTTTATTTTCACGGAAAAGTATAGATGTATTTTAAAACAATTTTTCTGAATTGCGAATGTGAACAGGGATGCTGTTTAAATGTTTAGAAATGTTGGATGCGTCATTCAAATGAAAATTCGGCCACCAAAACAACATGGTTGTAATTAGACCAACATAAATATTATTTTTTCTGTTGGAGATACATTCTCCCAGAGGACATTTAAATTTATTTACAATGTTGGTTCCATATTAGAGTAGACACACCCTTTTATTTTAAATAAATTTTATTTTTATTTTTGCTCAAATACAAGTATCCACTAAAAATAACATTTGAAGTAATAATAATGTTAGATTAAAATCCACCAATTCTTTAGAGATTCATCACTACATGAGTTATAATGAAAGTAATATCTCCTATTATTTTGTCCCATGACCTCAGAGGCAAAATGTTGGCAATAAATGTAGAACATTCTCATCGATAACCTGTAATGTCTTGCCTCCTTACAGATAGCAACTTTGGACTTTGGAAAAATGGCACCTGATATGCAAGTCTACATGAAGCAAAAGTGTTTCATGCCAAAAATTGCCATTCATTAATTATATTAATGAGTGTTTGATGTATATGGAAACTAAACAGTGGGTGTGAATGCAGTTAAACAGTGGGTAATGTATTTTCAACAGTGGTGACAGTAATATGTCTGAGAAGTCATATTCAAGATAAACTTGCAATGCTGTCAACTGAAATGAAGAGCTCTAGTGAAAATGTATAGCAAATAGTAGTAATTATAGGACTGTTGTGAGTATCATGGACAGAACATGTGGGCAATGAGGAAGTTTTAAGGAAAAATGGAAACAGAAAGAAACAGTTGAAATTTCTGTGACACATAATGAGGAGAATTTAGCACTCATAGTGAAAGCAATAGGGGAAAAGTAATTAATAAAACCTAATGAGCTTGTACAAAAAATAGTGGGATTGGGAGGGACTGTAGGGCAAACATAACTTAGTTAAGAAGAATAGGAAGTTGTGAAAAGCTATGATTGCCAATATTCTGAAAAACATACTGCATAAAAGGAGTGACTTGGCTAGGAACTGAAAAGTATAATGGCTTCATGTCATGAAGTTGATCTCTAAGATACATATAATGTTCATATACAGCTTACTAAATCATTGATTAATTTTGCCTGAATTATTACTTATGCATGAACATCTGAACCTCTTTTGCTAACTTATCATTTTCTTATGTGCCATGTCCCCTAAGGACCTAGGCGATCATGGCTCTCCACAATTTCTTATACTTTGTAGTTCTTAATAAATTTAGTCTTTTTGTTATTTCTCCGAAAACTTGTTCTGCCATCCAAAGTAGGTTAAAATTTTTGTTTTCCTCTTTCCTTCAATCGGTCCTGTGAGTATCAGATTTTCCAAACCCTCTTTCCTCATTATGTGTCCTAGAAATTTTAACTGTCTCTTCCTGATGTTAAGCATAAGTTTCCTTTTTGTTTTCATTTCCTTTAAAACTTTGTCGTTGCTCACATATTCAATCCATGGATCCTCAGTATCCTTCTGTAGAGCCACATTTCTGTTGCTTCATCTCTTCTTCATCTGTAAGGAGATTGTCCAGCATTAACTGCCATATAGGAGGACAGAAATCATATAACAGTTCAGTACTTTTTTCTTTTTTCTAACAAAGCTTTTCTGTTTCTTAATACTCTGCTTAGCTTTTTGGAAGGCACTTTGGCTATCCCAATACACCTTCATATTTCAATGTCACACTTTCCATCCCCTGTTAAAACACTTTCCAGATATTTAAATTTTTCTCTAAATCACATGAAATTTGTGAATATGGTTCAATTGTTAAAGAGATGGTCTCTTGACCAAGATGTAAGAAACATTGTTCTATATTTCGTAAGCAATTTATTATAATGAACTGAAAATACTGATTTCATAAAAATAGTGCTTTCCTTTTAATATTAATTTGAAAAAAAAAATTGGGCCGCAAACATAGAATGTTTAGAAACAAGTTATAACAAGTTGTAAACAAACAATATTCAAATTCTTTGCTTTTATATCAAATAAAAATTCTCTGGCCATAGAAATGAGACAAAATACTCTCACTTAAACTCTATAGGTTTTTTATTGGATTAAACTATGAAGAGATTGGAATTTAATATTACTTTTAAAAAAATTGAATACATGCATCACACACACACACACACACACACACACACACACACACACACACACACACACACACACTATTCCAATCCATTTTTAATCAAAAAGAATTAATACAATGAGTACAGAATCTCTTATTGAAAATAATATACCCAAAACCAAAACAACTTTAAAAAAAACATGTAAACACTTGTTCCTGAGATTGAACCACATCAGCTTAGATAAAGCAGTCATGCAAGTTATTAATTGTAAACTTATTTCATTAAAGTTTATAAAATATTTTTTATCAATAAAACCTAATTAATCATGTAAAATCCTAAAATAAAATATATAAAAAAATGTTTTCATTAATATATCCCAATTGATAAATAAGCTACATTTCTACAGATGTCCTTGTAGACAAGCCACATCATTTCCCTTTCAACTGTTGCAAATTATAGATTTTAAAATTACAAAATAAAAAGCATCTTCTTTTTTTTTTTTTAAATTTAAAACAAAAAAATTTTCCTTTAAATAAGTATGTCTTATTCAAGTATATGAAAATGGAACATCAAAACTTTTGACTATTTGAATTCAACAGTAACTACTAAGCTAGAACTATGGTTAAGAAAATATTCTATCTTAAAATATAATATTGAAGTGTATCTTTATAGAGAATTGGTAGAAGAAAAATGCATAACACAGGTTCAAACGAATTTTGATTTTCCTAATAATACATATATATACATAACACATTAGCAAACTTATTGAAAAAAAGATAACAATATGTGCATAACTTATTTCTGAATGCACATGCATGCACATATATATATATATTAATGATTTTATTTTTACATTATTTCTTATTTCTCCAAACATTATTTTTAGTGGATATTGTTTTAAACAGTGTGAATTGCATCTACCAGCCAATAGAAAATTTTATTTTTGATACCTTAAGTTTAAAATGAATTTTTAAAAATGAAAAAGCATTCTTGAATCTTTTTTTAGCTTTAATTGAAAGCTATATGATTAAATTTACTATTTCTGTAAGCAAAATACTCTAGTGTATTTCAAATACAAATTATATTAACTGGAATCTCAGCTTTTTGGTCACTTTCAGAAAATCAATAAATATCAGCCATTTTAATATCTGCCTATATTTCTGAGATGAGGTATTATGTACATTATTTACATTATTCAGACACTTGTCCTCATCTTTATTGCCATACTCACTGCATTTCAGCTGTTGTACACTCTGGCCTTCTTCAGGTGGTTGAAATTTCATGAATATGGCAATAAAGATGAAGACAACAGTCCGAACAATGTAAAAAATGTAAGTCCTTACAATACCTCATCTCAAAAATATACAGATATTGAAGTTTTGATATGGATCTGATATACTGAAAATATGGAGACAATTAGAAAAGTCTGACATGAATACTGAACCATCTAACATTCCTACACCAATTCTAAGACTTATGACTCATCCCTTTGGACTTGGCACCAAGACTTCCCGCCAATGCAAGGAGAGCCTGTGTGTTCACAAAAAAAGCGGTACATGCCCTTGTCCAAAAAAGAATCCAGTACAACCATTGGATAAAACAAACTGCAATCTGATATCCCCACAGAGGCTTGAGGCATTCTTCAAAAGAGGATCCAGCATGACCTGAATAAATCCTTCAGATACAAATTCAATGCAGTCAAGGCCTGTCAAGTACAAAAATTAAACAGATTGAAAAATCAGAAGATGACACCCAAGGTCCATCACCCCCCCCTCCCCCAGTGAAGGCAGTAACCAACATCAGTCAATACCACTTGAGCTGAGTACCTCTGAAGGGTCAGTGGTAAACAAGAGTCTCAACTTCACCACAACTGTTAGGCAGATACCATATTTGAACATCATTACTCAAATTGAGGAAATAGACTTAAATATCCCTCAGGCCCAGATGGATAAGCTAAGATGGAAAGTAAGACAGATACTGGAGAAAGCCAAGCTGCTCAAATCAAACATCACAAAACTGGATAGCCTGGCAATCAGCACTACAGAGGAATGAAAACATCATCTTACTACCAGCTGACAAAAGCAATGCGACTGTAATGATGGACAAATTGGAATATACAGGAAAACTGAAAGACCTCATTAGAAATGGTAGTTACAGTAAAGAAAGATCCAACAATGAAAACAGTTGTAGATCCTAATCAAGAACAAGGATCACTTCCCACCTAAGATATACAGGCAGTTATTGCAACATTACACCAAGCTACCTCACATACACAGTCTCCTCAAAATTTACAAAGACAGTATTTCACTCAGGTCGATTGTTAGCTGTCAAGGTTCTGTGTGCTACCCTTCCTTGACCCATTAATAGGAAAGTCACTTTCATATGTCCAAAATTCTGCCCACTTCATGGAAATAATCAAAGATGCTCCCATCTAATCCAACCAGATGATGAGCCTGGACGTGGTGAGTTTGTTCACCAAGGTACCCATGGGGAAGACACTATCGGTAGTCAGACCTTGGACTCAGCCCTAGGAGAACATACCAATATACCAATAGATAACCTGATGGAGATATTGACTTTCTGTATACAAACAACACACATCAGAATGGGATCAGACATATATTGACTGGATGAAGGCTTATCAATGAGCTTGCCATTATCACTAGCAATGGAATACTTTGAAGAAATGGCATTAGAATCTATATCACTAAAGCCAAGCCTATGGCTGAAATACATAGATGACACCTTCATAATCTGACCACACCAGAAACACTACTGAACCATGTGACCTCAAAAGATCAATACAGTCCACAATGGAGAGAGAAAACAAGAACAAATTAGAATTCCTGGATATACTAATATCATCGGTTCAAGATATCTGTATACTGCAAGCCAATATTGATCAGACAATACCTCAACTTCAACTCCAACCATTTATCAGTGTAAAGAAAGGGATTATTTGCTACTTACAACATCGAGCAAAAGTCATGTAGTGACCCAGAGACATATGAACAAAAAATGGTCAGTATAAGCAGTATCCTACAACGTAACAACTACCCTGGTTATATGGCAGTAGCTCTGATATACTGGGATAGCAGGGTACAAGAGGATAACAACACTCAGAAAACAGATTCAGTCTGCCTACTCTATGTGAAGGGATTATTGGAGAAAATACAAAAGGTCTGTGGTCTATTATAACATCAAGATGACCTTCAAAAGTGGTTTGACACTTCGTAAACACCTCTTCTGAGTAAGACCCCACCCCATAGAGAAGAACATAACTAAGGACTGTGTGTATGCAGCTGTGGTAAAAAATATAAAAGAGAAACAGACTGTCCCCTTAAGGTAAGACTGCAAGAACATTGTAAAGCCATAACACAAGGGCAAAATAGTAAAATCAGTCATAGCTGACCATATATGGAGGAAATGGAGATCACCGCTCCCTGTGGGTTGAGGATGAAATAATAGAGAACATCACTGGAAAATACGAAAACTTAAGGAATCAGTGCATATGCTAGGCCACAAAAATCTCCTAAACTGGCCAAGCATAGAAATAAATACATTATGGGAACAAGTAACACAGAATTCTCAAGAAAAGCAATAACAACAACAAAATTGCAATATGAGTTCTAGTAAAAAACATTGTTACTGAGACATTAAGTTCATAAAATTCATACACTGATGTCCTCAAGGATACATGGTCCAGTGGATAAAAGCATTGGTTGGATCCAGTGACTTGACCCAAAGAGTTGTGAGTTCACTGATGAACAAAAACTTCCTTCGTCATCAGTAATATTAACATAATTTCTGGCAAAGTTTAAGCTATTTTTTAATAGATTTTCAAAAATGGAAAAATGACTGCCTTGGGTTAAGAAGAATAATGAAAATTTCAGCATTCCCATGAGAGCTTATGACTCTGTACAAGTAGCTGATTTAATGTGTTTATATATATTAGATATACTAAGTAGGTTCATTGGCCCTAAAACGTAGGCCTGTACAGGAATGATGGACTCATGGTTATACCTAATAGCAATGGTAACTTGGAAGTAAGAGACTTTCAAATTACATAAAAAGATCATTAAAGCTTTCCAATTTCTAGGATTTAAAATTGATATATCATCTACCCTAAAAATCGTCAATTTCCTGGATGTTTCATTCACTCTCTCTAATAATACATTCAAACCCTTCCAAAAAGAAAACCAAACCCCCATCTACATCAATGTCCACTCAAACCACCCTAAATTAGTTATAAACCAAATTCCCAACACTGTAAACACCAGGATAAACAAGTTGTCTTCTAACTGCAAAATATTTAATGATAATAAATCTAGCTATAGTCATGCCCTCAAGAAAAATGTTTCAACAAACTTTAACTTATCAAGAAAAATTGAATGACAATACATCCAATAAACCCAAAAACAGGAAAAGGAAAGTTATATGGTTTCACCTACCCTTCCGCAAACTATCTAATATTGATATTGACAAATTCTTTTTAAATTTATTAGATAAGTATTTTAGTAATAACAATCCACTAAAAGAAAATTTTAATAGAAAAACTTTGAAAATTAGTTACACATGTGTGAATGTGAAAAAATTATAAATTCACACATTGATAGCCTTATTAGTAAATTTCATAACAATCGATTACAAATTTACCTGTAATTGCCGGGTAAAAACTGAATTTCAAGTGGGTGGAATTTGTATGACACAAAATGTGGTCTATGAAGCCATGATCTGCCACAAGGAAAATATAAACCTTTTTCAGGTTTATATTGAAATATCTGCTGAGAATTGGAAACAGTGTTTATACAATCATCGCCATTCCTTCAACAATGAATCCCTTAAACATCAAACAGCACTGTCTAAATATTATTGGGACTTTGTGGAAAACGGCTCCACCCTGTAATTGCAATGGAGAATCATATCCAGGGCTCAGACTCCTAGAAAATTCAGAGACAGATGCAATCTCTGCATTAAGGAGAAAATCTTCATAATTAAATATAATAAACCTGAGGAATTGCTAAATCATCACAATGAGATTATCTTTAAATGCAGACACAAGCATCAAATCACAGTCACAAACTACACAAAATTTTCAGGAGACTTATCCTTGGGAAATCCTAATTATGAATGAACATAACATGAAACAACACATGTGGTTACTATGTAAGATTAATCATGTAGTTTGTGGATATATATATATATGTATGTGAGATTTATGTACTTCTTGTGTATTGATGTGACATATATACATGTTTCTGTTCTTGGAATTATGTCCGTCCTCTATATACTAACCAATAAAAATACATAAATTTTCTAAATATAGTACTACATTTTTTAAAAATTTGTTTATATATCCTTAGTTGATTTAATTCTTTGGTTTAGATTAATGTTCTATTGTATGCTTTCCTTCTTAGCTTAATATATTTTTTAAATATGCTTTTTTTTAATTTTTATTTGATTCTATCTTTGTCACATTAATAATTTTCATTATTTTTATTATCTTTATTATTCTTGTTATTCTCATTTGTATTTGCATTATTGTTTTATTACTATTTATATTGTGAAGGGAAGTATTTTCTTTATTTTGGTTAACTTTTAATAAAATTTTCTTGAGTTTTTATTTATTAAAAAATTTATAAAATATAATCCTTATGGAAAAATTAAATTATGCATGTATATTGTGTTTGGGCAACAATCTATATTTTATGCAAGTTTTGTTGAGAATGACTGATAAGATGTGGTGGCTGAGATTTTTTTTTTATAATTTCTCATGTGTTCATATAATGTTTTTCTTTTCAGGACATAAATTATATAAAAATTGTCTGAATGTTTTCCAAATGCTTTTGGCTATACTTTTAGCCATTATCAAGGATGAATTTTATTTTACTTTTAACTGAATATATGGATTGTTTTATGTATGTATCTAGAATTATAAGAATGTTTTATTTTTCAAACACTTTTCATTGTCGTCATGTTCATAGTTGATATTATTGAGTGCTGACTTCCTTTTTATTAATTCCATTATTTTATATTATATTTGTATTATTAACAAGTATGGTACAGATAGAATTTGGTAGATCTCCATGTGTATTTAAATGAGACAATTTTATATAATTTATGTCCTGAAAAGAAAAAAGAATTATACAAAAAACTCAACCACCACATCTTGTCAGTCATTTTTCAATATATATATATATGAAACTTGTGTGTGTGTGTGTATATATATATATATATATAAATAAGATACAATACATCCTTCTTGATAAGATATAGTGTTTTATTGTATCCATTAATTATTGGTTAGTTGGTTTGTAACAGAAATATCATAGCTCTTTAAAAATAAATAAGCTGCCTTTTATTGCAACCTACCTTCAAACAACCAGCTATCATGTGTATGACAATAAACTACATACAGCAGCAAGACCTCTGATCAGGAGTATTTGAGGAATGTTGAACCACCTTTTAATTACTGTTGTTCCCATATCCCCCCTGGTTCAGGGTGGTAATATCTTTTAGGCTCCCAGCTATGGGAAAATAGTTAACCCCCAAACTGGTGTCCAAAAACTATGAAAGTATAAAAATAGATTTTGGGAGTTTTTTACTCCACACATTTTTGAAAAAAATATTACCAGCAATACATCTTTGAAAAAAAAAAAAACAATAATTAGCAGCAATTCATTTGACTCTTGACAAAAACCCTCTTTACAAAAGTACATCAATGAAACCTGATCTACAATCTGATTTCTTACAAAGGATATAGTCATAAACAGCCTCTTGTTCACATTAAATAACCCATTGAGGTTGATATGCCGTAAAACAAAATAAACAATCAGACAACCATATGTTTAAGAACTTTGATAGCAAAAAAAGGATGTAAGTGAAAAATCTTCATAACTAAAATAATTTATACAAGATTCTTCCACTAAGTTTCTAAAAAATTTAGTTAAGGTGAATTTAATTTCTTTCTTCATCTAGATGTGAACAGATCAAACAATTTAGTAATATTTTACAGAAATATTTCATAATGCCTTTGAAACTATCATAACTTTTAATTAAAAGCTTGGTGATTGTCTTTGTAGTTGGGATATATATATATATATATATATATATATATATATATATATATGTTATAGACAAGCATATGGTTGCAAGAAAGAAATACGACAACAGTAGAAATAGATTTACGTGGTTTATTTCAACAGGAACGTGAGGGTTTGGGACAGCTACCTTGGTGTGGTAAAGTTCATAAGCTGGTCGATCTCTCATAGTAGTTCACACATGTTGACGGTGGTTGACGCTCCCCTGCTGTCAGCAGCTGGATGTGACAGGTCTCTATCCTGGGCACCTGTGGACTGACTGTTGAACTTCCGTGTGACCCCTTTATAGCGATTTTATGGCTTAACAGGCTCGAGAAATGAAGCGAGTATAATTAGGAGGGAAGCATTTTTATTGGACGAAAAATAGAGCACTTTAAATATTATTTTATTTTTTTCGACCGGAACACGTGTGTTGGAAACATTTGTAAAGAAAGATAATGGTCATTTTGTGATGGGGCTTTGTCCTGTTCACATCCGGTTCTCGCTCTTGAGTATTTGCCTGTAAATCAGCCGAGATATGTCTTATTTTATTTTATAACATATATATAATGAAATAGAAGTTGAAAATGCAACTGGAGTCTTTAAGACTATTTATTTATAGTAACTTACTGGTTTCACACTTCTATGATTTTCAAAAGTTAAATTGAAATAGAGAGATGTGTCTCTATGCCATGATCTGTTTCACATCTGACTCAAGTTGGAGAATTCTTTCAGTTTACACAGAAAAAAAGGTGGATTGCTATCTGTTTAAAATTCAATATGGTTGGTTAATTATGATCACATGATCAGGCATAGTAATTTTTGTGCCAAAAATTGATGATCATAAAATTTTGTTGTCAAAAGTTAGGAGTGTCATAGTTCAGTGAGACAGCAAAGTGTTAAGTTGTTCATGACAACAAATTGTTAAATAGTTGGGAGGAGGGAGAATTCAATTTTATTGGACCTTAGTGGCAATCCCCAAAGGTTCAATATAAAAGGAATTAAATTTTTGTGTGTGTGTCATGAAATAGTTTTAGTGTTTTTTACTTTGCATATATATGAAGAATAATGTGACATCAAGAAAAAATGATAAGAATGATGATGATGCTAATGGCAAAATAAACAAAAATTGTATATGAGTGGATTTAAGTCATAGCACAATGTCATCATCAGGGTGTTGTTTATTTCGAGACAAATGTTATAGTGCTCATCATTTTTCAAAGACAAAATTGCTGTGTTTCTCTAAAAGTTAAAATTGTTTTACTTCACAAGTACTTCATTGTGCTATGTCAAAACTACTTGGAATAAAATAATATGTATCAACACAGTAATTTTCTCTCTTCCTTTAATAATGACACCAAACATTTTGTCCATGAATATGAAAGGATCCAATTGAAAATAAGTATACAAAACTTGTCTAAATTATTTAATGAAGTGTGTGTGTGTATATATATATATATATATATATATATATATATATATATATGAATATGACCTCATATGAATATGAGGTTACATAATAGCTAAGCTAACTCAATGGCATCTGACTCTTAACAAGAGTTTCTGTGCATGAATGTGCAGTAATGTCCTCTCTAATTGGCTATCAAGTTATATCATTATTGTCTAATGGATTTCTAAAAATCTTGTATGCAGATAAATCACACTGCATAAATTTATAAGACTGAAAACAGGTAAATTTCACTGATGTTTTACTTTCATTGACAAACTCACTCTGTGTGCTCATTCTTTATTGCATATGTTAAATACAATTATACACAAATAGTTTTTTTTGCATGTCAGCACTTAAAATTTTCTTTTACAAATTTTATAACTGTGAAAATATAATTCTGTGAAAAGTTTTAAATATTTCCAAAAGAAGTGACATTGAAAAAATTCATTCAAATGAAACACAAAGATAAAATGATTGTAATTTTCAATATTAGAATTCTCTGAATTTTAACAAAAATTAGGAAGTGCCATGCATATATGCTATATATTTTTACTTTTCTTTTTTGTTATTGCATTTTAATATTAAAAGAAAATGAGTAAATCACATATATATTGCTAATAATAGACTGCATATTGATTTAACTTAAAAAATTGTTTCCTTTAGGCTCTGGCATTGTTTTCTCTTCCTAGCTTTTATAAGAATCAAGTGAATTTAAAAAAGAAAAAACTTAAAAAATAGTAAATTCTGATTATCTTTTGTTGAATAGGGGATTATACTAATGTTTTCATTGCCAGCTGCAATAATTTCCTATAAATTTTAAAAATAAAATTTTTTTTTATTAAACTTCATTTTATGAATAGTCTCATTAACCAAAAATTTATTTTGCTTATTTGTAATGGTCTGTGTACTCACATGTTGTTGAAACAATAGCATTATACTATTCTTTTATTTCCACTAAATAAGAAGCTTTAATCTTTTCTTTCTCTGTTTTCAAAGCCATCACTCAGCTTCCCAATTCAATAGCCTTTTGTAATGTTTTGGATTGGATAACCTAAGTGCTTAGAAAAATGCAAACCCCTCACAAACTTTTATTTCTGTTTAATTACAGAAAAACTTGAAATAAAAATAATTAAGTGGTTTAACTAAAAGCAAGTGAAGATATTTTTGAAATGCCATGATCTCATATTCAGGTTTTTGCATAAATTAAGAGAAAGCATGAACCATCATTGATTAAAATTCTCAAAACCTTTGGTCAATTGCTTTAAAAAATTAAAGTCTAATCTCTCATTTGTTAGGAAATATTTCCCATTTGTTTTTCCTTATTTCTTACATTGATGATGATATCATCATCATCAATGTAAGAAATTATCATCATCATAGGAGAAAGAGGAGGAGAAGGAGAAACATTTTTTTTATTAAACCTATTTTGTACAATGTATATATTTAATAGAATGTCCACTCATTCAGATTGTGATTTTGTCTGGTGTTAAATGTTTATTAACCCTTGCTCCTGGATTTCTCTTAGAACAAGTGACATTTTTTTCATCTTTTCCAATTTAAAGTGTTAAAATTGTTAAGGGGAATTGCAATTAAAAATTCATAAACTAAAATTTTGATCATGGATTTGAAAAGATTTATTTTAAAATTATATGTTTGTATTTCCTTCATACTTTCATGTCACCCCATTTCAGCACTCTTGTCATTTTTAGGGTTTCTGCAGTAACAAAAGCACTTTTAGCTGTAACTGATATTTTGTATTGATCACATCATCCAGCTGTATTTACTGCATTCTTTTTTGCCTCCATTATCTTGAAACAATGAGGTTTTCAGGTCAGGTAGCACATGGGCCACAAATAAAGAAAAGTTTTTCTTTTTCTTCTGAGAAGTATTAAATAATTTTGAAGTTGTCATTAAAATGACATGTTGCTTTCAGATTATTTTTCATGTGAATATTCAAAGAAAATACCAGTTTGTATTTTTATATTAAACTTTTGATCAAGTGATTTCTGCTAGCAGAATCAAGAATTTTTATAGTTTCAAATTAATTTCTTAAACATTTAGTTCTTTTATTCTCATGAATTAAAGTGAAGTTGATAATTATTTAAAGTGGTCATGTTTTGTACATTATCATTAACTTGTCCGATAAAACTATTTTAACATTTAAAACTCTACATGTTTGTGCTTGTCTTCAAATCATGTCCAACATATGAACAAAATTTTAATCAATTTGTTGCATCATTGGCTTGGTTTTTGACCTAATATCCTTTAAGCAAAGTTGCACACACATTTGTAAAGACTTTCATCCCTGATAAAGAGATTTCTATAATTAGCAGAGAAGTCCTCAATTGATATGATATTATGGTAAAGAAGGAATCATATCTCTGAAGGAACAGATGAGATTATTAAAATCTCATACAAAAGCCAAAGGTTTAATTATAGAACAAAAACAACAAAAATAGTAAACTCTCAAGGTTACATGTATATGCAATGTGATCAGTCCTGACTTGGGGTCTCAACTCCAGTCACTTTTTCACCAATGTAATGTCGCTTCCCTCTGTCTTTTCTATAAATATTTTCATGGTATCTGCTCTGACAAGTTATTTTCACTGGTACCCCAACTGCATGCATTTAAGTGTGCTACTAGGTTGCCATCTCAGTCCCACACTTTTACTGTCAAAATAAATGTAGCCACCTCTTCTACTCCAACAGCTTCTTCTCTCACACTTTCCAACAGTGAAACTCCCTTTCTCTTACTTCCTTCCCTGTTAATTATAATCTTCAAAATTTAAATGTAATGTCAATCGACATCTTCTATTGCCTTGATCCCCATTCTTCTTTTTATCCTTTCCTCACCTCCACCCTATACCCAGTCTTTTCCCTCACTTTCACTCTCTGTAACCCCTTGCATGCTAGTGGCAAATGCTTGGTGTGAAATGCTTAAAAAAAAAATTTTTTTTAATAATATGAGAAATCAGATGTTTAAATACAGGGTTGAAAAAAGCAGTACAGAATTGTTCAGCTTTCCATTTTCATCCTTTTATAATTTGGGTCATTCTGAAATGAATCAAAATCTACAAACTTTAGGATCATTTTAAAACTGATTAAAGGATTAATTATTTAGATCTTATATACTAAATTGGAATCACTATACTTCATTTGGATTTCTCTTAGAACAAGTGACATTTTTTTAAAATCTATAAAAAGAAAGTGAATTCAATTTTTTTTTTTTTTTTTTTTGGGAAAAAGTAAAAATTTATTTGTCAGCAAGTCTTCTGATCTCTTCCATCTTCACATCTTTGGGTAAAAGAAGTCATGGCATAGATTTTTGTAGATGAACTGGCATTTTTAAACTAACTATGACTTCTCTCTTTGGGTAAAGGAAATCACTTGGCAAGGATTTGTCTAAATGAGCTGACATATTTGAATTGATAGCATCTATTACAAAGTTTCATATTTATCTGTTTACAAGTCATAAAAATTGTTGAATTTACTCAAAACAACAAATTTTTATTTATTTCTGATGACTTTTTCCTGGCTCCTGCTATTTTAATATATATACAATTAATTTCAAAACTATTCATATCCCAGCAAAATTTATGTGTCATTTAACATTTTCATTAAAGGAATGCTTTATTTCAAAACCAAATTGATATGTAAAAATAGAAGAAAACTGGCAGAAACAATATATGAAACATGAAGAACAGAATTTTATTGAAACATTATTTGCAATTTCATCCCAAAAGGCATATTCAGAATTACAGAACAGAAATGAATGCTACAGGATTTGAGTTTTCTTCCTTACAGTAGAGAGTTCTTCATTTTCCTTAAAACAAATGGAAATAAATTTAGTATGGTAGTAAGATATTGCTTAGTGTGGCCTCTATCGTATCTTCATATAGGCCAGCTTTATGCCTAGTTTCAAATCTCCAATTCTTCAAACCACATATATGTTAAAATGAGTGTATGGTTGCAAGGAAAAGAACAAACAAAGATTAAAATTTCAACATGTATTCATCAAGTATGAAGAATTTATACATGGTGGCAAAAATTGTTAATATGTATTTTTTAAATGCTGTTAGTAAGGAGAGTGATTAGGTATAAGGGTGTTGACCAATTTGATTTTATGATAATGAAGAGAGCGGCTTCAGTGAAGCTGAGTGGGGTATCTTTGGTGAGGTTGATCTATCTGTTTTCAGGGTTGAAGTCAGAGGTTGAGATGTTGAGCTGAACTCCCTGTTCTCGACAGAGTTGATTTGTAGTAAGACCCATTAAGGTGTGTTGGTGGTTTGATTGACCATTAAGGTGGGTTGATTCATGGTAAGGCTTGGTAAGGTGCACTGGCAAGTTGGTTGACTGAGGTCCCAATGATGGCAATGGAGGAAGTGTGGAGTTGATAAAGAAGCTTGATCAAATGGAAATTGTTGAATTCTGGAAGATCCAATTGAAACAGGGTCACGGTGGTGATGATGAGGGAGAACTGGAGTGTGTTAGTGAAGACACCAAGTTGTTAGAAATTATAGTTGTGGCATCAGAAACTGACCTGAACTGACATTATGTGTAAAGAGTTGGGTGAAGTCAGGAATCTATACCTTTTCACTTTCAATTTGAGAAATAATAACTTTCAAAATGGAATGATTTATTTTGAGTAAAAAGAATGAAAAATTAATCAATCAAATTGGTATTTTTTATATATTTAAATTTCAAAGTTAAAATTGTTTTTTAAAAACTGAATTTACTTTGATAAAACACTTATTTACCTGAGGATCATCAAATATAATGAAATACTTAAAATTTTATGAATTTAAATTTGCCAATTAAATTTTCATGATCGGCTACTGTATTTTAGATTTTTACAGGGATTTGTTTTATGGATTGGATGTGATGCTCAGAGCCCCTGCACAGAAGATGACTTTTTTTTTACTTTGGATTTTGCCTTTTTACCACTCACATCCAGGCAACATGTAAAAAAACGTAAATGTAAAGCTCCCAGAGATCTCAA